>CM060619.1:1810489-2005489 GCA_030578275.1 Meda fulgida
GCCTAACTTTAAAACACCTAATATAGACCTGTATTTAGTTGTTCTATTGATAAAAGTTTGTGTCTTATTTGACAATAAAATGACATATTTAAGTAGCCTATTTATGTATTTTAAATAAGATAGACAAATTATAATCTCTCAAAGCATTTAGTCACAAATTACACCTGATTATTTTCCAACCTTCCAAATACAAATAAAAAATACACTGTAAAAATAAAAGTGTCTGCCTTACATTTTTAAGTACAATCAACTTGATGTTTAAGTCATTTCAACTTAAAATATATTAAACTGACTTAAAAAAGTTTTGAATATTTTTTAACTTATAAAAAAAGTTATTTTGATGAGTTAAAGCAATGTAAAAAATATGTTGTCATAACTTATTGATTATATATATATTTTACAGTGCACACACACACGTTTTTAATCACACAGGCCGACAGTATTTTGTTCTCTCAGAGTGGGCTTGTTTTACACTCAAGTGTCAATGTTAGGACAGACAGAACTGATTTTTCTCAGATAAAACAAGCAAGAACAACAAACGCATTTCATGACCTATTTTCTGCAGTATGATAACTAGGGCGGACTTGTTATGATGGTTTATATGTGCCGTAAATCATACAACAGATTGAGGTTAAGATTGAAATGTGCTCTTGTTATGTATGTCAGGCTGAACATGTGCCCGACTGCATGTCGGATGCTAAACGCTGAAAACCCCACGGTTCGAGCGCTCGAATGATAAGACATTAGGAGCGCTGCCGGAGGTTAAGAAGGTCTGAGGTTACAGATCCATTATCCTGAGCACATTAGAAGGGATTTGGTTTCAGGATGACCTTTCCTCTGTGCTCGTCTTCAGGGGTTCTGGGGGCCGTGTGTGTGTGTGTGTGTGTGGGGGGGGGGGGGGGGGGGTGATGACAACAATGACAAGATACTGAAACTTAATCAGACAACAACTGCACTACACACTCAGAAAGTCGAAAGTACGTTTAGATAATTACCCAGGAAGCAATTTTGTGTTTAAAAGACTAGCTGTCCCAACACAGCCCTGACGTCTAGGCTAAAACAAGGCAAAATTCGGGCCGTCAGTGAAAATTTAATAGATGTTTAACCATATCCCAAGAATAGACTAGTCATCAATTAGATAAAGAAATGAAATGAGTAACGAAATGAAACCAGACACCTTGATATCACTGTTTACTTTGCTTACATGATGTCCTAGCAAACACCTTGCAAGTTATTTTGGCATGTTACCAAATTCAAGGTTATTTTGGCTGGAAGTGTGTTACTCATAGCCGGACTATATCGGGTCTATAGTTAACAGAGACGGTGAAATGATGGCTATTGCTTGTTGGGTAGTGGCTTGCTCATGTGTTAATCTCTTGTTTATTGGCAATGTGTGAACAGCTTGTAATGAAACTTAAAAAACGAGGCTTTCCCCGACCTCCTATAACGTCTATGAGACTATGCAGACTGATTTTTATGTGAAGTACGTTTACACTCTCTCTTCTGTTTTATGACACATGAAATGAATGCTTATACAATGTTCAGGATAATATTGAAAAAGCCATTCTGTACTGTAACGTCAATGTGTCATGCAAAGAAACGGGATTAATTCACATTATAGTCTCACATAGCCAGATCCAAATACACTTTATAATATCATAACATTTTAATACCTCATCTGTCGACATGATGAATGCCAGAACTGGAGCAAACGTTTCCACATCACTACGATCAGATGCTTTCTGAACTGCTGTTTTCTCACCGCTGTCATTGTTGTGTGTATGTTATTAATGAATATTTACATATGCATCTAACCGTCGCTCTCTGCAGCGCCAACGGCGTCGGGATGTTCAATAACAGTATTTCGCCGCAAAGGTATTTTCAACGTATTTCTTTGCCGTGAGTATATCGCCTTGAATCACGTTCAGTCTCTTGTGCGTTACGAGTGTGAACACGAGCAATACGTTTCCGGCTGCAGTTCACTAGTGGCATAGAAATAAATATTGTGATGTTATTTCCAACCAAGAGGTGCATCAATTTTTTGGTCAAGCTCTTGTATTGGCAATGCAAGAGTCCAGCACTCTGTAAAGCCTCCTCCAGCACATCCCATATGGCCATGATGTGTCTTCTTACATGCCTGTTTAAGAAATGAAAAGCTACACACTCCTTCAATAAGGGGTAGAAGAACATATAACATGCTAGAAACAATAATGACCCAATCATAGACTCTTAATTTGCCTATTTAAATCCAAACAACGACTTATTTATATATACAGTATAATTTTATTTTAGCTTTATTTCAATTAACATAACTTGTTGTACTTCCTTTATGTTATTTAAAAAAACATTTAATAACAGTAATCAGCAATGTTATTATGGTGTATATCATTAATTTTCTTTTTTTAGGATTGCTTTATTTTTTACATTACATGACAATTAGAATTGTATTTATTTATTTATAGAACAGAAATGAGAGTTGGGAGAAAAGTACTTAATTGCACAATGCAAAAAAAAGTTGCTAAAATGACTTCAAATCAAAATATTTTTCCCCTTTTGATTATAGGACGAATATGATTTGTGAGAGGTTTTGTAAGATTCACCATTTCTGAAGAGCCATGTTTATTATTGATGGGTTGGTTACTTTAAACCATTGGTAAACGAGTAACATGAATACATAACAGTTCCTCTTATCAACTTCTGATCGAGTGAGACGAGAGCATGTGCCACCATTTGAAATATCATTTAAATGTTTCAATAAAACATGTAAATATTGTGTTTGGGTGTTGAGAGTGAGAAATGCTTATTTGCTGCATTTGGCACCTCTGAGAAACACTTCGTAAAGCATCCTTTCATTACATTTCTAAACAAATTACTGATTCACAAGGGAAGAAACAGATTCATGCACACTGCTCATTAATGAACAGCAGATGTTTTAAACTCGGGCTGAAAGAGCGAGGGCACTTAGTAAAGCCCTGTTAAACACAAAAGCGGATTAAAGCAGAGTTGCTGCTTCAAGAACATGTCCTTAGACAAACCTTGAATAGCAGCCATGCATTTTTTTTTTGTCTCAGGAAAAATGTCACATGACGTTAACAATGACACATTGCAACCCAGCCTTAAAGAGGCTATATTCTGCCCTTTTACTAAGACCTAAATTTGTTTTTGGGCTCTACTAGAACAGGTTTTCCTTCTTGAATGTTGATTATTTCCTCATTTTCTCCATTGTTGCGGCTCCTCTCTTCCAGTCTGTCAGTAACGCTCTGTTTACTTCCTGTCTCTATGAAGCCCCGCCTCCTGAAAAGCACACTGTGCTCTGATTGGTCTGATTGCTCAAATGTATGTTCTTTTTCTTCACAAAAACTACATACTTTTAGGGTATAGTATAAGTAGACCAATTGGGACGCAGCACGCCAGTTTCAACACACTACTAACTAACTCGTCCCTTTATTCTGCGTATGAAGTATTTAAATGGTGAATATTGTGATGTGTTCGTTCCCGGAAGAAACTCAAGACTACAATGGAGGCGTTTCAGGAGTTCAGAAACACTGATATAGAGAATAACTCTCTTTTTCATGCTCAAACAGCAACATTACACACTCAAGAAAGATTTACACGTTAATGTCTGAAATCGCAACAAGCAATTTCCTCTACAAATTGAGACATTCGGTCAGAATACAGATGCAATCACAACCATTAAGTTGATTATCTCTTACAGTTGGGTCTTGTGGAGTCTCAAGGGACGAGAATCACACAGTGGATGTGTTGTTTGTTGACGTCATACATGGATAGTGTTCAAGTCCCTTCAGAAACAGCCAAATCTCTCCTGCCCTGAGAACAGTCACTGAGACAACAGACGAAACACACCAAACGTCAAATTTCATCTCTTTAATTTGATCAGTGTAATGAGTGCATAGAGACGGAACTGAAACCATGAAGATGTGCTACAATAATAATAATAAAAAAGAAGTGCATTAAATGATTTCTATCATTCTAGACTCAGACTAACTTTCATAAAATGATCTAGCTGTAGTGCCAAATACATAGACAGACATGAAAAAGATAATCACGATCACTTTATATTAAACAGGAATTATACAAAAACATTAAAGTTCAAAACAGTACATTTGAGCAGCTGCCGAGAGTCTTTACATCAACAGGTCACCACATGCATGAAGGAACAATATTTTAATAATCTTATAATCATAGAAAGCCTGTCTATTCCCCTCACAGGATTTTTCTTTCTCCTAAAAATTTGCTAAAGTCACAGAGTTTTGAGGCTGAAGTTATTCTAAGCTTTGGCAGTTTATCTTTGAATCTTTTTCACAAAGAGCAAAACACAAGATATACGATGAATTCAGTCATAAATCCCACAGCGACGAGATCACAGTAGTTATTCACAGTGTACGGTGCTCATATGTTTAATAAAGTTTGATAAAGTCTCAGTATTTTTGTTAATAAACGTCTTTAGCTGCCGTAGAGGTCTCTATAAACTGTGTTTTCTTTATTCCTCGTCAACACCTTGTTTTCACAGAAGACAAACTGAGATATGCCTGAACTTGTTTCCATATGGATGTAATTCTTCTAAAGAGTGTCGATTACAGAAGTCCAGCTGCCTAAAGTGTTCATATGAAGGCACTCGGTTGCTCTCGTCCTGTTTAAAGCTGAAGGAGTCACAGTTTATCTCTCACTATCACGTCTGCTACGTTTGCACGATCAGACGCTTGAATCTCGACATGCAAAAACTCCTGACGCGTGCAGTTACGAGGAGACCGTCCTCACAAATCCCATCATGCAGTAACACAATCATACACGCCCAATATTCAATAACCATCAAAGCCCAGAGTTATTTGTTTAATCCTGCTGTGTGTGTGTATAATGGCAGTTCATAAGTCGGATTTTAAATGCAAATTACCGCTGCGAAAGCAGCTACGCTAGTTTCTCTGAGGAAACGTTTCTCTGTCTCGCTGGCACAAATGTCCCCTGAGAACCAGCGTTTATGTGTGTCTGTCCTTCTGTGCACATCCTGGGCTTTTCTGAGATTTCAAAATGGCCTTTAAGGTGAATTATTAATATAACATTTAAAAATGAAATAACTTTGAAATAGAGTGAATCGAGGAACTTCAACAACTCAAGCTGTCAGATCGATTAATCGCATCTTACATAAAAGTGTGTATATTTTTATATTTATATATTATAAATATGAATGTGTGCATTTCTGTCTGCGCGCACACACACACACACACACACACACACACACACACACACACACACACACACACACACACACACCTATATATATAACTTTTATGTTAGATGCGATTAATCGTTTTGACAGCCCTAATATATATATATGTATATATGTGTATATATGTGTATATATATATATATATATATATATATATATATATATATATATATATATATATATATATATATATGATAATTCTTGTCCTGCAAGCAAAAAAAAAATAAAACATTATAATATTTTATAAGTTGTCACATTTTTTAACAGGGCAAGCTGTCATGTAAAATGTTGCAATTTTAAATAACTAATTGTATTATTATAATTCATTTTAATTATTAATTTACTATATATAGTATACTATCAAATATGATTATATAAAAAATAGCATTATTAATTACTATACAATTAATAATACTATATAGCCTATATATTTATATATATATACATACAGTATTCAACATTTGGATCAAAACCTTTCATCAAAGTAAAACATGGATTTTGAACAATAGCCGTTATCGTCTTGGCAACTTTGATGACCTTTTTTGATCCACTTCAAATGTTGACTTCTGTATATTAATAAAAAACAAAAGCTTTCTCAAGCATCAAACATTCAAATGCCTTTTTTTCCTGGTCCAACATGCAGTCTGTCCTTCTCCTCGTCATCACCACACACAACCCTCATCAGGACATTAGACAAGACGTCTTGATACAGACTCAGACAAACCCACCCAGGAAGATACAGCAAGGTCACCAGTCCCATGAAATTAAGGGGATAATGGGAATAATCCCAGGAACATGCGCCGAACTGCCTGAGAGCGAAGCCCCAGCTGAACTCCCAGGCGTAGATGAAGCAGATGTAGATGGGAAGCCTCTTCCAGGTTCTCCATCCTCTCCTGAAGTGCAGGTGCAGGTACAGCTTCTCCACCACGAAGCTACAGCTTCCATACATGAAGAAGGACCACAGGGATGTGTGACCCTTCAAGGCCCGGTCCTCCTTCTCGAACAGATTAAACACAGAAGTGAAGACCACCTCATCCAGAAACCCATGCATCCCGAAGAACACGAAGCGCAGGAGTCCGGGTAACCCGTCCGCGCGCGGGGATCTCAATAACACCCTGTTTTTCTGATACTGCAGATGCAAGACGCCTTTATGAAAGATGTTTGAGAAGTATAAAGCGAGCATGTAATGCACAACGAGCTGCGTGATGGAAACCACTCTGGTGTTCTCCGTGCAGGTCACCAGATTCCCGATTAAAATCTGCAGGCAGATGTACAGGGATGGGTAGAAGACGAGGTGGAAAACGAGCGGGCGCCCGTGGAAGCATCTCTTCTGCATGTAAATCTTCTCCAGAAGCAGATGCGTAATGGAGTGCGCGATGCACAGGAACGGAGAGGAGAATCCCAGCAGTTTGAGGTCGTTTTCATCCAGAAAGTGGCGCGCGGAGGACAGAAGGATGTCCAGTGTGACTCCGTGCATCCCGTAGAAATACATGCGCATCCACTGCGGTAAAGAAGCGCTCGCGGGCGCGTGTCGAGCTGTGTCGCGCGCCCCAGGGCTCGTCATCGTCATATCTCTCATTAAAACGCACTCAGATGTCGATGCGTCTTTGTTTAAAGGCCATTTGAGTCGCCGGTGACCCGCGGAACCCCCGCGAAGGCACACAATCTCACTGACCGCATTCTTGCTCTATCATTGGAAGGAGAGGAATGACAAGAGAAGAAAATACACAGGCATAACAACACCCTCCACCAGATGGCGCTGTCCTGTTCATCTAAATGTACAACGTCCCTAAAGTGCTGAATACTCAACATACACAGTTCTTCACAACAACACTATATTATTTTAATTATATTATACTTATTATATTGTTTGATTATTTATTTTATTTTTGTATTGGTTACTTTTTCAAAAATAAAGGAAACATTATATTATATAGTTTTTATAAATGTTATTTTTATGTTAAATCTTAACAAAATTATTTTATTGTAAAATATTATTTTTTTGTTGTTTATAATACTATTTGATACTATTTATTTTTATTTTGTATTTTTATTTTATAAATATATATTAAATTATAGGCTATAATTAAAAACATTTATATGTTATGAATGTTATTTTTTTATTATAAATTATATTAAAATTATTTTGATAATAATAATTACTCTCTCTCTATCTCTAAGTTTATTACTATCCTTACCATAAAAATGACCCTTGGGTTTCTGAAGTAATCTCTCTCTTGGGGACTTGACGTTAGTCAATTTAAAACTCAATTCCCGTCAGGACATGATCCTCAGGGCCAAAACTCGAATGTCATTCATATTTAAAGCCCCTCAATGCTCAAACTCATTGATCAGATTGGTATTGTAAGGTGTAATTCAACACACAGATTAGAAACAGTGTTACAAGAATTACAGGTGAAACTCGAAAAATTAGAATATTGTGCAAAAGTTATAATTGTGATGATTATGGCTTACAGCTTATGAAAACCCCGAATTCAAAATCTCAGAAAGTTAGAATATTACATGAAATCAATTAAAAGGATTTTAAATACAGAAATGTCAGCCCTCTGAAAAGTATAATCATGCATATAGTTATATATACTAAATATATTAGTTTCACCTTTTAATTTGAATTACTGATATACACAAACTTTTGCACGATATAAATTTTTTTCGAGTTTCACCTGCTTACGCTACTTGATTAAGAGTTATTTTAGATTCCACATATAGGATATTTACGTAAATTATTGTAAAAACTAAAACAATAAATTGCCACAGTGAGCCTCACTGTGCTCTTGACTCTCCTGCATGACTGAAAAACATCTCTCTCTCTCTCTCTCTCACACACACACACACACACACACACACACACACACACACAGTTATTATCTCAGTTCTTGGTTCTCCTCTGCTGCGTTTGAAGGACAGATTAGCTCGGAGAATTCATCCAGCCCGTTATCTGTGAGAGACACAGCAATAACAAACAGCAACAAGTGCCCAGAGGTCTTCAGTGGCATATAAGAAGTCACACAGACAAAAAAAAATTAAATAAAAAATTTCCATAGACCATCAGTCCGCTGGCACTGTCAATCAAACAACTATATCCAACAGAAATTTGTAAATTTGTTAAATTGCTATTGAGTCATTTTTGTTAACTGTGAAACATATCATAAGATAACTGTCATGTTTTTTTAAGGGAAATTCTGTTTTATTACAAACAAATTTCTCAAGTGTATGCTACATTTCCATCGGCCTAGCTGCAGTTCTTTAAAGCGACACTAGATGGGAGCAAAGCGCGTTTTAACTCATTAAAGTCATGATGCATCTTTGCCCTTAGGAAAGAAACATAATTTAATGTGAATGGCACATTATCAGCATGCTGGTGCATGACATGATCGTTCAGAACATTACAGCAATGCTCAAAGCAATAAATCGCTTTCATTTAACCCAGAATGGCCACGGCATTTCAAATTAGCATCAAATGTTCACCATTATCAAATCTCAATTCACCCAAAACATTACTAATGTAGCCTATTATCATTTTTTTCCTAATGCAAGTCAATGAGTGTTTGGATGGTGTGTGTTCACTTACACTAATGTTATCCGCTATAATCACTATCAAATAAGACTTTCCTATGTGTTTATCTGGATTCAAATTTGCCATGTCCCTAGTTTTAATCCTGTATTTCTTTAAAGTCCCCCTGTAGTCAACAATTGTATCCCTTAAAACTAATTTTTGATCAACAAAAGTACTTATTTAAACGTTTATTCCTTGGAAAAAAATTCGTCATGCCTTAAAACACCTTGAATGTAAATTGACACCCTTTCCTCATTAAGTAAACGGTTCTATGAATATGCAAATAAGCCCACGTTGACGATCACACGTTGATCTGATTGGTTACAAGATCGTTTGTGACGTCAGAAACACCAGTGATTTCAAACCGTGTTTTTGAGAGTCTTGGATTCACTGCAGTTTTAAACAGAAAATACTCAGCAATGCTGTCGACTTATGAATTTACACATGCTTCGTCTTAAAGCATATTAAAAACACCACATAAACAACATTAAAAACTGGATTTTCACCACAAGAGGATTTTAAAGAAAAAGGGCAGATTTAAATGCTTTGCAATTTCAGCCCTTATAAGAATAATATCCCATTAATTTTGTTCATTAGTTTACTCAGCTACTTTTCGGAGGGCATGTTTACACAACAGCGATCACAATGATCTGCGAAAATGACAAACAATGCTGTATTATTAATGCCAGGCCAGTAGTTGGCGAAGTCACTTTGTCAAGAAACATCCCGCGAACATGATATGCAGATGCATGACGTCACCGTTTTCATAACTTCACATTTTTGTAGTTTACATGTAAAGATCACAGTAAAGACATCGTTTTCAAAACCTTAAAATTGGAAACATGCTTGTGTTTTCAGGCTCCAAAAACATCGTTGTCGTAAATGAACGGCCAAAACATATAAAAAGTTTTTCGTTTTAGCGGTTGGTTAACTTGCTATATTTTGTAAATATTCTTTTCAGATATCCATATATATATATACATATATCACGTGGAAAGTTGATATTTTCTGTGAATGTGCAAGACTTTCATTAGCCACTATAGGTAAGAAAAATAAAATTCAGTAAATGTTAAAAATATATGTGCTACAAACAAGTGTGTTTATAATTACGACAATAAATTAAAATTATATTTTAAGAAATAGGCCTACCAATAATTTGCAATATCAATTAGCATAACAAGCTGTTTTGGAAAGCTAAAATGAGGCTAGCAAATGACCGCTTGTACACTCTTCTCTATTGTGCCATATATCCAAGTGAAACTAGCCTGGTCCCAGAACAGGACATTGCACTTGTACAGAGAGTCTGGCCTCTCTCCATGGGCAGGCGTTAACTTCCTTTAGCTAACGTTAAACTCTGTTGAAGGTTAAAACTATTGGATCTGCCCAGAGCCACTCTGGATCTGCCATCACCGATCGCTAACGTTTGCTCGTGACGCATGACCTCATGCGTCATCGTTCTCTGTTCGCTGATTGGATAAAAAATTGCCCGGAGAAAACCCACGAATATACCGCGAACCCAGACGTAGTACTGAAGGAAGTACGTAGGATCGCATGAGGTTGCCGACATGCCTTGTTACCTCCAGTTCAAACACAACAGCATTCAACCTATACTGTAGGATTTCCCAGGACATGTCCTGTTTTCACATCCTGGCGGTGTTTTATAAAGTGATGAAAATGTCCTGGTTTTCAAAAAACTGCTGGGAAAGATCAGCTCTACAGCAAAATATAGATGAGCAAACAAGGAGAATTAGGAAGAAAAACAGATAAAGAGGAAGAAGAAAACTACAATATAAATATATTTTGTTAGTTAGTTTTTGTAAGTTTGTGAGAGCTATTTTTGTTAAATTTGGAAGTATTTTTTTAAATTTTTTTTCTAATACAGAAGAGACATTATTTCATTCATTAAGAGTAACCTCTGAGAAGCCTATCTGAATTTGTTTCTTTTTTATATAGATAATATTTTGTAATATAACAATTTTCTATCCATACAGAGGAGGCATAGACTACTTTAAATGTATTGAAATGAATAAGGCATTGCCGGGCCGAATGTCCTGGTTTTCGGTTATCAAAATATGGTCACCCTACTATACTGTAGTTTCCAGCTCATACTCGAGCTGCCACGGGAGCTCATTAAAAAAAACACATGGTCTTATTTCTCACACCGTTTAACAAAAGCAGATGCAACTGGATAAAGTGTGACGCACGATTACACCACTGAGAAAACACAGACACTAAATGCATGCTCAAAGATGATCTGGCCTCAGCTGTAAACATGCCAACTGGCCAAATGTGAAACTGTGCAGGACTGCAGCTGAAGTCACTGTCTCCATGGCGATGACCTTGCTGTTTTCATGACCTCTGAGATATGAATTACAGGAGCTTCAGTCCACTCACTCTCGGCTCTGATATAGCACGTGGAAATACCTTGTTTTCCTTGCTTTTAAGTTTTTACATTTGGATATTGTTTCTAAAAATATTTTAATATCAATTGTAAATTGTTCAAAATTTGGCATTTTTTCCATTCCATTTGACTTTATGAATATAGTAACAGCGAAATATAGTAAATCAAATATAAACAAAAGATCTTTATCACCTTCAAATGAAAAACATTTTAGCATAACAGCAACTTCTTCAAAGTTAACAGGAATCATAGCTTTTTTTAATTATTACTGAGTTCTTGCCAGAATATTTGGGTCTTGGGACACTTCTAAAAAAGATGATTAATAGTCTAGGAAGATATTTGTGTGTTTTTGTAAAATATCCCCTATGGTTTCACTTTAAAACTCTGTACCACAAGTGACTTAACTGTAAACTCAATGAAAAATGTATTATCCACTTTATTTGTGATGCAATATTTTTAGGCGTCATCCAAATTTTACTCATATCAAGACATTTTTTTTAAATATAAAGTTCCAGTGAGTAGTAACAGCAAGTTAACATTTAGACTGAAGAAGGGCATTTAAAACCTCATTACGGATGCAAGGCTCATGAAGTGAAGGGAATACCTACTAAACCCAGGAACTGTAAACAAGAGCGATCTCCTCGTGGGACTTTTAATCCCCCCCCGGGACCCGGCTGACACTGAACAGACGCACAGACTCAAACCAATAACAGACACAAATTGGAGGAAATGGGATCTGAGATTACATTTTTAGACATCTATTAAAATCGTGCATGGAGTGAGTTCATCTTTTTCACTGACCTGAAGAGATGACAACGTCAGTCATCTAGCTAGAGCCATGTCTAGCTACAATAATAAAAACACATTTTTTTAAAATCACTGTAAAACGAATATTGACAGTTCTTATTTTTGATTGAATATTGCAGTATTCAATTTATCAGTGCACAGCATTATTTGTTTAAATTCATGTTCATGAATGAGCATTTTGCTAACATGTTTTAACACATTGCTAACATTAATTAGCATCTTGCTAGTGTATAAATTGGCATGTTGCTAGTATGTTTAGCACATTGCTAGCATGAATTAACACATTACCAGCATCATTATTAATGCTGCTAGCATGTTTTAAGTTTGATAGCATGAATTAGCATGTTTTAACACGTTAGTATGTTGCTAAAATTAGTATGCTGCTAGCATGATTTAACATATACTGCTAGCAAGTTTTAGGATACTACTAGCATGAATTACCATGTTGCTAGCACATCGCATGAAGGATAGTTGTCAAGCTTTGTGATAACTTAAATAGCCTACTTTAGTAGCATTTAAGTACTTTAGTATTTATTTAGTAAGTAATACATTTAGTTGAAGAAGAAGCTTGAATAGTTTGTCAAGCCAACATAATATTTCACTGTTTTGTATTTTTGATCAAATAAATGCAGCCTTAGAAAGCAGAAGAGACTTAAAAAAAGTCCCAAACTTTTGATCGTCATCGTATGTATTTGCTATGGTAATCTGAGATTGCTATAAACTTCTTGCTAAGCAGTTGTTAGCGTATTCTGAGTGATTAATCTGTAACTTCATATTAGCTAAAAAAGCTAAAGATTCCACCTTCACGTCTTTGGCTTGTTTTGTTGTTCATCAAGTGAAACTTAAGTCTGATTGCAATCTGTGAAAAACACATTAGCGGACCGGGTAAGATTATTAATTAACTTACGCACCATCAACCGCCTTCGTCCTTCACACACACCATATCACTGCTACTCTCATCCCCGCTCTTTTCACTTCCCGTATTAATTACTGTAACTCCCTTCTCTCTGGTCTATCTCACAAGTCCATTCATAAACTCCTACAGGGCCATGTCTCTGAACACATTACTCCACTTCTAAAACAACGGCACTGGCTCCCTGTCAAATATCGTATTGATTTTAAAATTAAACTTCTCCTCACTTTCTAAGCTCTCCGTAATCTTGCTCCTCCTTATCTCTCTGAGCTACTTTTATATTGACAGTTCTTATTTTTTATTGAATATTGCAGTATTCAATTTATCAGTGCACAGTATTATTTGTTTAAATTCATGTTCACGAATGAGCATATTGCTAACATGTTTTAACACATTGCTAACATTAATTAGCATCTTGCTAGTGTATAAATTGGCATGTTGCTAGTATGTTCAGCACATTGCTAGCATGAATTAACACATTACCAGCATCATTATTAATGCTGCTAGCATGTTTTAAGTTTGATAGCATGAATTAGCATGTTTTAACACGTTAGTATGTTGCTAAAATTAGTATGCTGCTAGCATGATTTAACATATACTGCTAGCTGCTAGTTTTAGGATACTACTAGCATGAATTACCATGCTTAAGTGTGGCAAAATAAGGGACACTCATTCTGCACGATTTGGAGAAAATGTCATATTTCAATTGTTGAGGTCAATATTGTGATTGCGAAATGGGTTCATGAGTCAACTTGTTTGGTTCTAAAGCAAATTCACACACAGATTAGTGATAATTCTGTGTATTTCGATTGGACAAAAAAAAATTCTATGATCATAATGTAACATTATTGTGAAATTGATTTCTTTATATTTGCTATTAGTATTATCCATACTGCAAAATCCTTGTTTTTATTCAACTATGTGTGGGCCTTATGTAAAATACGGGACAAATCGCGTCCCTTATTGATTTGATACGGGACGCATCATTTTACTTGTAAATACGGGATGATTCTGTATTTTAAGGGACGGGTGGCAACCCTATCATGTCCACTGTGGGGTTCAGAGCCTTTAGGTATTGTACTGTCTCCCTTTATTCATCCGTATGGATAGTCCCTATCCTCTTTTAAAACTTCGCTCAAAACCCACTTATTTCGAAAAGCCCCACATAACTTCCACTGGCTTTAAAAAAATGATTGTGGTTTTAACAGTAAAATACTGTAAAAATGCTACAGTGAAAAACTGTTAATTGGTTAACAGAAAGTTTCCTTATATACGGTAAATAACTGGTAGATCTAATGGTACATTTAATGTAATTTTAATGTTAAATTAACAGTTTTTGAAAGTAAAAAAGAACAAATCATTGTATAATTTACAGTGAAAAACCGTAAATTGACATTCCCACAATTCCCTGCATGACACTTCTCATTTGATGTATTTTTGTTGAAATAACTGTTTCTTCATAGTTTTCTTAGTTTTTTCTAATCAGTTATGTACATTAGGGTTTTATGGAACATTTAATGTTGTTAAAATTAATGTTTATTGCATTTTTAAAATTGCATGTGTGTTACCATGATGGTGTTTAATGTTTGTGTGAATGACTGTGCAGCTTCAATATATTAGTATTAATTTTCATGTGGAAGAGCTGTTTGTGATGAGCTTTGATTGATCATGTGACTTTCATCAGCACGGTGGTTGTCAGTGTATTACAATGGTACAAAACAGATAGTAATACATCAGTAAGTCGGTAAATTAACATTATATCAGATAATGAAATATGTTGTTTTACTGTACATTTTAAGTTAAGTCTGCAAAACCAATAACGTTGCTACCGTATTTTTGACGGGAAAACTCTGGGAACCACAGCTGCCGTTTCTTTATTTCCTTTTTATTCTATTCTATTTTTTTCTTAATCTTTACGTTGTGTCTTTTTTTTTTTTTTTATTTTACTGTATTTCCTCCTTGAAATGAATTCTAACTGTTTTAATCTGTAAGGTGTCCTTGAGTGCTATGAAAGGCACCCACAAATAAAATGTATTATTATTAATTTGAGCAATAATCAGTGGCGTTTGCTTTTTGGCTTTTCTGTTTGACAGCCTGAGTGACTCATGTAATACAGTAAGGGCATAGAGACGCTTTAACTAGCTGACGATGGACATTACTATCGATGGTTAGTGTTGGTTTACATTGAGAGGTCACAGGGGCAGGATGTGATGTCGTCAGCAACTGGATTATCTGCAGGAAATGGCCACTTAGTCACAACTGAGGAATGAACTGATTGTTCATTGTGTTTCAAAACCTAGTGAGCTGCCTTGCTGTCTACATAGACAACGTTATTATAGTTTACCAAAACTAAAACCTATGGTGGCGTTTTGCTGCCACATAGCCTACGATCCCCCCCCCCCCCCACCATAACGAGATGCTATGTCGTTAAAATGAAAGTTTTCTCGTTAAAACTCAATTTTCTCGTAATAACAAGATGTTATGTCATTTAAATTATATATTTTCTCGTATTACCGAGATGCTATATCACAAAAACGACTTTTTCTCGTAAAAATTACATTTTCTCATAATAACGAGATATGTCGTTTAAATTATATATTTTCTCGTAATAACGAGATATGTTATTAAACAACATTTTTCTCATTAAACTATATTTTCTCATAATAACAAGATGTTAAGTCGTTTTAAATTATATATTTTCTCGTAATAACGAGATGCTATGTTATTAAACAACATTTTTCTCATTAAAACAATATTTTCTCATAATAACAAGATGTTATGTCGTTTAAATTATATATTTTCTCATAATACAGAGATGCTATGTTATTAAACATTTTTCTCATTAAATAGTTTTCTCGTAATAACGAGATGTTGTGATTAAAATTGTTAAATCGCATTAAAATATATCGTTGAAACGTGAGATTCTCGCTATTATGTGAAAACGTTGTTTTAAATATAAAAATTAAGTTTTAACGACATAGCATCTAATTATTGTGAGAAAATATATAGTTTAAATGACATCTCTTTATTACGAGAAAATGTCGTCTTAAAGATAAAAACGACTTTTTAACGCTATAGCATGTGATTATGATGAGAAAATATATAGTTTAAATGACATAACATCTCGCGTTTACAAGAAATATATCGTTTAATTACGACATAATTGAGTGGAAAAAATAATGTGTCAGCAATGCACCACCATAAAAAAAATATAACTTACCAAAACTGAAAAAATATATACAAACTATATGGACATTTAAAAAAAAAACGAATAAAAATGACAAAAACACAAACCAAAATTACTTAGACTTAACAGTATCTCAGCGATATTAAAAACACTGCTTCTACTGTACATTTGAGATTAATTTTCCACTGACTTCCACGCAATGCATTCTGGGATTGCATTGTAGTTATATGCTGGATCTTTAAGAATATAAATAACTAGATTGATGCAAAGTCTGCAGTCTGAAAAATTGGCTTGCCAAACAAATTCCGCAATATTAATAAACTTTCATGCCAGAACGGGTGGAAAACAGAAAAGATGGCTAAAATCCTGTTCATTAAAATGCACAGAAACTGCTGAGAGAGGGAACATCAGCATCAGAGATGGGCATTGCCTCAAACTGATGACATTTCAGAATCCACACAATTGCTGAATAAAGATAATCGAGATATGAATATTCAGATCAGAAGGGTGTGGCCATGCTGAGTTGAGAGACAGGACAGAGGTTTGGCTCAATGAAGGTCAGGCATTGTTGCTTGGTCGAGTGTTGGTTTGCTCACGCTGGAGAACTCGATTGTTATTCACAGCGTTACTCGTAATAAATGCACAAATCTGAAGCTGCATGTGCTGATATTTCATATCCCCTTTTCAGAAACGTTTGGTTGAAATGCCAGAAGAATGTCAAACTAATGTCAGCAATTAGACTTGATTCACAGTTTGCATCAAGCATCTGCCTTGTTGTGAAGTCAGGGCATTCATTTTCACATGCTTTTTGCACCACCATTTCTCTTTGTTAATTATTATTAATTGCTCAACCGAGATGATGAAATAATTTAGCATTTTAATATAAGGCAGAAGTGACAGGGAACACGAGCACTCATCGTCTCTCCAAATCTGATTACAGATATCTGCTCCGCTCAAATTAATTCCCAGTTTTAACTGCCATCCTTCCAGCATTGGCAAATACTGCATAATAATTATGAAGATTTTGCACTTTCTTACCAAAATGTGAGTGGTGTGAATTAGCACACTGCTAGCATTATTTAACATACTGCTAGCATGTTTTAGGATGTTGCTACCATGAATTAGTATTGCTAACATTATTGAACATATTGCTAGCATGAATTAGTATGATGCTATCATGTTTTAGCAAGTTGCTAGCAGGATTAAAGGAGAACTCCGGTCAATTTTAACATTAAGCTCATTTTTTGTACATTTGGAGTGCTGTCAGTAAAGACAAAAACGACAAAAATCGTGTTGCCTACACCGTGTTATCCTCTTTTTAAAATTCACACCCTGTGGACTTCAATGGGGCAAGTTCTAAACCTGCTTTTAGCCTCTTAACATCCTTGATTTGTCAATACAAGTGCACAGCCATGTGAGTGGTGTTATTAAGAGTGACCACGGTCAATCTGACTGCAGTAGATGTGAAAGATATTAATAAAATGATGTTAATTCAGCCAGCTCACATACCTGTATTTACTTCCTGTTTTCGGTCGAAGTCCACAGTAGTCGATTGTCGAGTTCGCGCGCGCGATCATTGGTAACTAAGCAACAGTGGAGACTGTCAGCTGTCAGCCGATGACGGTGCTGTGTGATGTTCTGATATTGTGATATTCTATGATATTATGATATGATGTTGCTTAGTTACCAATGATCGCACGTGCGAACTCGACAATCGACTACTGTGGACTTCGACCGAAAACAGGTCGAACACTTGTAATGACAAATCAAGGATGTTAAGAGGCTAAAAGCAGGTTTAGAACTTGCCCCATTGAAGTCAACAGGGTGTGAATTTTAAAAAGAGGATAACACGGTGTAGGCAACACCGATTTTTGTCGTTTTTGTCTGTACTGACACTAAGCACTCCAAATGTAGCCAACAAAAAAATGAGCTCAATGTTAAAATTGACCAGAGTTCTCCTTTAAGCATGTTGCTAGCATTTTAAGAACATTTCTAACACGAATTAACATGCTGCCCATGTTGCTGTATGAATTTGCATTGCTTGCATGATTTCACACATTGCTAGCATAAATTAGCATGATGCTAACATGTTTTAAAGTTGTTAGGATTTTAGGGTAAGTTGTAACATTTGCATTTGTCACTTTCAGTGCAACTGTACGAAAATGGAAGGTCCTAGAAAAAAACTTTGTGTTCATTTGTAGCAGAGATGTGTATGTTGCTTGTGTAAAAAAATTTTTTTTTAAATAATTGAGCCAAAACCAAAATGTGTTAGGTTGTGCCCCGCTCTCCCCTACTGTTAACACATTTATGATGTTGCTAACATAAATTAACAAGCCTGATTTAGCTTCAAATGATCTAGCTTTGTTATAAAGTCAGAGCATTTGCTTCCTATCCATCATTTCTCTCTATCAATTATTATTAATTGCTCTACCAAAATAATAATAATAATAATAAATAATTTGCGTAATGCTAATTTGAGGTAGCGTCTCTATAACATTCTGGTCTCCATATTTGGCTCGAGTCCCTCACAAAATGCAAGTCCATGGGTTTTTTCAATTAAGCTAAAGAACTTAAAATAACATTAGAAGAAAAAGACAAATGAACGGTAGTGCAAAACTGTTTGTGAGATGTTCAAGGATTGAGGATTTCTTGCATATAAAATACAGAAAGACAAAAAAAAACAACAAACAACAGACATCAGAGGACATCATTGCCATTGCCATGCTAAACAAATCAATTATACATTCTCACCAATGTAATCTATGAAAGTTTGCCACGTTGAATAAAATATTTCAGACCTATCCCTAAACAAATATTTAATTTTCTCCAATATCAAATGCATTATGTCTTTCATTATGGCTGAGTGAGCAGGGGGCATTTTCTGAATCAGTCTCCGCGCCATCAAGATCATAAAACAAACCATGTGGGTTTGGGTCTCTGAAAGTTGTACATTGACTTGCTTCACACCAAAAAGAGCCCAGATCGGTTCTGGCTGAAGCTGTTTTTTTAAGATCTTAAAAAGGGTTTGAAATATAATGGTCCAATAGGTCGTAATGCGAGGACAATTCCAAAACATGTGCAAGAGAGGCCGGCCCTTCCCAGCTAACAATTTTAGGTTCTGGGAACATTAGTTTTTGGTTCCCAGAACGTTTCTAGAACGTTCCCTTAAGGTTAATCCTTGGGTATAACCTAAAAATAACCTACAGGGAACGTTCCTAGAACCTTCTTGTTTGGTTCCCAAAAAAGAACCACATGGGAAACATTCGGGAACGTTAGGGGAACGTTCTGTGTTTGCTGGGTTGTAAACATCTATCATAAGAAGGACTTATGGAAGTTAACATCTTTGACAATTTCAATTTGGATAAATGCAATCTTGAACTGCATGTGAGATGTTTCCTAACAGCTTCAGCTGCTGATATTCAGGAGCAGCGCTTGAGATTTCTGTGCTGAATCGCTGAGGCGTGAGGCGTCTTCTTGCATTCCCAAATCCCAGACCGGCCGTCGACTGATTGACTGATTGACTGACTGACAGCGGAAGGACAGAAGTCTCGCCTCGCCCATCCAGAGAGATAATTGGCTTCATGTTAATCCATTAAAATGCCAGAATCATTCTGTCAGCACCACAAAAACTAAATTATTAAAGCCCTGCAAATGCAAAACATTCATCCAGTGAATCAAAAAGTACTTTTCTATCATTGTTAACCATATATCTGCAATACTTTTCCACCATGGATGGCGTAGCTGGATATCAATGAAAAGTTCTGCTCTAACAGTTGCATTAACATGCTGTTCACAGGTTGTGTGTGTCTCCCGCTGTGTGTATGCGCTTGCATCAGTAAGCAGGGAGTTCTGGGTAATTTCACAGCTCCCCCGCGTCGAGGTCACTGGGCCGAAGTGAATCTGAACGGTCCAATTAGGATTTGCATAATAAAAGATTAACGGCCTCAAACGGATCAAACATCTCCACAGGTGACGGCCTTTAAACACGAAATACATGCATGAAGAGCCTAAATCCTGAACGAGTGCTGCTGTCCTGAGATCACATGCATGCTAAAATTCACTAACTAGCGGATGAATCTCGAAGAGGAAGATCATGTCCGAGTCAGATTTCACTCTAAAATCCAAAGAAAGAAATATTATTCTACAACTCGATTGCAATACTTGATTTTGATTAATTAAATTGCGTATTATGAATATAAATAAATCAATGAATCTTTGAATAAGCTTGCACGTACATACATAAATAAATAAAATAAAAAAACATAAAACCAGTAAAAAGCAACAACAAATATATACAAAAATTAAATAAATAATATAAATATATTATTATCATTTAATAATAATAACAATAATAATAATCATTTTATATTATTTATTAAAAAATGAATTTCATTAAGAAAGTGTATGAAAATATCTTCTAAAAAATAATTAAATACAAACATTATGCTATCATTATTTAATAATAATGTTAAAAAATATTAAATAATAGAATTGTTATTTTATAGTACTTATTCAAATAAACTATTATATTACATTATACTATATTTCACCCTGTTTATTTTGGGATGCAATCTGAATGTTTTTATGAGATTCATTTTTATAATAAACTATTATATTATATTATATATTTTGTTCCTTTTTTCTTTAGGTGTGTAATGTTCCCTGGTCATGTTTTTGAGATTCACCCTAGGTTAACCCAAAGCATTAGCTTGATGATTTTGCAGAGCGACCTTTCACTTGTTGTCTAATGCAACCATCATCCGAAAAGGAAGAAATCATTGCCATCGAAGCCCCAGAGGATTCTGGGTAGTGTCTGACCCACTGACACACATCTTATACCCTGTGAACATCCATCTGCTTTTGAGCCTCTGCTGGAGACACTAATGCCACAGTGGCAGCTCCTCTATACCACAGGAGTGTGTGTGAGTGTGTGCGTGTGTGTGCGTGTGTGCGTGTGTGTGCATGAGGATGCATCACTCAACTAGCTTAATATTTACTCTCCCTGTCCCAGCCAGTCTGCATAAATTATTCAGCCTCACACACACACACACACACACACACACACACACACACACACACACACAGTCTGCTTCCATGTTGTCACTGTTCCCCAAAGTCGCACATTTCAGACGGAATGAAAACATTAGTTGTGGAAGTTCACTACTAGCGCATCTCTAAATGGGTCATGCAATCAAAAACAACTTGCTTTTTGGATTTTGATATAATATGCAGAAGGGGGGTAACAATACAATATATCGTGTCACAATATATCGCCAATTCAAAAATGCATCAATATGTATCGTGGGTGACAGTATGTATTGTGTAATTCACCCAAAATTAGATTTTCTGTGTGAGAAAAAATTCAAGTTTTCAGTGTTTTAGTGTCAGTACTACATTAAACTACTATTTATTTACATAAAGAAGTCTTAAAGGTACAGTAGGACAAAAACCGGGTCGGAGAACATAGAAAGAGCATGAAAAATGGTTGTGAAACATTGAATTTTGTCTGTTTTTCAGAGCATAAAAGTGGATTACTGAATTATTGCACACATTTTATATCTCATGCACAATGACCAAGTGTTCATTTCTCAGCTTTCTTCAGTTTTTTCATTGGTAAAACAATCTAATTCTCATGAAGTCTTCCCAGGCTAATTATGGACCAAATCTGCTCTCATTATCTTAGATTATCATAGACTATGAATATGCAAACCGGTGCATAAATTATGTAAATGCTTTGGCTGTGGAGAGAATCGATTGGAACTAATTGATAAATGAGTGGCTCTAATCTGAGATAATGTGCTGTCAGTCAATGTGCGTTTAACACCACAGTCTCAATCATCTCTGACCCGCCACTCTATCACTGACTCAGATTCATATTATCGCAAAATGACATTCAAGAGCTGAATAAACCCATAGCTATAACTGTAATGTGGCTTACACGAGTAGCAGGAGTCAGAGATGAGCATATCAGATCAGACTAATAAAAGTAACAGGCTTTATCCCAGATGATGTATGATGATTTATACACATGCAGACACTCATCCAATTCACATTCGCTCTCTCTCTGGCATCTGACACACACACACACACACACACACACACACACACACACACACACACTCCATGTAACTGCAGAAATGTAAAAGGAAAATATATTGTAAAGCTGAACTGCTGACAAGAAGGATATTTCCCACAAAATAAAAGATTTTCAAAGCTGTATTTACTTGAGAGATCATCCCTCTAAACCTTTCTGGGATATTTATTCTGTTTGAATCTCACAACAAAAAATGTTCAGTTCATATTTCGACTCAAAATCAAAGAAAGAAATAACAGTATCCATACATCAGGATTTGCATTTTAAAATATTTTATATATTATATTTATTTAATTATTTTGATCTTTATAATTAATGTATATATTCAATTATATGATTAATATTAAATATACTAAATTTCAATATAATATGGCATTTTCATGACAATTAAATTATCATTAAATGAAAGAATTTTTTGCTAAAGTACTGGTAATTCAACTGACCGACTTAACTGAATTTCTTTGTAATTCAATGGTGATTTTCATTATTTAATTCTCTTAAAAAATAATAATAATGCTGTAATACATAAACTAAAGGCAGTAAAACAAATCTTTATTTCCATGCAAAACAATTTCAGTCTTTCTTTTGATTTTAAGGTGACTGATTCAGACATTTTATAGTCAATATAACTGGGGACTGATGTACATGGACACACACACTCACTCACACACACACACACACACTCACTCACACACACACACACACAGTAAGCCCTGATGAATCATCTCAGTGGGCGACTGAAAGCTCATCCTCCCCCAGTAGCAGCGGCTCTGGTTTATTTATCTTCATTTTAGCTGTTCTTCCTGTTTTATTGTTTTCTTTTTTCCTATTTTCTCTGTCCTTGTCTGAATTGGTCTTATTGTCGCGCCCTGACAATCACATATTCTCTCTGGTTCACCCGGCAACAAGCATCTCTGCTCTCCGCCTCATCTTATTAAAAACTACGAAGACTTCAGCATCACGGCCTTTCACAGGGAAGTGACGAGCGCTTTCATTTCAACCTGAAACCAGCTCTAGGATGGCAAAGTCAAGGGGAGATGTTTTGGTTACTATGGCAATGGATCATTTCCTTTTGAAGAACAGAGGCGAGCAGGAAATTTCCATTCCCGAGCAAATTACGGGAACGCCCAGGAGTCGAGGCCGTGTAACCTCACGCCAGGAGAAAGCACTTTAACACACCGTTAGTGTAAATGCGGGAAACCTCCTGTCCTCATTCTTTCAAATTGAGCAGAAATAACCACTGATGGAGGAGAGAATCACGCTTTGACCTTCCAGACCGGTGTCAGTCCTGTTCTCTCCAGAGCTGCCTTCTGCCTGTACAAAGTGATTCACGAATCAAGACATGAGGAACTTGTTTTTTTTTTTTTCTATATTGTTGCCATTTGACAAAAAAGCAACAAGAAATATACAGGAGAGACAACTACATATAACAGTATCATACATGTATATACACAGCAACATCACAATGTACAGCTTTTCTCTGTTAACATTTTTTAATTATTTAACCACAGAAACAGACATGCACGCACTCACACACACTCACAAACGCACACCCACTCACTCACTATCACACACACACACTCACAAACGCACACCCACTAACTCACTATCACACACACCCACATGCACGCACACACACACACACACACACACCCACATGCACGCACACACACACACACACACACACACACACACACACACACACACACACACCCCCAAACGCATGCACACACCCACCCACACACACGCACGCACGCACGCACGCACGCACGCGCACCCGCACACACACACTTTATCAAACTTTTCTTTTAAGGACATTTTCGTTCACTCCTGTACACTAAAAATGTTGGTCCTGTTTTGGGTCGTTACTTGAATTCCAACGTAAACTCTGGATCCTTCAGCAAAGCCAACCGAGAACCCACCGCTGGTTTAGATGCGGTGTTCCTCAGTCGACTGCTGTAGTGCATCTACTCATACAGTGTCCAGAAGTGTGCGTCTCCTCCTCCGGATCTGACCCTAGCGCAGCCGGGACCGCGGCACGTGTTCCTGAGAAAGAGGAGATGAGGTCTTGCACATCCCACCCATGAAAAGAACCACAGAGCGGCCATTGTTTCACGCCTGGCATGTGATCTGGACGGTGACGTTTGCCACCTCTGCTTGTCCACCCATTGAGAAGACTGCCTCTGAAAATAACACCGAATACACTGTAGAAAAACCCAATTGTTCGAAAGTTGTAAATAAAAACAGATTCTTAGAGCATGTTTAGTCTTTCTACATCAAATTTTCATGTTTCACACAATGACTATTTATGTCCTATTCCGTTTTTATTCTTGCTTTGTCTATTTTAGTTTATTATTTTATCGCTATTGTGCTATTTATTGACGAAGCTGCTCAGACATACACTCTAGTTTCTAATGTTATTATTGGTTAATGTTTTCATCTTGTGGTTTGACCGTGACCTTAGTACTTTTTCGTTTCGTTCTTTCATGTCAAAATGCGCATTGAATGACAAAAAAAAAGACCCTTGAAGCTTGATCGTGTTTAGCAATTTCTGAGTAAAAATGTTTCCAGTGTAGAAGGGAAAATATTTAGCAGAGCATGAGATATAAGTGCACAGAACACCAGCTGACGTCTCCACGGCCCAGACACGCTGTCAAAGCCAGGAAAGCTGAGATGGAGAAATCACAAACGACTGAAACGAACACACCGCCCCCGCACACGAGTGGCGTGGCATGGCCAGAGCTTCAGGAGGTCTCGATGCACAAATGCTTACACAGTCGGGAACAATGAGCGCTCTGTGAATGGCTCTCGGACGGAGCATTGTGTTCCTCCTCTCTCTTGTGTTTCCCTGTCTCAGCAGGATTCACTCCTCAGGGAGGAGGTTTAGCTCAGATGATCTCCAGGGGCTCCGATCTGAAGCTTGATAAGCATGTGACTTCTCAATTCTCTTGGACTGTCACTGAACTGCTTGGATATCGCCCAAGCGAGCGCCTCTGATACCCAGCAGGAACGGTTATTTGAGAGAGAAGCGTAAGGCTGTCTAATCTGATGAACTGGTCGAACATTGACCTTGTACGTTAATGCTGTATAGAGAAACGTAATGCAAAAATATAGCAATAACACATAATCAGAAATTAGATTCGGACTAACAATTTTATAGCAAACAAAATAAGAGGCTGTGTGTTTACCATAGACTGTAAAAATATATGGACGCAGTGTGTGTGACGCCACCCGTATGTTTCTGAAGAGCATTTTTGAAGCCTAAAGTGGGCGGAGCCAGTCGTCGCCATCTTGTCAGCGTCACTCCTGGATAACCGAAAATGGGGAAAGAGGCGGATTAGCTGAGGTCACGCTAACAGACAGCAGACAAACGGCTAGTAGAGACATCAGCGCCAATTCACCTGTCACTCAAGTGGCCACGCCCTTAATTATGCAGAACTTTAAGGCTTAATATCATTTAAATGGATGAGTTATAAAAAAATTCACCCCCTCACAGTCGTCATGAAGGGCAAAATTAGCTATATAGACCAAAACCACTTTTTGTACCAGGCTGTAAACACGTTTTTTTCTGCTGTAAAGTTGGGCATTTTAACATGGGGGTCTATGGGATTGACTCTTTTGGAGCCGGTCTCTAGTGGCCAGTCGATGAACTGCAGTTTAACTCACTTCCGTGTTGAATTCAAGAGAGAGACAGGAAGGTTGCCGCTTGGTGTTTACATACCATTCAGTAATATATATTGCACATTTCAAAGTATATTTATTTCTTTGTTGTCTATCTATTATTATGGCACTGTATTGAATTGTAATCATTGCTATTTCCTATTCTGTGATTTATGATTGTTTCTGGACCACCTCTATTTCCCCCTGGAGATTAATAAAGTACCATGCATCCTGTACTACAAAAAATGCTGATGTGAAAAAACAGCTCATCATAAAAACCTGACAGCAGACACCATGTGTGATTATAAACTTATTGTGGATATAGATGTAATATAAAAACATGATTATGTGCACACTGTTGAAAACTGACAGAATGGGCATATCAATGTAAATGGGATGATGGGCAAAAAAATATAGAGGTGTCAATCAGATGTTCTTATACTTTTTCAGCCCATCAAGCATAATTGACGTAAGATTACGCCTGTAAACTTGTTTTTTTATGACGTTAAAAAGTCTTGATTTTTCAACGATTCTCTAGTAGGTGAAGACAAATTATTGTCTTTAAGAGCGAGACAGCAACTGAATCAAAGAATCAATGAGTGAATGAGTCAAATGATTGAATTATTCACAACTAATTTGTTCAGAAAGCGCGGGCCTTTATGAGTGTCATTGAATCATTCACAATCGATTCTTTCAAAACACGGATTCATTCAGCAACAAAACAAGTAAATGTCTTTATGAATGAGTCATTGAATCTTTCACAAACAATTTATTCAAATCAAAAACACTGATTCATAAAGAATGAAACAATTGCCTTTGTTTTTGAGTGAGTCATTGATTCAGCCTGTCTTTAGAGTCACTGAATAATTCGCTTAACTGTACCATTCACAAAACTGAACCATTTTAAAGTCAGAGATCTCCATGTTTTAATATCAATCTCAAACTTGTAAATGGATTAAAATTTTGGGTCGTTCACAGTCAACCTCTCCACACACACACCAAGTTTTTATGTTTTACTGGGAAATTCTATAGACATGATGATTTTCGTACTGTACAAACTGTATATTTTATCCCCTAACCAATCATAGAAAAGCTTTTTTGCATTTTTTTTATCTCCTAACACTACCTCTAAACCCATACCCATCACAGGAAACATTCTGCATTTTTACAATTTTAATAAAACATTGTTTTTTTTTAAATAAATTTCCCTCACGGGGACCATTGGCTAGTCCTCACAATGTAGGTGATTCCACATTTTACTATCCTTGTGGGGACATTTGGTCCTCACAATGTAATATAAACATGAGCACACACACACACACGTGTTTACAGCATCCTGTCAATGTCGCCCCAGGGGCGGATAGGGTGTTCCTTGGAAGAGCTTAAAGGCTAGAGAGGGCGGGTAGAGGAAGAGCGTGTGTGTGTGTTTGTGGTGTGTGGTGTGGTGTGTGTTAGTTTAAGTGTCAGCAGGCTAATTCATCACAGGGGGCCTTTAAATGGAGTCTCCATTACCACCTGCTCAATCCTGCAGACTGACTCTCTCCTCCTGCACAACAGATACTGGGTCAGAGAGAGACATCTATTAGGAGAATCCGCATTAAAAATGGATAAGAAGGATTTTTCTCTAGCCTGTGCACTATTCCTCCGCACTACAGTACAGAAATTCGAAAAACGCCAACAAATTTACCCTCAGGTATGCTGCCCAGAGTGAAATTCCCATTAGAATAATCCCTCAGAAAAGGAGAAAACAAAAATTGGGTGAAAAAGAGGGCAGCTCTTCTCAGTAATAAGAGACCCAGCATATTAGCAAACGCACCGGTGCTGAGCTGAATTTATTCCAGAGCTTCTCGTCACAAAACAATGAGGATAACGGCACGAGAACGGGTTCAATACATCACAAGGCATCACAAAAGAGCAGAAGACTGCGAAACTAGAGACGTATTTCAGTCTCGAT
Organism: Meda fulgida; assembly: GCA_030578275.1. Classification (NCBI taxonomy): domain Eukaryota; kingdom Metazoa; phylum Chordata; class Actinopteri; order Cypriniformes; family Leuciscidae; genus Meda; species Meda fulgida. The sequence goes on from CM060619.1 coordinate 1,838,328, forward strand.
TTTAAAGAGAATGTGAAACACAATGGGAACTAAATTTAGAGTCCCTGATAAACCGTAATCATATCCGTCCTACCACTTATCAAGGGTTTGTCTTGGAAACTGGCAGTCATCGATAAGACGGATAACTTCACTGTCACGGAAAAGTTGCATGTCATTATTAGCACGGTTAGCCGAGCAAAGCAAGTCTCGGGGCAGAAATGTCAGTCGCAGTTGTGCTGACATCTGCCAGAATCTAGACATTTCTGGTGACATTTCTCTTCAGAGAACAAACTGTCAGCAGGTCGAAAATATCCTGGCTCTGGAAACGCTCAAATATAACCGAGTGAAAAATCAAAGAGTCCTGTAGAAGATTATCTAGTAGTTGCCAACAAATTATTGGGTCCGTTAAGAGCAAGTCAGCAACTGAATCAATGACTGAATGAGTCAATGATTCTGTTATCAACAAAACAAGTAATTCCTCATTCGCAAGTAGGTTGCCAATTTCCGAGAAAAGAAAATTGCGGGACAATCGGGTTCTTTACAGGAAAATAAAGGACAACCAAAATATTTTGTAGTGTCATTTTCAGGTTCGTATGTTGTAAAAGGGTCTCAGACATAAACACATTGGTTTGCTTACCTGTTTTAAGTACAATTTAATTATAAAACGAATTTTAAGGTCACACAAAACAGTCACATTACAAACAAAACATTTGTTCAGATAGAAAGTTTGTAAATACACTACATTTTAAAGAAATTAAAGAAAGTAATATCCCACTTTATTCAGCAAGGACGCATTACATGAATCCAAAAGTGACAAAGACATTTAATCATGTTACAAAAGCTTTTTTATTTTGGATAAATCATCCTTGAAACGTTTATTTATTCAATAATCCTGACTTATTAAAAACATTAATAATAATCAAACTGTTTCAGGCCGCCAATCACATCAGCATACTATTCCCCTCGGGTGGATTGCATGTTTTCTTTGCGTGTCTGGATGTTGGACTCCTGTAAACCAATAATCAACTTGTTTTAAATTCAACCAAAACTGATTTGGCAGAAATCAAAACCCGCTGGACAGTGACAGGGATTAGCCGTTAGCGCGAGGCCGAATCGAACCGGGAGCGAACAGCAAGTATCCCCTGGTTCGAAAATCAAATTAAATATGTCCCAAAAGAATAATTAATTCTCATTATAGTATATGGTAAGGACTGATGCGCCTGATTGGATGATGACGGTGACGTGGTCATTCACAAGTGTCTTGTGCTGTTGTATCAGTCAGATCAACGAAGCACTCAATAAACGGACAAGAGAGGCCCCATAATCGGGACGTCCCCGGCCCCGGCTAATTCGGGACAAGTTGGCAACCCTATTCCCAACCGATTCATTCAAACACACTGATCACTAAGGAAACCGAAAACAAATGGCTTGTCTTTGAGCGAGTCATTGAATCATTCATTCAACTTATTAAATACAAAAACAATGACTCATTCAGCAACAAAAACTCAAAACCATGTTAAAAGGCTATACATCCTCCATGTATATAGAAATCTCAGACTTATAAATGGATTTTAAGTTTTTTTAAGGTTGTTAAAATTTATAGGTTACTGAAAAGTTCATTCACCAGAATCGACATTTGCCAGAAATCTGAGGCATTCTTTGAAAGTAAGCGAGTCATTATCAATCATTCAACCGATTCATTCAAAACACTGAATTGACTAGGAAACGAAAAAAAAATGCTTGTCTTTATGAGCAAGTCATTGAATCATAATTCAAAACAGTCTCCATCACAACAAAATGCAACCATTTATAAAGCTAGAGCTCTCATGGTTTAATAACACAATTCATGTAATTTTAAAGGTTAAAATCTTAGGTTGACTGAACAGTTGTTTCACAGAATCGACAATTTGCCAGAATCTGAGGCATTCTGTGAAAAGTAAGCGAGTCATTGAATCATTATTCAACTGACTCACCAGGAAACAAAACAAGTGACTGGCCTAATTCAGAATAGCAAAGTTGCATATTAAAGCAACACTAAGTAGGATTTTTACCTCAAATTATTTTTTCCAAAAGTCGTTTAGTGGGGTTCATCAAGTCGTGAGATTGGTGAAATGCACTTATGCCACCCTTTAACTGTTAAAAACCACGCTATGTAGATTGCCGATTGGGTCGCGTTTCTGTAGTTTCTAATGAACATAAGAAAACGACAAATTTGACTTGCTATTATGCAAGCGTTACAATTGCAATATGTGGAGCGTACTCACAGTAGATAAACAGCGAGCGGCGCGACATAGAGGCGGTAGGCTAAATATTTACACAGCGGTAATGGACCATTCCACTTCACACCTTTAGGGCGAACCGCAGAGGAAAAGTTCCTGGGTGTATGCTTAAGCTTTTGTGTCATAGTAAAAAATGGTATGGTAGTATTACATTCATACTTCAGCCTGACTGTTTCCATAGTAAAAAACTATCCCCCCCCCCATTTTAAAAAAGCCAGAGCTAGCTCCCCATTTTATAATATTAATCTCAATCTTGTAAATGGATTTTAGCTTGACTGCACAGTTCGTTCACAGAATTTGACATTTGTGCCAGAATCCTGATACATTCTGTGACATTTTCTCTTCAGAGATACCACTGATAGTGCAGTGTCTAAAACATCCAGCACTTGAAACGCTCAAAAACGAGTGAAAATTTAAATCAACTTTCGCAGGCTTGTGAAGTTTAACTGAGACCGAACAAAGACGCAGGTTGTGATCCCTGGAAGGATTAATGGATTAGAAGACCACTTATCTAAATGACTTTGGAAGCAAACAAAGAAGCATCCAGTCCCACGTCAGGCACAGTCACAACAGTCAGTAATCTTTTATGAAGCAAAATGTGAGTGGGTGTTTGCCTGTTCAAAACTCTCGGCATGATCATGAAGTTTGTGGGAGGTTGCCATGGTGATGCAGTGCTATCAAGGTGATCATTGTGCAGATCGTGTTGTGGGTGATGGTCCCCGCCACAGTTATGATAATTCTTGTCTTTAGAGTGGATTTATCATTTTTATTATGAAAAGTCTTTCAAGAGCTCCCACTTTTGATTGGAATCAACATCCAAAACAGCTGAATGATGAAACAAAACAGAGATTTAAAAAAAAACAAAAAAAATAAAAACATACGTTATGGGACTGAGTGAACTCCTTTTAAATGTTGGTGCATGGTCACCTTTCATACATCTGTGAACTACAAGTAAAGGTAAATGGTCAAAGTTACTCAATACTAGGCACAATAATAAAACTGACCAAATAACAGACAAAATTTACCAAATGCCATATAGAAAATATAAGCAAAAATTTACTTTAAAAGCAAAATTTAAAGAAGCTTAGTATAAAACCTACCTGGTAAAAGGGAAGAGGCGGAGTCAACAACAGGAAGTGATTAAGAGACATTCTGTAAGAGGTCTGTTAATTAAAGGGGCAACCACATACATATTAAGTATTTATTTTGAATGCATTTAGAGATTTTGTGAAAAAAAGCAAGCTTGCAAAACTACAAACTGCTAAAGTAGTTCAACTAAAATATTAACGAAAAGTGTTAAGTATAAGTAAAAAAACAGCATTCACTGTATTGAAAACAGTGATTCATGTTAATATTTATTCAGCTTATGGTGAAGAGTTTGTAAGATGATGCACAGGATTTTTTGTGAACATTGCTGACTGATGATTATTGACATGATTTGGCAAACCTATTTTTTTATCTTAACCATCTGGACATAATTACAATGAATGACTGCCATGTGCTAACTGAGGATTTTGTAAGTGTAAAAAAACAAAAAAAATAAATAAATAAAAAAACATAAAATAAAGTAAATAAAAAAAAATAACGCAAAAAAATACATGCAAATAAATGCTGTTTGTTGGAGGAACTAGCTTGTTACTGAAAATGCAGCTGTTGTGGAACTGAAAAATGCATTTAGTAGCCTTGCTAATTTTAATAATTTGCTGAATCAGCTGAATGATGTGTGTGTGTGTGTGTGTGGACTGCGGGTTATACAAACTGCGGCTGTCGTGACAGGCTGGTGGGACGCATCTGCAGGAGTGGGAACTTTAAATAGGCTGTCATTAAAACCACACAGTGAAGTGAAGCAACAAGCTGTCAAGGTGGTCCACTGTCACTTATGCATTTTCACATTGCATTCCTCTTTCTTGGGCTCTGGGCGATGAGGGAGTCTCCTTCATCACCCGTATCCAGTGCAGCCCCAAAGGCTTCAGGCTCGCTGTGTGACAATGCCATTAGTTTTCCATCAGCTCCCATATCTGGATGTATTTTCTGCTGCAGTGGGCTGAGAAATTGCTAAACATCCATGCCATTTAAAGAGGAGGATTATGATACCTGTGTTACTCACAAAACCTCACCGATGAGCCTCAGCCAATAACATGAGGGCCATAAACTACACACGTCTGGCTAGCTATCAAACACAATCAATATCTCATTGTTTGGGAGCTTAATGTGGCACGGCTGCGCGTGTGTGTAAAGCAAGCCTTCCAGCTGTATTACAGATTACTGAATTAGGACGGAGCACTGGGTAATATAAGGCCTGGATTTGAGCCAGTCTGCCATGAGCGTGCATTAATGTTCTTCAGACGCAGACGGAGCAAACGTGGGCTGCTATACGCAGGTATGAGAATGGTTTTGTGCCATTACCAAAGCAACGGGCATTTGTAGATGCCAAAGAGGGTGGCGGGTAATTGCTGTGAATCATTGCCTGGTGCAATTAGAAGCACGGTGTAAATCACTGAGTATGTCCAATGGAAATGTTTTGCTTTTTCATGCAATCAGGGTGTTTTAATGCTTGATGAGCATTCCTCCATCTCAAACAGTAGAGCAAGTTGCTAGCAACACCAATATCACAGGTTTGATTTTTAGGGAATGCATGAACTAACAAAGTGTATATCTTAAATACTACGGAGGCCCAAAGGGACATAGAGATGTGATCGGAGGAAAAAAGTTTTGCGCTCATCTGAGAAACTTTGGATTTTCTCGCAAAGAACTTGATGAATCCTTATAGTCGTCAATTTTGACTCAAAAGCTGATGTAATATACATTATAAACTTAACAGGTGATTTTTAAAAAATATATAGTTTGATCACTATCTTCTCAGTTGTTTAAAAGATAAAGGAACTTATCAAAGTTTTATAAAATGTTGTTTAATTTTCCAATAAAAGATGGTTACATTTAATGACCCTTTTGACTCTTTTCCATCACCATGTCCCTTAAGGTGCTACATAAAATGCAATGAAATGGATAAAAATGTATGCCAAATGCAAATTCCAACCATTGAACTCAAAACTATTCCACTGCAACAAAAATATTTAACTAAATATTTTTTTTTCTTGTTTTTCCAATACACAAAAAATTACTTTGAGGCAATTTTCAATCAACAATTGCTGTAAATTTCACAACAAAAAAAAAGAAATGGCAAAAAACACATTGAATTGAATTGAAATTGATGTAGAAAGTACTTTAAAATATCTAAACATACTTAAATCAAGGTACTTTTATTTGGAGAAGCAAAATGACAAATCTTTATGATTTAAATTATTTTTTTCAGAAAACAAGATTTAATATCTATGTAATTTTTTGCTTCTCAGATAAATGCATCTTTATTGAGAAAGTTTAGATTTGTACTGGAAAACGACAAAAATACTAAGACTATATTTTTTGCAGCGTAAATGGCTTTTTTGCTGCTGATACGCCTCAAATCGCACAGCTTGTTGAGGGGATGTGCTAATGCTCTACTTGATGGGCAAATGGGCACCTTTAAAATATCGTAGAAAAGCACAAAAAACAAAACAAAAACAAAACAGATAGTGTTTTTGCATGTGCGAAGGCAACTTACAATTTTTAATTAATATTGAATGATCAACATCATATCATGACCATTACTAATTCAAACACACAACACAAACCGAGGCTGAAACCGAACACTGTGGCCTCCAGTGCAGGGAGTGTGTGGATCGAGACCCCACATCTCCCACTGCTCATTAGAGATCCTCAATTAAAGAGAGAGCAGCAGGTGTTTCCTCAGGAGTCAACATTATCCCAAACCTGAGGAGGGAGGGCCTGCGGTGATGGAGTCGTATCCGACAGAGAGGAACGGCACGGCACACGCCCTAATCCTCACACACTCCACGGGAACACAGAAGCCTGGAAGATCACAAGATAAACTGGCACCAGCTTCACAAACAACAGAAGCACACTTAAGAGCCAAAGACAAGAATAGGCATAAGGGTATTACAAACGTCACATAGTCAAGCCATGCACAGATGTCTAACTAATCTACAGGATACAGAAAGCTTTCTGTTTTCACAATGCTTTGGGTTGGGTTCGTCACTAGGTCGTGAATCAGTATATCGTGTTCACTAATTTGGGCACTGGTAAAGATGGCTATAGTTCTGGCGACAGCACAACTTGTACAACAGCAGAACTGACATCTTTCTGACATTATGTTATTTAACAGTACATTATGATTAATTTTTCTGATTTAATCATTCTCCCGCACAGCAAAACCCCCAGTGTTAAATTAACTCTCCTCATAGTTTTTTGAGTCCACACTCAAGAGTGTGAAAGTCAAATGAGATAATTAAGTCATAATTCATAAACACAGAGTTAAAGCAGCCAGAGAAAAACTAATGTTAAATAGTCAAGGGTCAAGAGCTCAACTAAAGCAGACACTGATCACCATAATGGCGACTCTTTCCTTCCGTGATTCTGCTTGTTAACAGCAGGTGTTCACCACTAATGCTTAATCAGCACTCAGTTAATCACTAATGATCTCAGTGTGGACTCAACCAAACTCTGAGGAGTGCTACTTTAACAGTTTTGTTTTTGCTGAGTACCTTAAAATGTTATTTGGTTGTTCCTACTTAGACATTTTCATATCCATTTTCATTTACACACTTTCAAATAGCATTTTTATTCTTGCTTGCAGTATGACATAACTATTTGATCATCTCCTTTTTATCTGGGGAAGTATTCTGCTTTTGTACAGCCGGTTTTATATTAAGATTGTTTTATTCAATGTGCTGGAGAACTTGGCAGAAGAACAAGCATCATGGCCTCTACTATCTCTTTAATCCGCATCTCCAGCTATTAGAGAAAGGTGTTGGCTCTTCATGACGCTGAATTGTGCCAAAAACCATGGCTAGAGGTGAATGGCAATTGGCCATTCGAACAATAAAAAAGTAACACTAATCAGCAAAGAATCAATGAGAGGAGAACGCCCATGAATTCATCCTCCAAGATGAGGGAGGGAATGACATAAACTAGACCCGCCGCCAACCAACATCCTCATTAACCTAGATGAGCATGGAGGAGAAAAATGGCTGGTGAAGGACGACTACTGCATTTTTCATTCCACCTATTCCAGCGGAAACTGAAGGTCTTCAACTCAGACTGCTCTGCACTCATTCAAGCATTCAGTTCCAGCACTGACCCAGAAATGAAGAGAATCATAAAAGAAGAGTCACTCGTTCCCTCAGGATGACTTTCATATGGGCACTACAACACAAACTGAACCAGAATGCAGCAAACCATATATCAGAGGAATAAAGAGAGAGAAAATGTCTTTCATAACATTTGGCATCGTGCGGATCTCTTTGAGCCACCAAGAAAGTTTCTTACAAACTATAGCGGCAAATGTCTTTAGCACATTCACAGACATTGTGGAGGTTTCAGTTCATTGGATCAGATCCTGTTTAAGCTCCTATAAATAACATAAAAACTGGCTCCCTCTTCCTCATGCCAGAACCCACACAATCTGTGAAATATTCATTCCCACTATTTCTTTCACTTCAACAATTATTCGTTTGTGCTGTTGAATAATACATTTTCTCACTGGACACTGGAGTTTCTGTTCTTTAAAACTGGCTTTGAATATAAAAATGTATGAATGATTCCTGATCTGGTGGTGAGCTTCATGTCCAATCAAATGTGGGTTATTAATCAACCTGATGTCCACAATTAAAGCAATATTTAAGGAAAGTTAAGTTCTGTTTATACAAAACAAAAATCATAATTACAATAAAGGTCCATTGAGATGGTTTAAAAGAAGAAATCTTACATTTAAAGCACTTATTATTTCATCAATACAAAAATATGTTAAATGTCTAAATCCTCCTTTCAGTGGTGGGACTACTATAGGGTTATTTTTTAACAAAAACTATTAAAAAAATTATTTCCAATTAAGTTACCAAACAAAAATTAGGCACATAACAAAATGCAAAATTAAAATAAAACGTATTAAAATAAAACTAAAAGTTACTTTTAAAAGTGTGTTACTTCCCAAAAAATAACTAATTGTGTTCCTAAGTTACTTATTATGTGTTATGTTCCTTTTGCATTACTATTCTCACCTGGACTGGGCTTGCATGTTTGTTTTTTTAATAAAATCTATATTTTGGTAACTGTAAGGGCCGTTTCACACCAAAAGGAAATGAATAAGCCTCAGGCTGAAGCAAACGCTACTCAAACAAACCTTTCAGATGATGCCATTCTGCAGAAGAATAGGACAGGAGAAGAAAGTTCAACACTGTTAGCAAAATACACATGTGATGTTTATCTAAAGTCATTTTTTTCTTATTAGTATGGTTAGATTGTATCATCGAAGGTCAGCAGCAAAGACACCAGTTAATAAAGTGAGATTAAGTACATAAAGTATACTTGTGTAGTTTAACATTTATTATTGCAGGTTTGCATTATTCTGAGTCTGTTTCATGGTTTAGGTTTATTTTGAGGAATACTGAATCTGTTTTTGTGCAAGTGAGATGAGTAAAAGCATGTTTACATTTAGTCTAGATCCACAATAACCATCATGTTCACACACAGCGCACACAAACGCCTCTGCATTTTACTCACGATCCCTCTCAACACGAGGACAGGAGAAAACATGCCAGTCAATGCATGGGGAAAACAAAGTAACTTGCATTACTTATTTGAAAAAGTAATATATTATATATATATACAGATATATTGTTGTAAATATAAAAGTAATGTGTTACTTTACTAGTTAGTTAAAAGTAATCTGATTACATAACTCGTGTTACTTGTAAAGCGTTACTCCCAAAACCGAAAATAACATTGTCTAGGCAGCATAACTCTATTTCGGTGAATATTTCTCCATGTAAACAATATATTTATGGTGCTTTTACCCTTATTGTTTACTGTCTTTCCTGGCTACGCATGACAGGACTTGAAATATTGCATATAACTTTTGCACAAACAAGGTTTGTAAGTGATTATCTCACACTATAGTCTTGTTACATAAAGTGTTTGAATATTGTGGCTATTCAGCCTTTCCCCTCCTCGTTTATTTTTATGTATGTTTATGTCATTTCAATGTCCCCATTTAAAGTGCATAACTGTAAAACACTTTTTGTTAATTGTTAAAAACAGATCAAGTCAACATTTAAAGTGGATCAAAACATTTTATCAAAGTTATACATAAATTTTGAACAATACCTGTTCGTGTCTTAGAACAACTGCTGAACTTTTTTGATCCACTTCAAATGATGACTGTATATTGTCTTTGTCTGCAGAGAAGCTGTTGATAAAACTTGAATTGTTTTCTGAAGCTCAACTAGTAGAGTACAGCGCTAGCAACATCAAGGCCATCCGTCATGCCACATGTAAATGAAAACATTCATTTAAATAACTTATTGACAATAGTAGGTGCAAACAGAAAAGAAAAGAGAATATAATAAGAGAGGTGATTCTGTTTGAGATACAGCACTGTGTTGACAGTGATGGGAAGAGAAGCGTTTCCGCCTGAGTAAGTGTGCTTTGCTCTCAGCCCCGGCCGAACACATTACCATGAACATGAAGAAGACTGCCGACATCCACTGCAACCTAACAAGGTCTGGTCTGGTGGGGGGTGGGGGGGTATTCCTGGCAGTTTGTCAAAAACTAACCTCATTAAAATAGACAAAACACACCTGTTCCTCTCAGACAGGGCTGGATAAAAGCCATAAGGAGCCCTGGAAGAAAACGGCATCACATCTTTCTTGTAACTTTCTTTGCTGCTGCTGTTAGTATTGGAGCGTTTGAAGGAGACCAGGACTCACAGATAATGGGGTTATACAATAACCAATGGCTTCTGCGGGGCAGGGGGGTTTGATGGAGACGCTGTAATGATAGACGTCATGCTGTTCCTGGACAATTACCAGTGAAATATGGCAGATCAATCTCCACTGTGGACGAGTCGCAACAAGTTCATCTGACCAGAAGACAGAAATCTGAGAACAAAGGACTTTTTTTGCCCCGTTTAAACCTGGTATTAAGATGCGTTTTGGTTGACTGGATCACAAGTAGACGAGGGAGACACATTCCCGTTCCTGGTGTTTTAATGCGTCTCTTTTGTCCACTTTCAACCACTTCTGTCCTGATTTCTTCAAGGGCAGGGTCTGGGTGCGTAAATGTAAGGGCTTTTTCAGATCTTTTGATCTATTGGATGAAATAAGCTCAACGTGATTTACATAAGAACGTGAAAGGAAACGACGGAAAACATGCAGAGCATTAGCTTTAGTTTCTGCTTTTACAGCCGCAAAACCAGCCGAACGCTGTGTGTGTGTGAGAGAAATCAGGAATGGTGAGAGAACATCATACTTGGTATGTTTATCATCTTCAAAATAAACTCTTCAGTCGTCAAAGTTTAAATCCCGTCTGGCCAGAGCTCCTCCCATAACGTTTACGCATTAGGTCAGTCATATTAGGTATTTTTTGGCTGTTTGAATGCATTTGACCACATGAGTGTTTACAAAAGCAATGGGTATTCAACAAGCTCTGGAAGTGGTCAAAAGTGAACAAGCTCAAAACGTTTTAGACCCTGTTTACACCTGTATTTAGCGTCGCCCACTTGTGATCCGACTGATGAAAACATTTCTTATAACAGGGCTGTGTGAACAAGAGTCTGTCTCGATGAATCACATGAAACCTGTCAAGAACATGTCGTGAGTCTAAAGCGTCGTTCAGACTGTGAGTCCAAATCTGATTTCTTGTGCACATTCGATTGAAATCCAATCAGGTTCAGCAAGTGCGAAACACATTTAATGTGATTTTTATAAATCCATTTTCAGCTACATTCATATGTTGAATCAGTTTTTGCGTGGTTTATGTGACTTTCTTATGCCACGTGAAAGCTTTTATAAAACATGCTGAACATTTGCAACGACGCAACCTTGTTTCTGCAGCGACTTGCTGCATGTTTCTTATAACAACGTCTGACATTTACGTTTTGCGTGGGGTGAGAAAGTCACATAAACCACACAGAATCCAACCAGAGCAGTCAGACTGAAACAGATTCCCAGAAATGCGATTTGAATAGGATTTCAAACCACATATCAATGTAGCTTGAAATAGATTTGTAAAAATCATTTTTTTTTTGCTGTTCACACATGCTAAATTGATCGGATTTCAATCGGATATGCACAACAATTGGATTTCGATGGACAGTTTGAACGAGGCAAAAAAAGAGGACATTTCTGCATGATTAAAATGCTTAAATCATTTGTTGTTTGATTTCAAATCAAACTCAATAAACACGTGGTTGTGTATTTGAGCATCTTGACCAGACTGACACTGGAACACTGGCTCAGCCAATGGCGTGAGTTAGGGGCGGGACTATCGGTTTGTTCGACCAATGATAGAAGCTGGTCCTAAATTCTATTGGTTTAAAATCCATTTGTTGATGCTGGTGGCAATTAATTTATGCTGATTTAAATAAAAAGATAATTGGATTACATTATTTTGTACTGTATTCCAGTAATTAAAAACACTATTGAGAATGAGAATAAAAAACAAACAAACAAAAACGCAATGCACACATTGCATGATAATTTGAAGGGAAATGTTCTTAATGTCACGATGCAAAACATCTAAATGGTCCTAAAATAGGCCTCACTTTTTATGCAAAATCATTTGTTTTGATCTTGGTTTTGGAGGCTAACTGTGACCCATGATTTTTGTGAGATTCATCCATTTTAGCAAGACGTGCAAATGTTCAAAGCTTTCCAGAAACAGGCACGATTGAGATATAACATGAGTAGTTGAACACTTTCCAAAAAATCAAAGCCTGGCATTTCTAGTGAAACATTTTCATATGTAAATCGTTCCTGTCTGTCACTATCTACCCACAAAATGTCCCAAAAATAGCAGCTTGCTCTGTATCTGACACCTCAAATGCATTTGAAATACAAAAGACCAGCTCTGAGTAAGATCTCCTCTGGGCCTGTTCAGCCTGACAGCTAATGCTTTTATGTGGATAAACAATTCCTCAGACACATGAGGGGACGGATGTGTGCGGCTGGCCTTGAATAATGCACGGGGAAACGAGTGTGATTGCTTAGAGAAACATGTTGGAGACTTTAGTCAAGCAAAACACTGTTTGTATTCAGAGTTATCTTCCTGGAAACACAATAGCCAGTTCAGAATGAGCACAGGCTACACAAGAATGCACACAACCACACTGGCATTTTAATTGATCGGTTTGCCATTCTTCTAGCAAACGTTTTCTGTTTATTAAGAGACATTTCGTTTTGGTTATATAAAAACGTTTAGAAACCGGTAACTAGAACGAGCATGGTGTGGGTGTTCACAGGTGTAAGACACATACAGATCGTTACCCACACATCTGCTCTATACAGACTTCAAGAACGATTCACAAGAATCACCTTCATCAAGAGAAAGGTCACGGCACGCAACACACAGCCATTTACAAACATTAGAGAAATGTTACTTTCAATAAATGCAGAAACTCACCGTGCGACAGGAACACCGTGACGACACCGGACGCGCTGACACGTCAGAACAGATCCCTTTAAATCCAGTGGACTATCTGAACTTTAGCTGAGCGGTTCCTTATTTTCATGGAAAATCTATAAAGATCTAAGATTTCCAGGCCAAATGTTAAAAAGTCATGGAAATTCCAGTAGTGAATATAATTATTTATAGTGATGCACAACTGTACAAAAAATGTTTCTGTTAAAATGGTAAATTACTATAAAATAATTGCATTTGTCAAAACTTTGACAATTTCAAAAAAATTTTTGCTAAGATTTTCATTAATTCATCACATATTTTAATAACTTTTGGCAGTTATGAGAAATAACCAACGTTTTTACCAATGGATTTTTTATGAAGTTAAAGTTAGTTAAAATTGATACAATTATAAAATAGTGTAAAATAATTGTAATTAATTTGTCAAAAGTTGTGGAAACCCTGTATGTTCCACTTATAAATATTTTAGTAACAATATCAAATGTGTTTTTCCCCCTATGAATTTCCTTAATTCGTTACAAATTTAAATAACTTTTGGCAGTAACATGAAATGCAAAGATAACCTAGGTGAAGTCACTAAAAAGGATTTATTTAATAAAATAAAATAAAATGTAAAAAAATAAAATAATCTAAATTAAAATAAAGAAAAACGAATTAAATGAAATAAATGTAATGTATTAAAAATAAAATAATAAATTAAAATGATAAAAAGATGGATATTTGTTAAAAATAAAATAGTATTTTACATTCTATAAATTGATTAAACGTCTACCCTCAAGCTTGCATGTGATTGGTCTGTCTAGTTAGTGGTTAGTGATGGACGCTTTTAGTGCAACTCCATGTCGACGGCTTCCAGTGTAGACACGGTGTACGTGTGGAAAACAGAGCGGAGAGAGAAAGCTAAAGTGGTTGGCAGTGCAAACAAACTGCAAAATTAAAGCAGTCACTAGTTCAGTGTATATAATATATATTATATATATTAATGACAATTATACAAAAAAAAAAAGTAATTACATAACTTTCAGTCTACATGACTTTCTTTAAAAGAGCAATGTGGTCGTGGTCACAGTATTTACACGGGTGAGACAAAAGCATGTGCTTGTGGTCAGAGGCGCCGCTAAGGGGGTGAAACACACTTTTGGAGCCCTAAAGAGATCGATCTTATTAATGGAATGGGTGCGGTATATAGGAACCTCATAATGTCCTCATATCACCCAGTAGCCCAAGACTGGTTGCGCACTGAAGCTGAGCAGGTTGCTGGAAGAGGTGTTAGTGAGGCCAGCAGGGGGTGCTCATTATAACGCCCCTGTATAGTGACGGGGACACTATACTGTCAAAGAGCACCGTCCTTCGGCTGAGACGTTAAACCGGGGTCACTAAAAATCCCAGGATGTTCTTCGGAAAAAAAGAGAAGGGCTGTAACCCCTAGCCTCGTGTGACCATCCTGATCTCGCGAGCTGTCAAGGTTTCACTCGCAGATCAGTCTGGATACTTTCCGTTAAAGAAAATTTGGGAGCAGTTCACCAAACGAACGTCCAATCAGCGTTGGCTTTGAGGCGGGTTGAGGTGTGACGCAACGAGAAGCGCGACAGTTCAGTCTAAAGAACATTGCGGCCTCTAGCGGATGAAACTAGAATCAGCGTGGCTATCGAGCAAGTTTTATCGGAATTACAGAGTATTTCTTCACTGAAAGAAGAGCATTACACTGCTCTGGAGGCTTTTCTCAGAGGAAAATATGTTTTTGCTCTTCTCCCGACTGGTTTCGGCAAGAGTTTGCTTCGTTGATCTGATTGGTTGATTTGGCCCGTCTATCACCAACATAGGCCAATCAGCTAACCAGTATTTTCGCCCCTTACCAAAACTACTTCAACGGAAGGTTTCCAGATGGATATGCGGAGCAAATCCATCTGGCGGAGTCAGGTTACTGTAACCCCGACATCCAGGGCAATTTACCCATTGTCCATCATGGCCTCCCAATCATCCCCATTAAAATGCAGGGTTGTTTTAACTCAGATTTGGGTCAAATATGGACAAACCCAGTTGTTGGGTTAAATTTTTAAATTACATTTTGAACCCAACAGTTGTTTGTTCATATTTGACCCAAATTGGGGTTAAAACCCTGCATTTTCTAGAGTGTAATGACTGGCTTCATCACTCTGTCAGTAAGCTGGTGTTCATCCAGGTGGTCCACATCCACATCATCTCACAGAAGGAGGAGCTCAACTCTGGTTATGAAGTGTGTTTGGAGTAAAAGCATGTTATTAAATGTTGTTTTGTTGGACAAGAGGTTCATAAACGCTTCTCATGTTTGGAAAGACACGCGTTGCTTTTTCAAATGCACGTTATAAGAGACTCAAACTCAAACAGAGTGAGCAGCGTTTACTGAGCCGTACGTCACTGACAAGCTGCACATAACAAATAATCACAGCCTGTGCGCTTTCAAAATCACGATAAGCCAAATCGGTTTAAGCGTGATTTCATGTTAATTGCGATTAATCGTGCAGCCCTAATTTTTATTATACTCTTTCATAGGGCCTAAAATTGCTAGCGGCGCCCCTGCTTGTGTTGAACAAGGTGTGGGACTCAGCAGTGTGATCCAGTCGCGGTGTAGTTGGACATCTCTCGGCGTATCGTGCTGAACGGCGACAGCTCCAGTTCAGTCGTGCACTCGTGCTCGTTGTCGTCGCTCGCGTGGCCGAGGAGTGTGTCGAGATCCCACAGCAGAAACAGCAACACTCGAGGAAAGCCCGTCCGAAGGGTCGGCACAAGCAGCAACAGAACCGGCGTCACAGCGGCCCGTAAGAACAACAACAACTGACTGAGCAAGTGCAACAGAGCCATGGTGCTCTGCGGGACCCCGGCTGCCATGTACGCCGACACCATGTTGCACACGTTCTCCGGCACCACACACGCCCCGTACACGATGGCTAGCGCCACGACGGTGCAGTTCATTTGGCTTTCCAATCGGATTTGCTTCTTGTTGCCTCTTGCGCAGCCGCGCTCGGCACGTCGGATCCGTCGGGCCGTCGCAACCGAACTCCCGATGGTAAAGAGCGTCGGCAGGCAGAAGTAGCAGCCGAAACACCACCACAAACGCGCGCCTTCGTACGTCAAGCCGAGCACGTATAGCGTATCAGGGAGGGAAGTCGAGATACGGATTAGGCAACGTTCTGATGGTAACGTGCCGTCGCCGTTTTCCGACACTAGCTGGCGGATCAGGAGCTCGGGGAGGGCGAGGAGTAACGCGCCGATCCAGATGACGGCTAGTTTGGCGGCAGTCGAGGTGCAGTTCTCGATCATCTCGTAGTACATCTGGACGTTGGTCGCGGCGCGGAAGCGGTCGATGCACAGAGCGCAGAGCGTGAAGGTGGTCACGCCGAGAGACGCCACCTGGGGAAATACAAGAACACAAACACTGTTTGCTCAGTAAATTTGCTGTTGATAATATATAAATTCATTCATTAAAAGGTATTTTGAAGAATGTTGATAATCAAATAGTTGTGGGGTACCATTGATTCCATAGTAGGAAAAAAAATACTATGGAAGTCAAAAGGGTCCATTAACTGTTTGATTACCAACATTCTTCAAAATATCTTCTTTTATGTTCAACAGATGAAAGAAACTCATACAGGTTTGGAACAACATGAGGGTAAATAAATGATGAAAGAATTAAAATTTTGGGGTGAAATATTAATATATTTAATCAATTTAAATGAATTAAAAAGTCTAAAAAATTGAAATGCTTTGTCTTTTTAAAATATAATTTAACTTGTTTAATTTAAGTTACTTTTGTTTATTTAAACTTTAAATAATGGAAAACAGTCCTTCGTTTATGTTTTGATGCACTACATAATTAAATTATAATATTTTAATATATAAATATAAATTAAATTATAATATTATAATATATAAATATAAATTATAATATTATAATATATAAAAGAGTTGAATGGATTTATTACTATTAACATTGTTTCAATTTAATATGCAATAGAATGGGATTCATTGATAAAATTTAGCCAATATTAATTTTTTAAAGGAATGTATTCATTAATTTTTGATTTTCAGAAATGCCATCGAGATCCATTAAATGTGACTGGTGTATCAACTGTTAAATGTATCACGTCAGCCCTGTTTGTGTGATACTACATTATATGTCAGTAGGTGCGTAAGGCCAGCGGCGTAAACAAACTGCTAGAAAAGGAAGTGAATAAAATCTCTGAAGCCAGTCCTACAGCTGAAACTATCCTTATTAACCGTTCGGCACATAACAGCAGGATTGCAAAACGAGAAACTAACAGCTCTCCCATTTCATCTTCTGTGTTATCGTGACAGACAAGCCAACCTCCCGCGGCCCAGCAATTCATTCACACGGCACAGAGAAGGGCCCTAAAACCCTCTGAACGCGCACTTCCCACTGTCAAACGGGACATTCGCCGTGAATATTGCCACAATTAATTAGGTGATATGAAAGAGTATTTACAGAGGCGACACAAAGGAAACAACAGCAATGAATAGGAGATGACTGGAGAGATTTTGGGCCACATTCTCGCAGCTGCATCCCAGCGGATCATACAAACCCAAATGAAGTGTTTGTCTTCATTATCATAATCACAGAGCAATCAGGCACATCAGCATCAAGGAGGAGACAATTAGCGGAACGCGCTCGTGATGAAAACCAGCCCGCCTTTCTCTCTCCAGAAGCACATTGGTTACATGCTTCATCATTTTGACAAAAAGCACAGTGTTCAGAATCCATTATGGACCATCGTGTCCATTAAGACGCTGTTATGGTGCTGGATTACTTCTATAGGTGTGAAACACGTCCATCCTGCAGCATTAGATGCTCAGCTCATTGAATGATCTTCGCTTTACTCTGTAGGATGAGCTCAACTGCAGGTCAGAAAGAGATGCTTCCTGACTGAACAAAAAAAAAAAAAAAAAATTGCTGATTTTTTTCCCCCATTTTATTTCTCCAAATCACTTTGCCTATGAAGGGTTGCAGATATTATATTATATTTTATTTATTTATGAATTTATATATATATTTATTTTATTCTCTCCAAATCGCGTTTCCTATGAAGAGTTGCAGATATTTTATCACATTATTTTATACATCTGTTAATTCTCCAAACCACTTGTCCAATGCTATTTATGTCGCAAAAACTTGCAAGAGCATTAAAAAGTGCATTGCAATGCCTCTGATTCCTATTAATTTCACCATGATTTGACACATAAGTGATGGTCATGTGACTTGAACTGAAGTAAACACACACACTCTGGACCCTGACCTGACATTCGCAGGCATCTTCTGCTTACAGGTTTAGCAGCAGGAGATGATGGGGTTGGCTGAGATGGGCTTTACGCCTCATTAATTCTCTGATTAAGAGGCTTTCTAGAAGGATGGAGGTGCTGGTTATTAATCTGGTTTAACGGCTACTTTCAGACTGGAGGCCGTTTCTGGGCCACTGCCAGCAGCGAGGGCAATAACTCTTACATATTGACAAATGAGACGGCACTGAAGCATGAGCGAGCTAGAAACAAAAGCTATTACAGTAATAGTGTTATATATGATATATTCAGCTACATAAATTCAGGCCATTAGAATGGGAATCAACAGCCTGGATCAAAAACACACACACAAAGTGGGTTACTATACAATTGAAAGCCAACAAAAACCAGTGAACAAGCCAAGCAATAAAATAAACTGAAATAAAATCAAATAACCTATAACCCTACGTAGGACAAGAGCTTTGGAGGATAAACAGACTGATAAATAAAATAAAATAAAATAATAAAATACCTGCGGAAAAGCAATTTGGACAATAAAAAATCAATAAATAAATAAAATAAAATTAATTATCTGGAAAAGCAGAAAAGCGATTTGGAGAAATAATTGAAAAAAATTAAATAAAATAAAAATCTGCAACCCTTCATAGGAAAAGTGATTTGGAGAAAATAAAATAAAATAAATAAATCAATACATGAATAAAATAAAATACCTACAACCCTTCATAAGAAAAATGGTTTGGAGAATTGATGGAAAATAAAATAAAAATAAAATATCTCCAAAATAAAGTCTGGAGAAAATGTAAGTGCTGTTTGCTTGTCTGAAATTCATCATCATCATCATCATCATCATCATGCAAGGCTTGTTATGCAGATGCTAAAGTGTGCTACTGTGAATACTGTGCTAGAGAGCTGTCAGATGCGTCTCGACAGCATGTTTGCTCAAATGAGACGAGGCCTTCCTGCAGATGTTGTGACTGCTGCACTCTCACAAAAGCTAAAGGCCAGTCAAAACACAAGTCAAGTTAAAACACTGCACCGACACGCATCTCCTCGACCTTTCAGGAAGAAATGTCAGACCTCTGGTAACACAAGCTCGAAGACAAGTTTCATCGGCATTCGCTGAGCTTATTGAACTCCACAATATACACCTGAAAACATTCTGCAGGAGACAACCAGTGACGGGACGGCAGCGTGAAAAGTGTCAGCTCTAGGATGCAGACTTCCAGCTCACATGAACTATCACGCACCATGTTTTCTTAAAGGTGCTGTATGTAGCTTCTTCACTCTAGAAAAACAAAACAAAAAAAACATCATATGTGCAGATATTTAGGAAACATGCTGAGTTCACATACTTGTTTGTCTGAAAAACACTTCGACAGCCAGTTATTTCACTTTGAAATGTGCTTTCGAGGTGCAATGTGTGTTTTTGTTTAGGTCTGTGTGACTCCGCCCACTGCCAGTTCACCCAATAGTATAATAGTATATAATATTATCTATTCTATTATCCATTATAATATATAATAGACACCCCGGGATGCCAGTTGGCAGTAAACATCATATTGCAGCCAGCAAACAAACTGGGTCAGAGATTGTAGATTCTACCCAACCTAAAAAGTCTTGGTATCCATCTAAAAATCTCTATGAACGAGAGAATATTAAAACGCGGATAAAGCAACTCAGCAACTCACAGTGTGTAAGACTCCTCGACTTTCATTGTCAGTTGCGTTTCCTCAAACTGGAAACCAGTGTGAGCGTGGAGTCTCAGGAGGCGGGGAACAACAATCTCCATATTTTGAATTTGAACTGCAGTACCTGTTTCGACCACTAGCTGTTATTCTTACAGACTGCACCTTTTAAGCTTGCATTCATACGTGTGTGTGTGTGTGTGTGTGTGTGTGCTACATCGGTCTGAGTAATGTAGCCGGAGGCGTTTTCTCCCAGTGGAGCACTCGCTCACAATCTGCCCTTAAGACTGACTTTACTCACCACTTAGCCTGAACGCATTCATACAGTAGCTGCGCTGCACACACACACACACTGACACAAACACACACACGTCTGGTCCACTATCTTTGTGGGGACTCTCCATAGACGTAATGATTTTTATACTGTACAAACTGTATATTCTATCCTCTTACACTAACCCTACCCCTAAACCTACCCATCACACACACACAGACACACACACCACACACACACACACACTAACCCTACCCATGAACCTACCATCACACACACACACACACACACACAGACACACACACACACTAACCCTACCCATAAACCTATACCCATCACAGGAAACATTCTGCATTTTTACATTTTTAATAAAACATTGTTTTTTAATCAATTTCGGAGACCATTGGCTAGTCCTCACAATGGAAGTGATTTCACGTTTTACTATCCTTGAGGGGACATCTGGTCCTCACAATGTAATATAAACAAGAGCACACGCACACACACACACACACACACACACACACACACACACACACACAGGCTTGTTTTCATTCAGCTTCACCATTGTCAGGCCGAGCCTCCAGGCCCTCGCTGCCTGTCCCATACAATCACAGCAGGCACGCAGTGTGTGCCACCAGGACACCGCATTCGCACCGCTCTCCTCCCAAAACACGAACGTCTCAACATCCCCCTCACCGCCTTCACATTCACAATAGCAACTCACACAGTCTCACTCTCTGAGGCAAACGGATGAGTGAATCTCACAAAAGTGTCTTCAAGGCAAGTCGGTGGCCATCTTGGTTCGCCCTTTAGCAGATATTTTCAGTGTATACTTGTACAGCTCCAAGCTGCTCGAAATCTCTGATACGGCCAGCAATATATTCATTTTGGACACCCAAACAGTTTTTAAGTGCAAGTTTCTGTGTAAACTACAAAAACAGTGACGTCATGCGCATGTTTCTTTCCAAAGTGGCATCGCCATCTACTGGCCTGGATTGCGTAATAAAGTTTTCGCAACGTGTACAATTTTAGTACATCGTTGTCATGTAAACTGATGCCTCCAATGATGCAATATTAAGTATTACGATTTCGTTTGTTTCATTCAAGTCGGCCGGTCAAAATCAAAGTAATTTTTTTTCTCATTAATGCCTTTGTGCATTAAATTAATGCTACTTTTAATTTTAAATAATTGTATTAGTGAGGAAATTACTGTATTATAAAAATAAAAATTAGAATAATGGGAATAAAAAAATACCTGGACACATTAATTAAAAATTGAAAAAAAAAAAAAAAAACAACCTCGGATAGGAATCCTTCATAGGAAAAGTGGTTTGGAGAAAAAAAAGAAAGAAAAAAAAGTATATATACATATATATCTCTGCAACCCCGATTTGCAGAAATAAAATATTTTATACCTACTATTCATTCAGGAATGTTGCAATGGTAAAGGCTTCAATCATTTTACATTATGCATGAAATATTTGCTTTTGGTGTGAAATACGATCTGGATATTTTGAGTTACACAAGGGTCCACAATGATTTGCCACTACAGAAGCGGAGGTTTGTCTGGCAGTGAGCTGTGCTGAAACTGGGTGTGGTGAGCAGATGAGGAGCACAGCGGGCTGCAGATTTCAGGTTGTGTTTGCGCTGCACAGTGTGTGTGACGGGAGTGTGACAGAGGTCAGCGCAGGTGTCCCGAGGGCAGGGTGGATGCTCCTTTACATGACGTCTCTCGACAGGATTACCCACAGTGCCACAATTTCAATACCTCACCCTTCTGTGCAAAACAAAAAAAGCAAACCTAACTCTCGCAAACGGATTTGTGCATGACCTATAGAGTATATGTGAACAGATTTATGCTGATTCTGAGTCATTGGAAAGAGTGCATCTTGAAAATACGATTCAAATACAATCAAATAGATGCAAATAGGTGCTGATAAACTAGAGCATGGTTTTCTCGAGGGCAGACCTGTTTATTTATGTATGCCTGAGAAATATGCATCACATTAAGTTTACTAGTTTGTTTATCATCCAAATGAATGGAACTATTATATGCAATTCAAATGGATAATTCTTACATTTAGGCCAATTTTTTGAATATATATATATATATATATATATATATATTATATATATATATATATATATATATATATATATATATATATATATATATATATATCATCCTGTATCCCACAAGTAAGAAATGTAAGTTTGGAACAACATGAGGCCAATTAAATGAAAAATGTTTGGGTGAAAATGTAAAGTGTTTAGTGTTAAGTGTCAATGCTTGGCTTTAGCTTGTAACTTTGCCACATTATGCACACAAAATATGAATGAACACAATGCATTACCTCAATATATGGTATGACTTTACAGGTGAACTGGCCCAACAGCCAGGTCTTAGTGAGTTGGTGAAACACCACAAGAGGCAGGCAAAACAAGAGCAGTGCAAAGTCCCAGATGGCCAGGTTAGCCAGAAGAGCATTTGAGATGCTCCTCATGTAGTAGTTATGGCACACGACACACATTATTGCTACATTCCCCGTTACTCCAACAGCAAAAATAAGGAGCGAAACGATAGTGATGGCATATGCCCCGTACGTCTCGCTGGTGACGGGGTAGAAAGGATTGGGGAAGAATTCGCTCTCCTCGTCCTCGGCGTACGGAGGGGTCATTGGCGTGGCGTCCCATGGGTCGTCGATCTGTTTGGTGTGTAATTCGGTATATCTGGTGAGATCAAATGGGAAATCTGTGGAGGTGAGAGCTTGAGGCTTGGGCATCGGTTCCCACAGGGTTAAAGAAGACGTCAGCGCATTATAATAACTTTCCACTGGTGTCAATGGGGCAGTGCTTTATTCGGGCCCCTTTTGAACGTTTTCTTGTGGTGTTCCTTTGTGCCTCTTTTGCGTCTGTGGTTTCTCTCGCGGTCTCCTCTCTTGCTCATTGAATATGGCTTAGAGTTATTGTGTCCATCTGCTGTTCCCATGGTAGCAGGCGTCTCACCATTCAACTTTTTCCTTTTATGTCGCCGCAAGCGCTTATGTAGGTTTGTGCCACTATCTGTGGCCGACATGAGATTTTTTAGGTAAACAGGTTTACCTGCACTCCAGAGATGCGAGGACCAGTTCCTGTTGTCTCCTGAAGTGTGTTTGATGTCAAAGGCAGGTGTACCTGCGGCTCGATGCCTCGCAGGGTGTGGGCCGCTGGCATACGGATCATGAAGGCTCCTAAGAGTAACCCTGCCTGTTTCTTTGGTGTGTGCATTACGGGTTTCTCCATGCAACAAAACATGTGGACATCCTGCAATGACAAAGATCGTTCTTAAAAGCAGCATCTGCATCTTCAACGAGTCAGAGTGCTGAAGATGTTAGAAAAACACTCTAATGTGATGCATTGCATGTAAAACACAATATTTTTTTTCCCAGATTCACATGGTCAGAGGAAAAAGTTCACACGTGAATGATCGGGAAAGGCTAATTAGATCCATGCAAATGACTTTTCCGGTTGTGTGCGGCAAATGAAAACCTGCTCCTCGAGATTCTCCCGTCGCGTTCCTCGTCTTAGCAAAGTGACAGCGAGGCGTTATTCCCTTCAAAATGACATTATTTCAGCTTCTGAGGCGCATTGCATCCCAGCCAGCTGCAGGAATCGGTCGCATCCCGGGATCTGTTGGGCGCGGCAACCTGGAGTCTGCCGTGCGCGGAGAAGCGGAGTCCCAGGGACGCGCTCCGTGGCGCGAGCGTGCAGAGTAGCTTTGCTGCGAGTGAGAAGCTGATGAAGAAAATGGACGGGCTGTGTCTCTCCTGGTGGATAACCTTGTTCTGTCAAGCCGGATCCATCAGCATCAGCCCCGTGGACCACCGCAGCTGGAGCGACCCCGCCCCGCCCGTGCGCACTACACTCATTACCATGCGTAATTACGCATGTCAACAGAATCATAATCCTGTCAGTCTAGAATGTAACACGGGCTTATACGAGTTAAATTACAACGTTATGTCACAGTAACACAGTGAAAGTGAAACGTCAACATTTTTGCATAAAATAAATAATCGTGATATATAGTGTAGCCCATCCGTTGTCTTTTTAATATTCAACACGTGCATAGTACATGCAAAATACTTATCAATATAAATATAATATGTTGTTGGTATATAAGCGAAACAAGACCTCGTTTTTTGTCAACATATGCACTACAAGCCTATACACAAAAGGTAAAGATTATACCCTACATTAAACAGATTTTTAAAAAACTTTTTTAGAGGCTATGTTACATGTAATTTCTATAGTAATTACTATAAATGATGCATAATTACAAGCAACTAACCCTATAAACCAAAACTAAGCACGACCCTATAGTAAATACATGTTGTTAATTAAAGGGATAGTTCACCCAAAAATGAAAATTACCCCATGATTTACTCGCCCTCAAGCCATCGTATATGGCTTTCTTCTTTTAGATGAATAGAAGTTAAATAAAAATACGCCCGGGCTCTTCCAAGCTTTATAATGGCAGTGAATGGAGGATATGATTTTGAAGGCCAAAAAAGTACACCCATCCTTAATAAAAGTAATCCACACGGCTTCGGGGGGTTAACAAAGGCCTTAGCAAAGCAAAACAATGCGCTCTTATGAGAAAAATATCCATATTAAAAACGTATAAAGTCATGAACACCTAGGAAGGCTTGAGGGCGAGTAATTCAAAGGGTAATTTACATTTTTGGGTGAACTAACCCTTTAATATTACTCAGTACTTAGATGTATAATTATACTGTAACAAGGACACCTTAAAATAAAGTGTAAGTTGATTCATAAGTAAAAATATAATATAAATACAAACAGCATTCGAATCCATCTTTTGAATATCGAGGCCCTCGATGTACAGTATTTGAACACTTGCTGTGATCTGTTATCTATGTGAGCGACTGAAGTGAATAAATACTTTTTGGGGTCACAGCATATCAATAGCAAGTTACTCTAATTTCTGAAAGCTCTTCGGTGCATTGGTATGCCGAACAGGTTTTCTCAGCCTGCGGCAATGTCACAATAACAGAGCGGAAGGGCAAGAACCGACTTGCTTCAGGTTTGTTTCCTGCTGGACAGAAATTTGGGCTCAGAGGCGCGCATTTGCAAACACCCAAGAGCCTTTCATTGCCTTGCACAACATCATGTGGAAACACTCCTCATTTAAGCTCAGACACGCTTTAGTTTCTTTGTTCGGCTGGGTCCAAAGTTTCAGTCAGTCGTGCTGGTCATTGAGAGCTTGGCAGAAAACTGTGTAAAACAGCGAGGCCCGGTGCAGAACACAAGCTACTGGAGTTGGCACAGGCTTTGCTAGCAGTGATACGCCGTTGCCAAGTCGAAACATGGGGTTCAAAACGCCAAATACCAGCGTGAGACGCAAGGTCAGATACTGGACTTGACCAGAACTGAAAGCTGACTGAAATGTTGTTGCGTGTGGAAAGATCGTGGAATGATTTGAGCAACATGAGCCAGACAATCAAGATTATTTCATTAGTGAATTGAGTTTCTTTTGTTTCATTCACTCTAAAAAAAAAAAATTGCTGGGTTGTTTCAACCTGCATGTTTGGGTCAAATATAGACAAACCCAACTGTTGGGTTGAATTTTTAAATATACTTTTTTTTAACCCAACTGTTGGGTTTGTCCATATTTGACCCAAACATGTGTTGATACAACCCCGCATTTTTTAGAGCATAGCCCAGCATTTTTAGGCATAACAAAGATATATTTGTATACTGAATTAAATGATAAATTAAAACCACTTTCTCATGGCAAAATAACATACCTTGAACATATATATATAATATGTGTGTATATCCATTAGATAAATGTGTGTGTTTGACCACCTCTAAATAGCAACATTTTTCCTTTTCTTTTAAGCATGCATTTTTCATCACATTTAGATGAAACCAAAAGCCCAAAATACACTTACATTGGAGATATATTTTCTGAAATAAGCTTCTATGTGTCATGCAATTTTGTTTTGGGATTACCTTTGTGAGAAAACAAGACAAAAAGACTGTCATATACTGTACATGCTTGTTGTTTGGAGTTGATTTAACAATGCAAATATGAAGACATGACAGGCTCAAAAAGCATCAGCTGTTTGCATCACTAAGCAACTGGGTTGGTCATTTGAGAGGAACAGATATTACAGCAATCTAAAGCGCCACCTGGCGGTGTAAAGCAATGCTGCATAAACAATTAATGCAGTGTGAGAACTGACAGAAGCCCCTTTCACACAGAGATTCCGGAAAATACACGGATAATGTGACCCGGGATTTGTCCCGGAATTGTTTGATTTTGGTCCATTCACACTGCCAGTGATTTTCCGGGATCTGTGAGTGCGTTCACACACATCCCGTAAAGACACATGACGTCAGGATGAGACGTGTATCGTACGCGTCGAAAACATGTACACGCGCGTACCGTTCCACAAGCTGGCGAACGCACCAGCTTCAGCGCGGATAGTGAGGAGCTCCTGGGCTCTGCTTCGTTCCAGTTTGCAGACATTTTCTTTCTTTGTTGATGACGAACACAAACTTTCTTCTAAGAGCAACAGAGTCGCGCGATGGCACGTGCGGCATCACTATGACACACCCCTCACGGCACTGGTCCTGGCTTTTGTTCACACAGGGCGCGCGTTCCGGGACTGATCCGGCAATGTTACTAGGTCCTCAACCCGGCATCGATCCCGGTATCAATCCCGGGTCGTGTTTGCGTTCACACAGAAGGCGTTCTGGCAATTTGCCGGGATCATCGCGCCGTGTGAAAGGGGCTAGACTGACACACTTTATAAAAGAGATTAAACAACATGTAATACATTAGATACAATTAAGAACAAAAAAGCAATAAAGACCTATGAAACTTTTTGTAACTTTAAATTATAGTAATTTTACCCCTGGCATGACCTATCTTTTAAAACATTCTTATGCATGTTATTTTCTACTTGTTGTGAGGTGTATATTATCCATGTACAAATCTATGAATATTTTTGTTGCAAAAAAGAAAAAAAAACAGAAACATAAAACACACTTATGGAAGACAGGTGTATGCATGTCTAATTCGATGCAAATCTAAATCCAGAATAACGGTCACTGAAGAGAAGCTGGAATCAGTGTATATTTCTGTGATCAATCACCTGCTGTCCACAAGAGCGAGAGATGATGAATGACTGAGCATCAGCAATACCTCACTGTTAGAGCCACAACATCACAGATAGGAGTCTGCATTTATCAGTCAATCAATCTATCAATCAATCGGAGTGCATTTACTCTAAAATGAAGATCTTTGATCATTTACTCTCTCTCTCGTGTCGTTCCAAACCTGTATGACTTGTTTTTTCTTAGGAACCCTAAAGTTTAGTAAAATGTCCATGTTTCTGTTTTCCATATTTTAAAAGACTGATGGTGAAACAAATAATTTCCAGATGAAAAACACAGCTTACTGTGACGCATCACAGAGAAAGACAGGACAAAATCTTAAACATCACATGACCACTCATACGGGGTCAGTAGAGGTCTGAGTAGAAGCCATTCAATTCTCCACACAATAGGACAGAAGCATCGTGTCTGTTGGAGAAGTGGCGTGACGACAGCAGTCGCGGCGAGTGGAAGACGACTGTCAGTAATAGCTCTCGGATTGCTCTGGATCACTCTGAAAATACATCTTGGAGCTAGTTCAGGATTTTTTTTCAATGAGATGTGTTTTATAAATGATAATTTTTCGCCATTCAATTGATAATCTGCAAAAAAGAGCAAAACAATATAACAAAACAGTAATGCAATGTTCAAGCAAATAACAATAAAATGTTTTCTAAGGCATTGCTAAGCAGTTTATAAGGTGTTTTTAGCATGTTTTTAAGTGGTTGCTAGGTAATTGCTTATGAGCTGTCAGTCTTTGTTATTCTGATCTCTAGAAATGTCTCGAGTCCCTCCTTTAATGGAAGTCTAAGGAACCCAACAGGCTATAATTGTCTGTCAGATTAAATAGAGATCTAATAGCACACCTCTCGATTACTTTTGTGGTAGTTGTGCATTATGAAATGACCACATACCAGTTACTTACATGTGACATTCAGATGATCTTGGAAAATGCATCTTTATATAATATATTAGGACATTGTTTAAGAGATATATTGTGCAGTCTGAGAAAAATCCATCAAAAAATAAATAAAATTAAAATCACATCCAATCAGAAGAGCGTGTGGGCGGAGTCAGCGCACTGCACTCGCAGCCAAATGGATAATCAAAATACATAAATATTACGCCATTTTAACATATTAAAAATACATGAGTGACAAACAATCTTTGTCATAAAACAGATTTGTTCACACTAATTTGAGTTTTTCAAGATCTGAGGTGAATCCATTATTGCATTCAGCACGGCTATAAATTATATTCACACTAACATTAGGTGCTTTTTACATTAAATAAAGCACACAAACAGTACCTGAGATTATCATAATTTATGTTGTTGTTCCACATTGGACCAGACGCGATGCAACGGCGTTAAGAGTTTTTGATAAATACAAAACGTCTGAGGTTTGTGTCACAATGCATCAGAAGAAATCTCAATCAATATGTGCTGGTGAAATACGTCAGGATCTGTCTGTCAGAGACCAACTCACCATCGTAAACCCTTCGCTTTCTGACATGCAAACAGCCGTCTGTTTTACACCGCGTCCTCAAAGGCAATTCCTTTCGCATTTGACACACTCACACATATTGACAACTGACAAAAGGAGAGAGAAACACACTTCCCTTTATTCACATACACACAGAACCTCGTTACAAAAAGTCATTTGGAGCGCAGCCGAGAACTCGGTACCGGATGACAATAGAAGAGCTATTGTTCTTGAATCAACCAGCTGAATACTAAAACAGAGACATTCACCTTTTAACATCCAAAGCAACCTTCAGCAAGGCTTTGCCAAAACACAAAGATCACGCCTCCTGTCGTATATGGCTTCAGAACAAGTACCATCCTGGTTTTGTTAGTTATTTAATTATCCAAAGAAAAGAACAACCAGGACATTCTGCCTAACATCAACTTTTGTGTTCCTAGGAGAAACATAAAGGTTTGGATTGACTTTAAAAGTGTTCATGATGCAAAATGCTACGACGGGCTGAAAGGACTGAAGTTGTGAGCGTTAGAGAGATGGATGGAGACAGATATCTAGACATTTCCATACATTACTGTCCTCTATCATCGACTAAAGCCCAAACTTACAGTCAGCAGAGAACAGGAGATTTCTGTGCCTCTATTGACAGCTACAAAACAAAAAGTTCATAAAGAGATTGTAAAACTAATCCATATTGAGCGGTTTGGTCCACATTTTTTAAAGAGACTTGATTGCTAAGATGATGAACATTGAATTTAAGCTTTTATTCACATATAAATATACACCAACGCAACATCAGAAATGGTAAACGGATGTTTGCTTGACGGGCGAGAACTAATGAGGTTCATTCTCGTGTTCTTTATATGTGAATAAAAGCTTAAATTCAGTCTGTTCAGCGTATAAAGCGATCGAGACTCTTCAGAAAATTAGACCGCTTGATTCATATGGATCAGTTTTACCATCTTTTTATGAACTTTTTTTTTAAGCGACAAAGTGATAGTTGCATAGCTGTCAGTAGAGGGACAGAAATCACTCAGATTTCATCAAAAAGATCTTTATTTGTGTTCAGAAGATGAATGAAAGTCTTATGGGTTTGGAACGACACGAGGATGAGTAATTTTAATAACAATTTTTTCGTTTTATTGGGTGAACTGTTTACATTTTTTTTTTAACTTAAGGTAAGTCACTGTATTTTGTTTTAAGCAATCTACTAGCCCATTTAAGGTGTATTTTTTAACTTGGCCACATGATGGTACTCACTGGTCAATCCTCAAGTGTCATTCCTGAAGAGATTTGACACTTTCTTGCAATTTTAACTTCTAATCGCATCATCTTGGCTGACTGTAGGGCCCTTATAAAAAGAGAAAAAAACAGCATCTCTCTTACATCGTCTCTATTACAGGGCTAAAATTGAGGGCTGAAGCCGAGCCAGGGAGCGAGAGTGTGTTGGCAGCCGTACAGGAATCCTGCTATCATCGGGTTTGCAGGCTCGACTCAGACAGCGCTGAAGGATGATACACACACTGATACCGAGATGAGACACAGACGGAGCCGAGAGGATGACTGGAGCCACTTTAGTCTCCCTCAGACTAAAACATATCAGCATTTTCACAGGGTGTATCATGTCAACCTTCTGCATGCTTATGACTTATGATTTCGACATTAACCCACAGACCAAACATTGATCAACATTCAGTTTCCAACTGGAATAAAGTCAATCCCGTAGTCCTGAATCAATAAGGTATTTTTCACATATTCAGTGTTAGTTCGACCCCAACTGCCACTAACAAAGCTTTGCTGAGATATGGTGATGCTATATATATATATACACAGGTGAAACTCGAAAAATTTGAGTTTCGAGCAAAAGTTGTGTATTTCAGTAATTCAAATTAAAAGGTGAAACTAATATATTTAGTATATATAACTATATACATATGCATTATTATACTTTTCAGAGGGCCGACATTTCTGTATTTAAAATCCTTGTTTTTTTTATGATTTCATGTAATATTCTAATTTTCTGAGATTTTGAATTTGGGGTTTTCATAAGCTGTGAGCCATAATCATCAAAATGATAACTTTTGCACGATATTCTAATTTTTCGAGTTTCACCTGTAGTGTTGTGGATGGTTTCTAATGCACTGCTTTGCAGTTTATAAAGTGTCCTGAGTGCTTTTTAGCAGGTTTCTACATGGTTCGGTGGATGCCTCGGAAGTAATAAAACACTTTAAAAGATAAATGTGAATTTTATCTCACAATTGCGAGTTTATATCTTGCAATTCTGACATCTTTTTAAAGAATTGTGAGATATAAACTTGCAATTGCGAGTTAGAAAGTCTAATTCTAAGGAAAAAAGACTGACTCACAATTCAGACTTTATAACATACAATTGCGACTTCATATCATGCAATTTGACTTCTCCCAATTGCGTGTTATAAAGTCAGAATTGCAAGATATAAATGTGAAGTCAGAATTGCAAGGTTATTTCTTCAAAATTCTGACTTTATAACACACAATTCTGACTTTATATCACGAGATCCCCAATTGCTGAAAAAAAGTCAGAATTACCTTTTTTATTTTTTATTCTGTGGCTGAAACAAGCTTCCATATGATGCTTACTGGGCCAAGTCAAAACCTCAATTGTGCATCGTATTAGTCTCTAGAAATGCATCCTCAATGTAAACATTTTCACCCATTCTATCATCCAAAGGCTACATTTTTTAATTCAAAGTGCTTAGAAAAGGAAAAGCAATGCATTTGACGTATCATTCACGTCAGTAGCAGAAACAGTGAGTTATGCATTGACATTGAATAATTGTGGGATTATTTAAATGCCATAAGTATGAAAAGTATAGTGATGCTTGTCAAAGCAACCTCAAAATGCGCTGACAAAGTAAATACGAGGAAAGAAAGACTAAGTGGGATCAAAACAAGACATTTACTGAGAGAGGCCGGGATAATTGAACAGTCCTATTCTAACAAATCCACACCAAACTACTGAAATATTCTCTCCCTTAGGAACAATTCATCATCACTGAAGGAAAAATGCATCATGTTTGATAGAAAAAGAATAAAAAGAAAACAAAAACAATTCTAAATGAAAACGGTGGCATATTACAATAGCCCATATGAAATCTAGTCACCAGGCGAATGGTTGTATAAATCATAACTCTTTCTGCAGTAAGCCTTCCTGTCATATTTCATTAAAGTGCTAGCGACAAAAACACGTCTTTGCCACCTTAGTGCGGTTTACTCCGATTCAGTGTGCGGTGAAACTGCTGATGGCTGAGAAAAACATGCAGGGGAATGAATAAGGGAGATTTGCAGTGACACCTGTATCATCTCCAGCAGTGTGTGATGTCAGGAAAGTTGGGCTTTAACTTTCTCAACAAATAGTTTTAATGGCCAATTACATAAATGAAGTTTCCCAGTGCCACGGCACGTCTGACCCTCGAGATCGAGAGCATCAAACCTGACGTGACAGCGGCATTTGGACAACTGCTCCAAACCAAAGTGTGAGATCTAAAACTCGCTCATTAAAAAGTCTCCTGTCGCCACACCTCTAAGACAACGGATTAGGATCCTGATCCAGTGCAAGACAAAAGCGTGACATAAATATTTAAGCATATTTTCAAAGCCCTGTTTGGATTTATTTCACCAGTAAAAGTATAATCTGCTGTATTTAACAAACGAGTTTGGGCAAAAACAGTTGTGTGTGCTCGTACACATTCACTTGTGTGATAAGACTATTTTACATAATAACAGAAAATGCTTTGGGCTTACACATGCAAAGCTAGCACCGCAATGCTAGGCTAGTTGCCAGAGATCAGAGAGTCGATATAAAATCAAATAAAAGTGTCAAAATAAAGTATTAGCAGATTTTAAGCACAGTTTACTAATAATACTCTGTTTGAAATGTAGTTGCAAAGTTACTTAATGTTAGTAGTCTGTCTAAATGGACAGTCCACTTTATTTCCATGGACCATGGGAATAAAGTGTTATTGCTAACTGCTTATTGCTAACAATTGCTAATTGTTAAGTGGTGCACTTTGAATGAAATGAAATTTCCTAAGATAAAAATGTTCCTATGTGCAATTCTTGAAAAACCTTAAAAGAAGTTTTCAAATGTCTAATTAAGAACATCTTTTTTTCTAAAGAAGAAAAATGAACGGCTCCGGTGTTAAAAGATTGCATGCCAACTCCAGATTACCTTAAAAATCAAACGATTTTTTTATGTAGCGTGTATTTTAAATAATTATAATTAATAAGCCTGTTGAATTCATTTGATCTCAGTTTTTCTTTTCAGGCTCTCTCTAGAATGAATGTCAAGTCAAGTATATTTTTATATAGCGCTTTTCACAATATAGATTGTATCAAAGCAGCTTCACAGTATCAATCGAAATAACAATGTTTCTTAGTGGAAAAAACATCCACGTTTGGTAGGGCTGATCAATGGTTTTAATGATTGGTTAATTAATTTGAATATCCCAGTGAATGTGTCCTGTATGTGCCGAATGTTGCAGAACATTGTTATAATTCTAAAATCAAAAACATGCTGCCTTTTTGCAAAATTTGTGTACAGTTACTACTGATAATTGTTGAATTACTGAAAAAAAGTTGGAGGTTATCCTAACTTTATGAGGATTTTTAGGAACGCTCTCTTCAGGAATTTAAGTTTTTCTTAAAATGTGTCTTAGAATAATCCTAAAATAAAAGAGAAGAACATTAAGAAATGTTTTTTTGGGAATACAAAATATTCATAACTATATTCTTAAATTAGGAAATAAGAAGGAAATTCTATTCTTAAGAATGCTTCGTGACTGCGGCTCCGTATAAATCTATGGCATTTTTGCCTGTTTTATCGTCTGCCAGGCAAAAGCCACAAAATGTAGTTTTTAAAACTAAATAAGAACGATATCTTGCGTTGGAAAGTGTCACTAACAACAGAACTACAAGATTTGATCAAGTGGAAGACTTGTAATCCAAGGCCTACGTGCCAATCAACAACAAAGCCCATCCGGAGGGGCTTCTCAGCGGGGATTATGGGATAGGAATTGGACGGGCGTTGACCCAAAGCCTCGCTGAGCCCACAGTGCGTCTGTCCAATTCAAACTCTGATCCAGAGCTCAGACAGAAGATCGCTGCACATAATTCAATATCTCCTCTGACAGATTGAATTATGTAATCTAACGTTCCCCCAAAACGTCATTTATTCTGACAAATGGTTCTGGACTTGAAACATTTAATCAGCGCATTTTTGAGTGTTTGTAAATAACAGAGTTATGGCTTTGTTATCTTTGGCCAAAAAACTCAAATAGGGCCATTTGTCACGCCGATCACTACGGTGGCGTCTTAACTTTTATTACAAGGTTGTGTTTCCTGAGGAAAGGCTCATGACTCAAGCTGTCAGCAGATGGCACTGTGGCTCAGTGACAAATGCATAGTCATTACAAGTGTGCGAGAGAACGCAATTACAAACACTGGGGGGAAACAATTAAGTGTTAGAGGTAGAGCTCTTTACACCGCTGCAGTTCTTGTGCTTCTCAGCTTTAGTGCCTGAGGCAGAGACGGAGAGACGGAGAGATGGAGAGAGACCCTCTGGCTGATGCTGTGCTATAGCCACTAATAGGCTCCAACATGCTTCATTGGGAGGGTGTTTGATAGCAGCAGTGTGAGGGAATGTGCATGTGTGTATAAACCTGTAGGGGATCGAGGACAATATAAACAGGGTTTTTACATGTTCTTAAGGGAATCTGAGGGGTGTTTGCCCATGCAAAAGTCACGGCACACATTTGCATGCATGTTTCTCTTCAGTTGCAAGGGATTTGCAACAAAAACGATGTAAGACGAGTTACATGCTAAAGGTTGGTGATTTAAACAAACCCTTAAAGTCCCCATGAAAACTAAATCAAAGCTAGTGTGCTCTAAAACAATGACAAAATTCACATTTAGAAGATATAAGCGCTCAAAACGTCGGCCAATATGGATCAATGATTTTGATGACATCGCTCTGCACTTCAGCTTCTCATTAGATATTCTGTCCAATCAAATGCTCTGTAGAATCTGAAGCTCCGCCCCCTGCATTATAAAAAATGCAAAATTACTGAAATCGGTCACTTTCTCACATATTTACTATTTTCTACATGGTGAATGGCATATAGTGCACTATATAGGGGACAGGGAATGATTCAGACAGTGTAAATATGCTTTCCATGGGGTGAATGAAGTCTGGTTTGACGGAAGTGTCATGCAAACCACCAGAGCGCCAGTCCAGAAACACGACACAGCGGATCATATGATCGAGTCAACGAAGACCAGAAAACGTTTCGGATCCATTTGAATTCTCCACAGAATGCAGTATTTTAAAGCAATATGGAGGAGATTGGGAGGAAACTGCGACTTTACTGAACTCAACAGCTCTCGCAGAGCTGTGATATAAACTAAACGCTATTTAAAAAAAGGGGAGGAGCTGTTCAATATGCCCCGCCTGGTTTTCCTGTTTACGTCAACACATTGAATAATGCTAAGCATTTCAAGCAACTTTAGTGACTTTAAAGGGATAGTTCACCCAAAAATAAAATTGTCATCATTTACTCACCATCATGTTGTTCCAAACCTGCATTAGTTTGAACACAAAAGATATTTGAAAGAACGTTGAAAACCAGACAGTTGATGGTAGCCATTGACATTGATATGGAAATCAATGGCTACTGTCGACTGTTTGATTACCTTTCTTTAAAATATCTTCTTTTCTGTTCAACAGAAGAAAGAAACTCATACAGGTTTGGAACAACTTGAGGGTGAGTAAATTATGACATTTTCATTTTTGGGTGAACAATCCTTTTAACCCCCAAGTATGAGTAGTAACAGAAACAGTGATGCTTGACTTAGCAGAACTACTAACAAATCTTGAAATGTGCGATGTGCAAGCACATGAGTGTGTGTGACAGCGAGAGAATGATAAAGACTGTCGTGGGTGTATGTGTGGGCTGAAGTCGCCACAGTGAGTGAGTCTGTCTGGTTGTTAGTGTGTATGGGAACCAGTGCTGTACGACAGAGACCGCAGTAGTGTGTGTGTGTGTGTGCGCCGCTTTACTGCATCATTAAATCTCTCCATTGTGAAAGCCCTGCACTTTACTGCACACACAGTGCTACTCACAATTTCATCAACCATTTCATAACTTATCATACAGTTCTGTCAATCACCAGTAAACAGGGCTTGTTTCTTCAGCTAGTTGTCACTGTGTACTTACCTAGTGAGAATCCAGGGGATAAAAGGTGAAATACGACACCATCCCAATCAGTCCAGTTAGCATCAGCCATCATTGTGGTTAAGAGTTCACATGTGCGGTTTACTTAAGATCAATTTGGCCTCTTTGACCTGCTTCCGTCTCTGAGACACTTTCCAAACCATCAAACTTTGTGTAAAGCCAAAGGTTGACTACATGTTAGAAAAAAAGGGTCCTTCAGCATCTGTTTCAGCTGTGAAAGAAAAAAAGCACAGAATAAACAGCACAGAGCATTAGTTTGATGCAGGGTGTTTGCACAGGATGAGAAAAATGAGCAGAAACGGTGGCCAATAATTGCAGCCCACAGCATGATTAACCGCAGCAGTTGCTTCTGCCATATCCCTGCCATTTCTGTTTACAGTTGCTTGTAAAAAGTCGCTCTGAAAGGGGAACATTAAAGCTCGCAGGCACTGAACACCGCTGTAACAAATCTATGTTCATTGCATAGAGTTCAATTAATTGTTCAATTACGACAATGTAAATAAAGAGATTAGGGTTGGAATAATGCGGCAAGTATGCAGAATGCATGAGTAAGAACACACACCCAAACTGAACAAAATATACACTTAAGAACACACATACACATCCAGGTCATATTTCACCCCACAATTTGCTACATTTTTTTTTAACTTATTTTTTATTTCCCCCATTACTGTCTTATAATTGTAATTTTTCCTGGTGATGTGGTGAAATATTCAACAATATTATCGATCTGTCTGTCTCTACACTGACAATTATATGAGAACTGAACTGAGCTGGACAGTGACATCACCGTTTTCTCCAGAGCTGCTAGATATATAAATTAACTAAATTAACATGACAAAAATGAACCTTCACTGATCTTACTTTAAGATTGACTATGACGCAATTTTCTTCAAGATCTGCTGTACAGCAGAAACAAACTTTGTTGCATTAATTTCCTGTTATCTCTGTAAGGCTGCTTTGAAACTATCCGTATTGTAAAAAGCACTATATAAATAAAGGTAACTTGACAATTTGTTTAAAGAAAATACAATTTAACAATTAAGCACATTTCCTCCCTCACCGTCTTATTTAAATGTTTTCCTGGTGATGTGGTGAAATGTGACCTTCACCCACACGTGATGCAGTGAATTAACAGAAAGTGACTCAGTCTTTACTCTTTCCCATCATCTCCCTGTAACCCAGTCTGACACCAAACACTTGTGCTCGCCTGCAATCATATTCACACAGACACAAACTGATGTGCATTATGGGCAATCGAAGGGGGAGGGAAACGATCAGGCCGAAGTGCGACAAGTCCATACTTACATCTGCAGCGCTCTTCAATCCAAAACAACAG
Organism: Meda fulgida; assembly: GCA_030578275.1. NCBI lineage: Eukaryota > Metazoa > Chordata > Actinopteri > Cypriniformes > Leuciscidae > Meda > Meda fulgida. The sequence goes on from CM060619.1 coordinate 1,875,625, forward strand.
AAATTAAATGAAAAGCAGTGCTATTGAATGAAGGAAAGAGGTAGAATGTGTTGAGGGATGAAAAGCTGGTTTAACTTCAATTAAAAGGAAAAGTTTATTTCACATTTGAAGTGGAACTTGATGCCATCAGCGTGGCCGATGTCTGAAGCACGTGTTAATAAATCCCAATAATACACGTCATTAACTTTTTCTGTCTTCAAGAGCCGCTTGTTTGTATGCGTGTGTAAGATAAAAATATTGTTGCATTCGCAGTAAGTGCTGTCCTTCATTCTCTCCTGAGGGATGAGCTTGGCCCTCGAGGAAATGGGAGAAACTCTCCAAGTATTGGGAGATTTTGGCTTAGGGAGTGGCACTATATGAGTCAATATATTTTGGGGAGTATACTGTATTTGGGAGTCAATTTATGCTTTGCCACTATGTGTATGTTCACAGCTTAGTGAGGCATAGCATAGTGGGAATTGGTTCCCCATAGTGTCGACTCGTCTCAGGAAACGTCTCAGGTTGCGTATGCTAGCCGGTACCCTGACAAGTCGTTGTCAGCATTTTGTTGCAATGCTTTAGGCTTACCTGCACATCTCCTTCAGAAAAAAGATATGATGGCATGCATTACAGACGGCCTTTTAATGTCTGCCAAGGAATACTGGCGTTCATTTACACGTGCTTCAGACTCCGGTCACGCTGATGGTGTTCCCCAAAACTCAAACCCCCAAAAAGTCTTGTTTTTAATATCCAAACATTCTTGAATCAAGACTTGAGAAAAAAAATGTTTTCTGAAAAATTAAGTGAATTTATGCTTAAAACAATAACACATTTCTGCCAATGTTTGTTTGTTGTTGTTGCATCATATCATTATTATTCTTCATTTTGCATACACTTATATTTGGTTTACATTTTGCTATAGGGATAATTCCACTGGAATACAAAAGTAACGTGAACTGAAGTGCACAATGAGGTTGAGCCAACAATCGCTTGGTCTCCAGTGCAGATCTTTAACATTAATCCAATCCACCTTCATATGTTCAGTCTGAACGTATACTTACTCGTGCATTGATTCGGTCCACCTTCAGGCTGTGGTTTATACTGCCGACCACAGATCGCGATCCATTGTTTCTCCGCATTATGCTAAACTATTAGCATGAAAAAAGGTTAATGATCACAGGTGGCTTCCTCTCTGTCGGGAGTTTTCTGCACTCAGATATTGATGGAGGCGTCAGAGAGGGAGTGGGTGAATCTGGAGCGTTTGCTGTCTCAGCAGTGCTTCAGGTGGATAGTGTTGCAGTGTGCTTCGATATCTGACGCTCCGCAGGGAGAGGACACAGAAAATGAGAGGAGGGCTACAGAGAGGACAGATGGTGAAGACTTGGGTACACAGAGCTGATTCAGGAGTTTTATTTGCCATTTTGAGATAATATCCATGCAGTACACTGCAGTGGAGTTTGCATTCATTAATATTCACATGTTTGTATCGCTGGCCGTAATTCAATATCTCCTTGATTGAATTATGCTGTCTGATTACTAATGTCCTGCAAAAACGGCATATTCATAATTCTGACAAATGGCTCAGCGGTTTAAACATTTCATCAGCACATTTTTGAGTGTTTGTTAATAACAGAGTTATGGCTTTATTATTTTTTTTTGGAGGAAAAGGACATTTTTTTTACGATGATCATTTTGGTGGTGTTTTGGTGGAAAGTTTTATGAATAACATAAAATGTGTTCATCTGTTTAATAAAATTAATACAAGAAAATGTTAAAGGGTTTCTTAAATTTTGTCAACAATAACAGATATGAAAATGTGCATGATGAAAATAATTAAACAGTTATAATTAAGACTTCGCTGATGAAAATATAAAATTTTCTTTCTTAATAATAATACGTCTAAATATTTTATCTTTTTGATGGCATTTAAGCCGTAGTAAAATTGACTGAAATGAATTAATATGACAATGAAACATTGACTAAATTTAAGACAATAACTAATAATAATACTATGGGGGAACAAAAATGAATACTGTCTGTAGCCTGTGTTTTATATTTGCACTTGGCATGTTGACATCAGAAATCCAGAAAGAACATTTTGTTAAACTCAAAAGATGACCTAGAACACATTTTTAGGCATCATCTGCATTTCTGTTGCAAATCTTGTTTCAAAAGCTAGGGAGCATAATTATCCTGCCTTCAAAGATGCCTTCCCTGGGACAAATTCTCAAGCTTTATTGCTGGCAAATTTTGTGGAAAAGCCAATCCGAGAATGCATTGAAAAAAAAAACCCAATCCAATATGATCAAAGTTCTGATTATATTGGAATTCCGTCTTGCAATACAAAAGAAAAAAGTACTAAATTAGTATCAACAAGAAATACCATACCAGACATGGTGAGACCTGTCAAACTGAAAAATGTAAATTGCAAGGTAGATCTGAATGATATCTAATATGAATCCAATTTGCTTTGTGTGTTTTATGACATCATGAAATATGCATGTGCATTCACTCAACAACATACCTGCACCGCCACAGTATTTCATCTCATGTGGGTGTTTGTAAGAAAATAATGAATGACCTGCCACTCGGAGACTAAGAGAAAGCTCTGGAAAAAGGTGCAGAGAACAGATTCACAGGAATATGAGAACACACACATCAGGGATCTTTGCTTTCATAAACCTGGTCATAGTCCTGTCTTATTCAGCATAAACTGTATCACAGTTCAGAAATCAAACCTGTCCGCCATTGTGACAGTGTGTGGCTCTTCCTCTGAGAACATCAAATCATTTCATGCACGAGGGCACATGGGGATTCTCCAAATTGCTCTGGAAGTACAAACTTTCTGTTCAAATATTTACCGTGCTGAAAGAAACGGAGGGAGATATCATAGATGGATTTGTGAGCTAGACAACTGGGGGAAAGCGCTGAAGTATAAGACAATTTCTAAACAAGTCATCTCAGACTCCTCTTTGGGGATGTACTCAACTCCCCGTGTCAGCTAGAAATATGAGGAACATCGGCAGCCTTCTGGCCTCAATAAGATGAGAAAGTGGAGGGGAAAAGGAAAAAAAAACCCTGTTAGATACATCGGCTGTGAGCGTCACTTTCACAGGCTTCATCCTGTGAAACACTAGAGAGAAAGATAAACAACATCACATGGAGAACAAAACTATCACACTCCTTTAAGTGTTGGCAAGTGACTACTAACATTACATTTACCAGTAGCATACAATAACAGGCTACTTTTTCTAACAATTAGTTGCGAGATGCGACTATTTTTTTTTTGTTGCACTTTTAAAAATAAAGGTTCCAAAAGGGGGTTTTGCAGAGGAACCCGTCAATTCAGATAACAGGTAAATTAAAAAGACAATTTTTTCCTTAGTGTGGAGAACATTAAAGGAGACCTATTATGCAAAATTCAGTTTGAATATTGATGTGTCCACAGAGTGTGTAAACAATCAGCCTGTAATGTTAAAAATCCCCTCCTTGTGTTTTATAAAACTCCAAAAATCAGAAGCCGTGTCTGAAAATACACTGTTCTAGACTTCCCCCTACTCTGATGTCACAAGCCCCGCCCATGACTGCTGATGATCTGCCCTATTAGAATAGACCCAGCAGTCCCCCATGTATAAATCCTTACTTTAGCACCTATTGATATAATGTCTGCGCCTCAAACATTACAAATGTCCTGTTTTTGGATGTAGCAGTGAACATAAGAGTCTGCATAGACTCTATGAGCCATTGGGGACACAGTGGATGAATTAATTTATGTAGGAAATATGCTGAAGAAATTAAGTAAAGTCTTATATGTTTGTGCAGATGATTTTACACCGGACTACTTCGCAAACCAGAGTCAGTTCAACCCTGGATTAGCATAAAAGTTGAATAAAACCGACATCAGATCCCACATGAGCACCTGTACAACAATTTATGATGGAACATGCTAATCAATAAGCTGAATAAAGTTAACTCCACATAAATTCATCAACTAAGCATTCAGAAACACCCTGAAGTTGTATCTTCTTCCTGAGTCTCTGTGTCCGACTGGTTCGAACACGTAAGGCTGAACACCGGAACTGACCATTTCTGACATGTTAGTAGCGTGAGATTTTCCAGTTGTGTTGTTGCTGAAGTATCCAAAGCATAAGGTGTAAACACTTGGCCCTCTTCTAAAGGCAATTTGGACATGCTATAATAAATGATCTGTGGGGTATTTTGAGCTGAGACTTCACAGACAGATTCTGGGAACACAAGACTTATATTACATCTTGTAAAAAGGGTCCCCTTTAATAAACTAAAGATCACTTTTCCACTAAAGCCTTTTTGTGCAATGGAAAGGTTCCAGAGATGTTAAAGATTCTTTCTATTGATGCCAATCAGCATCAATAAATAATAACCAGAATGTGGGATGGCTCATTAAAATAAAAGGGGAGACTGTTTACACGGTCAGTTTTTGGGATTGACAACAATACTTACAGGTTTAAGTCTTAAAATGTCCCTTTCAAACAGCAATTTACAGTATCAAATACTGTCAATATGAACAATGGGAGGTCAAGCCTGTATCCTCTTACCAGTAACCATTGCGGCATTGACCAAAGTAATATCAAAGATGACGACATCCAGAAAACTGAAGTCTTATCACTTTTGATAGACAACTGACAACCGTATTCTGTTGCTGTGTGAACTTGGCCAGAGTTATCTTCAAATGTTTGTGGCACTGCACATAGAAAATGTCCATCAGCTCTTTGCTAAAGAAAAAGCAGCTGGGAAGACAACACAACAGACTAAAGATGGTTTAAAACGGAGGAGGACAGCTTTTGTTTTCTGTGTGGCCTGCCTGTTGTTCTTGCGGTTCTTGTGCATTCACTGGAAGGGCCGTGCAGAGGCGTTTGAGCGTATTAGAGACTGAATTGATGATGCATCTTAAGCATTGCATCATAACACATTAAATCTGGACCACACAAATGGATTAGCACTTCCACAAGGCGAGCAAACAATAATTCATCACCACTGGTTGTGCTGAGGGATGCTTTGAGGAATGCTGGCCTAGAACTGGAGAACTGATAAAGGGAAAGAATGAAAGGAAAAGCAGGGGAAGAAAATATAGCAAAATATCAGTTAATAAGATGAAAAGGGACATTGTAATTTTGGAAAACTGTCTACGGTGAAAACACATTGGAAACGCACTGAATCCCACCGTGGGTGTTAAACGTTTGACGTTTCAAGCAGTGAACAAGTGAACTAGGACAAGTACTGATCTCATAAGTCAAGTGATTTTGAATTTTACTGACTAAACCAAACGGTGTTAATACTTTTTCAATGTGACATCAAATTGATATACTGATATACCATTGATTTTTTTATTTTTTATAATCAGGGGTGTGATACACTTAGCTGATACACAATATTGAGTTCACGATAACGAGACGAGATTTTAACACTGTTTTTAAGAAATCTTTAATATGAATGCAAAAACAGTCTTTTTTCGGCTGGAAAAATGCAAAACAATGCAAGTACATTTTAAAATGATTTAACGACTTGCAATGAATGTCACTTCAGTTCTACTCTCAGAGTATGAATTATTATAAGCAGTGAAAGAACAATATAATGCAAGCACTAAACTCAGTCATGCTGAGAAAGCTTTAGAAATATCCTCCTCCTAAAAATCCTTAGATTTGTGCTGAATTACATACTAGCATCATAATATCAAATAACTTAAAACATTATAGGTCTTCAACATGTCTAAATTCAGTTTTTTTAAATGGACACTTGCTGGACAGAGGAAAAGCAATTAACTGGCAGACACTGTTAATAAATCCTTATCTGAAATGCTAAGGTGTTATTAACCCAACCATGCATCTGTGCTTAATCATATACAAAGGCACACAACTAAAATAAGAAAAAGAGGTCATTTTGGATCTATTGGAGCTCAATGATGTCATCAGATCTTGTCTGTAAAGTGGTAGATTGGAACAATTAGATGCATCTTATTTGTTGTTGGGTTTAAAGCATTGTGAATGTATCATAAGTGCATGTAAATGGCAAGCAAAATGCCACATGCAAAAAAGGCTCATGCTAAATATGACTCACATATCCATATAAGCCTGCACTTCAGACTAAAGTAAGAGAATTCAAAGAATGCATTTTGATTTCAGGTTTTGAAAACACCACAGTCATCTTTGAGAGAAGTTTTTCTCAACTTCTCCATGGTTGAATTCAATAGGAAAGATGGAGACTGTGGTTTTGTATTTTCATCACTGAGAAAAAAAGAGCTGTTAAAGCAACATGCATCACTTTAGCAGCTGGCCGGTAGATCGATAAGCTAATTGAGTCGCTAGCGCTCCATCACTCTTTCTCTCTTCATCTACTCATGCGTGATCTCATTTTGTCTGGCTTCAGCAGCAACAAATTTAACTTCAGTGGATCAGACAATCAAAGGGTTTTTCTCCAGTCCCACACAAATTCATTCCCAGCACTCCATCTTAATGTCAAACCATTCCTTAATAAGGTAGAGCATTGCCCTGCTCAATATGTTCCAGATAACAAAACCTCCTTTTTACGGCCTCTTGTCAATTATAAGACCTATTCCCAGCGGGAGGCTTTTTCAGAGCTTTCCGTTTCCTTTCCTTCAAGACGTTCATGTTCAAAGGATAATTTACCTCAGCAGAGCGACTCCTCATCTGTCTGTTTTGTGCCCTCAGACAAGGTCTGTATAAAGATATTGACTGAAAGTGATTTGTGTTTGTTTCTGTGTTTACAGCAGAAATGAGCTTGTATACATTGAGAAAAATCAAAAAAATTATTGCACGTTTTTAAAAATGAAACTAAACGACCTGAAAAAAGCTCAGCCTTGAGTTAGAGGATATTCAGGCAATGGCGTTCGGCATTACATTTATTTTTATTTTTACAGCACTCTGCAAAATAAATAATCAATATGAAATGAATATGCACAGCGTAAGACTCAAGGAATCAAGCTTTGAGTTATTGCCCTTTCTCAGCATATTAGAGAACATCTAAATGTTCCTCGATCGGTTTTTGATGCTCACTGTTGTACGAAGCATACTGTTGATTGCATTCTGAAGTCATTAGATAACTTTATGGGAAGGCGGGACATATTGAACAGCCCCTCCTCCTTTTAAAAATAACCCAATAGCGTTTTAAAGCTCGGTAAAGCCGCTTAATTTCTTCCTCCTCCTAATTTCTAACCGTTTCTCCTAGGGATGTTGACGATTAATCGATGATCGATTAATTGTCGATAATACATTTAATCGATAAAACGTATCGATAATCGATTAAGCAGGTTCATGCGCGTGCGAGCTGCTCAACATGTAAGCGAGCGCACCGGAGTTATGTTCGGGACTATTTTACACCTTCATAATGACTATAAGTTTGCGTGTGCATTCGCAGCCTTTTGTTTTGAGCAAATGTAAGTTGTAGTAGTTTATTTTGTGTACGCCTATCTATTTCTGATTTATCTCATATTGGATGCATTTGGTTAAGAATTGACGCAGCGTGATCTTTAGTGACTAATAATGACTATTGCGACTGTCATATTACATAACATTATAAAGAGAACAATATTGTAATAAAACATTGTGAATTATTTGGGTTTAGTTGAGCGCGTCCACAACATGAGTCATTCTGAATGGCACGTAACTTAGTTCAAGTTCACTTGTGCATTCACGTCATTTGTGCAGATATAATTTGTAATATTATGTTTATTTTGTATATATCTGATTAATCTCATATATGATGCATTTCTTTGAGTTAAATAACGCGCTAACAAAGGGCTCAGCGGTTATTCATTCAGCGCGCGCCGCTCAAGCAGCAATGCACGACTAATAATAACGATGATTCATTTGGGACTGTCATATTACATAACATGAGAACACTATTTCATTAAATCGTTGTGAATTCATTGGAGTTAGTTGCCGTTTTCAGGTCGTTGTTCCAGGAAGAGCACGTCCACAACAGTCACACATTGTGACAAGCACGCATCTGAGTCGAAATATTTGATTATTAAATAATTAACTTAAATTAATTATCAATCACATCGAAACATTTTACAATCCTACTAGCCCTTTATTTAGAATAAAAAACATTCTCATTAATTTGGTGAGGAACGTGGCGTTTTGAGCAGCATTTGCAGACCCATGTCATGCTGTTGCAGCAGACGCATATTGCAGTATTAAGGCTAACCATTAATCGATTAATTTATCGTTAAGCAATGATTTATCATGGGAATTTGTGAAAATTGACATCCCTAGTTTCTCCTTAATCACCTCAATATTGCTTTAAAATACAGCATTCAAATGGATCCGATACGTTTTCTGGTCTGCGTTGACTTGATCATATGATCCGCTGTGTCGTGTTTCTGGACTGGCGCTGCGGTGGTTTGCATGACACTTCCGTCAAACCAGACTTCATTCACCCAATGGAAAGCATATTTACACTGTCTGAATCTTTTCGTGTCCCCTATATAGTGCACTATATGCCATTCACCATGTAGAAAATATGAACTATGTAAACAAGTGACCGATTTCAGCCACAGCTTCATTTATAACGTAGGGGGAGGAGCTTCAGATTCTAGAGAGCATTTGATAGGACAGAAAATCTAATGAGAAGCTGAAGTGCAGAGTGATGTCATCAAAATCATTGATCCATATTGGTGGAAATGAGAGTTTTGAACGCTTATATCTTCTAAATGCAAATTTTGTCATTGTTTTTGAGAACACTAGCTTACAGACACAAGTAGGGGCTAACATATTCACACTAAAAGCCAAAACATTTAAATTTTGATTTCATGGGGACTTTAATCCATAATATTACTATGAACCCTCTCACTTTAATAGCACCCTAGCAACCACATAGCAACATGATAAAAAAAACACAACATTCAGAACAACTTCTCAACCGGATAGCTACACCCTGGCAACCCAGTACAACACCACTTGCAAGTAAAACTCACAATTTATTTAGAAAATGAAGTTTAAAAATACCAGAGTGTAAGTGCTGATGCAATGCTCTAGACATGCATGATTTTATGCATCATAAAATACTGTGGCCTTGCCATATATAACTGAGCACTATCCATGTAATTCCATCATGACAGTGATAACCTCTGTGGCACCCGAACCAACGTTTAAAACTTTTATCTACTCTTTAAAAGAGGCCTTCCCTTTTTTTTTTTTTTTGCACTGATGGAAATGCATGCTAAGAATAGAGCTCTTTTAGTGCAAGACTGACATGGAGGTATTAAGCTTTGCTGCAGTGTGCTGGCCATCCAGGGATTCAACATGCCACTCACTACAGGCACTTAGAAGGACGCCCTACAGGGGGCCTCACTGATGGACAGTTCTCCCTATATCTCAGGCAGCCTGTCTAATGCATGAGCCACTTCAGCCATGCCCAAACTGCCTTTGAAATACAACCTTCACTCCTGCACTGCATGCACACTATATCAGTGGGTCGCAACCCAAAAATAGGTTGCAGGTTCAAAACAACTGGATAGAAAAAACATTGCAAAATGATCAAATACAACTAACTGTATAATCTCATACTTAGCATGTTGTCAACATCAAAGGTTGAGTGTCTAATTCAAATTGGGCTGATGGTAGTCAGGTAGTCAGTTGGGCTGATGGTAACGTGGGCAGGTTATGTGACAAAAACCAAGAAGAAAACTACACAAGAAAATATGACCCAAAATTGCAAAAGTTCATTTGGAAGATGTTCAGATTTCGTTCATTTACGACATGATCCATGCTGCAATCCGAGAGCAATTCAAGGGACATTTGGGCCATGTTCATTCTGTAAAGTTTCAGGAGTGAAAACCTGCATTTAAATGCGGGAGTGAATCCCCTAAATTCGGTCCGTCGCGTGTGTGTGCTGAATACGACTCACTCCCGAAACTGCAATGATTGACAGCACAGTGATCATATCAAAGCTCTGGCATCTCCATGGAAGCTTGTTTCTGCCACAGAATAAAACATTTTAAAATATAATTGCGACTTTTACGACAGTTTACATCTCCCAATTCTATTTCTCAGAATTGTGAGTTATAAAAGTCGCAATTGTGTTTTATAAAGTCAGAATTGTGCGATATAATTCTGACTTTTTCTCACAATTGCAACTTTATATCTCGGAATTTCCTACTTTATAACACGCAATTGTGAGTTTATATCACGTAATTCTACAATATTTGTAAGTGCGATTATCACTACCTGCTTTTTTTTAGTTAATTCGGTTGTCACTCCTGTAAATTATTGAACTGTGTGTGTACAGAACTGAATTATGCACTAAAAGGTGAACTGACAACCGAATTTAACTGCAGTGTGTATGTGGCCTTGGATTTTTTTTTTTAACTGTATGCATGTATGATATTAATGGTATCTGGTACTGTTTCAGGTCCTGAAGCAAATTATTGGACTATTGTACACTTAAGTAAGCAGAAATACCCTGTTGAATGTAAAATCTGCAGTGGATGCATTGATTTGTTTAATGGGATTCTATTTCTCAGAGACGTTTGGTAATTAAGCATGGTGATGTTTGGGGTATACTGTAGGGCTGGTTAATATTTAAAGGATTCTGTGAGTTATAAGTAACATGCATTATATTGCTCTCATTTCTCTTCATCTTTTTTTTGAGGCAGGCAATATTTACAGCACCTCGAGGGTCCTATGAATGCGTGGCAGATCCCTTCACAGCAAAGAATTTATACAGCTTCTTCTCTGTGTGCATCTTAGAGGCTCAGCGTTGATTATCATCTGTCAGAAAATCCACTGCTGCGTGAAGAGATTTCACAGGAAGAGGGACCCCGACTCAAAGTCTCGCAAATCAAAAAGAGGCTTCGGAAAGTACTGGCAACAAAAATCAGCCTCTATTTTTACTGTCGCGGAGCAGACATCGGTTCCTGGGCGGCTTTCTATTGATCCTTTGAATCACCACACAAAAGCTCCTGATTAAAACTGGATGAGGAGCCGAAGAGTCTCTCGTCAAAACCCAGTCAAACATCCAGAGGGTGGAATAAAAATTGATCTGCCCGTCACTCTTGCACCGACACTGTGACCGAGGCCAAGTGTCGATCAATGATTTAAATGTGCTAAGGTGCAGATAATCACGTGCCATGCAGCGTAGGTTATTGGGTTGAACGGTTCTGTTTTGCTAACCCCCAATTTACTACAGGAATTGATCAAGCAGGATTTAAGAGATACTTTTCATGGCCAATGACAAAAACACCACATCTTATGAGCACAGTGGGATGGTCAGATGTGTGTGAGCATGGTAGAAAATTAACTTTTGTCATGCCTGCCAATGGAAAGTGAATCAAGAATATTTACAAGCCAGAGATATTTCTTACCAGCCATGAAACCTAATATATGTATACAGTATTGTATACAAACATAATCACTCCTGTCTCTTTCTTCTCACATGATAAAACAATTTCCTCTCAAATCAATATTTCATGACCTTTTTTAAATTTATTTGCCAAGTGGCCATTTAATAAGAAGGATTACATACAGTCAGGTGGTTATTATTGCAAAATAAACCCCTTCAGGATGAGTACACAAGGATTTATTTTGCAATAATAATTGGCTGACCGCACATTATCATTCATTGAAAAGTTAAATTTTTTTTTCCAGTGTGAATTTTCAAGTGTTTGAAGTTTTTTCAAGTGTTATAAAAACATACATTTTCTTAGTGGACATTTGGATGGCACGAAAGGCTGTTGCATATATTTTTCAACAGATGGCGCTGTGGTATCTATATTCACGACACGTGGCTCATCTATGGAGAACACATGAAGAAGAGGAGGGGGCTGATCTTATCACCAATAAACGAGATTACAGAGTAAGATGAGAGAAAGAATGACGACTCTCTTTGCAGATTTCCACTTCACTTTTACATAACCAACAAAACATCAACACGTTTATATTCACACATCCATAAACACACACTCATTTTAGTACCTGTAGCAGATTGGTGACAGAGGACGTGAGAAAGTCCCTCGAGAGATTGTCACGTGTGGCACATTTCTTCAGTCACAGTTCAATCCCGTCCCCTCATGAGCTGCTGTGATCGTTTTCCCTCCTTGTACACTTTTCGTGGATTTTCTGTGGTCGTCATGTCCTTGTTCTGTGGCGTGTGAGTGGAGGTTTGCAGCTAATTCCCCCTGTTCTCACATCAGCAGCATCTAGGAGAGAACGTCTGGAGAAAATGAATACCTCGAAATATTGCGATGGAAGTCGTGTTTGCTGAGGGCATCCGGAAACTGAGCAAACAATCTCTGCTGAACACCAAATTTCATTACATTTCCAAGGGTTGCTAGCATTTCAGGCCTGCAGAGAAAGTTTGGTATGAATTCAATCAGGGCCGACCCAAGGGGTGGGTGGGGGTGAGATTGGGGGGTGTATGTGCAATAGTAACGAACGCAACTTTAATGCGCATCTGATCGACAGATAAACCGTGAGCAAACTTTATCATTCAACAGAATGGTGCACATCCATTTCAGACATAGCCAACATTGTGTTCTTTCTCCATCCATGCAATTAATGTACGGTGTTGAATGAGTGTGGATTTATTGTGCTTTTGCTTGACCTTCTCAGGTAATATCTATGATTTTTACAATTTAGAAAATTAGAATTTTTAATGCACTGATTAAAAATGCATTATTATTATTTTTCATAATTCATTACTATTGGTCACCATTTACTTCGCTCCATGGGTTTTGCAAATATTTCACCAATGAAACTTATTAAAAAGAGTTTGAGTCTAAAACTAACTCATGCTTCAAAGAAGTTCAATATACATTTGGACCATCTCTGCTTGTTTGCAATGAAAGGTTAAATAAAGAACTGGTTGTTTGAAAATGTACATCGTTTTCTTTACTTTAATAAACACTATATAAATATAAAGGTTAAGGTTCTGTGTATTTGAGAAAAAGAGAGTTTAGCATTTGTTGTCGAGTCATAGCAAGTCCTCATAGCAAGTCCTAAATAAACTCTGTGTCGCAAAACACAGATGTGAGACATTCGTTGGTCAAAAACCTCACAACTCTACTTGATTTTGGTCAAATGTTAATTATATAATGACATATGCAAGTGTCTGACCATATATAAAGCCACAATATCAACTTTGACAACACTGTTTAATTATTTAAAAAAATACAGTTTTTTAGATACGCAAGGTTTCCGCCCGACAGCGACAAATTGTAAGTTCTACTGCATAATACATTTTATCAAGCAGAATAATACAGCATCATGATGCAGTCTCACTATTAGCTCTGACTTTTAGTCATTGTAGTCTTTCGAAGGACAAAAACATGATGTAAAGCCAATAGTTTTAAAGTTTATCAAGTCAGCTGTCACTTTATTTTGGTGCGAGGCCCTAGCGATGGCTCTGAACTCAAATATAGCCCTGCCTGAGGTGTCAGACCGCAACAGCCAACAAGAACAAGCCTACAAAAAAATGTCAATCAATCATCGCAGTTTCGGGAGTTAGTGGTGGACAACAATACTTTAGGACACTCACTCCCGCATTTAAATGCGGTTGTCACTCTTGAATCTTTACAGTTTGAACCTGTACGTGGTCTGAACTGAACTTCAACCTTAAACAGACCATTTTTTTAGGCCATTCAACACTTGTAGAATGTTTATATTTTCCCCACTGGGTTTTCCCATTATATACTTTCCCACTGGAGTCCAAGTCTAGTTGATTTCTCACACCAAAAAGTTGTAATTTCATTTTTCGTGACCATTTACCACCTTCTCTTTAACCTATTAAACTGGCAATTTTTGATTATGTAAATAGTCTCTGTTATGATTGGCTAACATCTACAAATCAGCAACTGTGAAAGGCATTAAATCTAGCCGGTCATACAAGCTCGGGATTGTGCCAACATACTGCAAATTCTGAACAACCTGTCGCAACTTATTCTGGAAAAGAGTTTAGCATTACGAGCATTCAATTACATTATTATATGGAATTAGCAGCAATATGGCCTCTTTAAGGTGAATACCCAATATTTACTTAGTTCCCACGGTAAATCCCCTGTCTAATAGAGGCAGCTTTATCGATCACTCCAAGAAAGACATGCAGACCTACGTTAACATTTCCTGGTGCGCAACATCAACAGCACGACAACACTTTGCTTGTGGTATTATCAAATGCATGGAGCAGCACAAGAGCATGAAGGGTCCCATGGAGATCCCGGCATGGTTTATATAAAGGGCAAGAGTCGAGGGGGGCTGTCAAAGATTTTGTTCATTTTAAAAGGAATACAGCAAGAGAACCACACCTGTCCAGCTCCTAGTCAACATATAAAGATCCAAGTAATTGCTTGTTTATGAGTGTTGATACATACACTAATACTATGCATTCTATACTCTCTTCCAATCATGTTGGAAATAATCATATTTATGAGATGAGTGCACATGAACGTCACCCCAATGTCATAATTACCAGTGAGAAACTTATTTGTGTCCTTGACTTTGCAGTGTTGGTGGCATCAATTAGAGGATCATGGCATAAGTTGCTTCTTATTATTCATAATAAACTGTAATTGTGAATGTTGACATTACAATTTAATTGCTGCACATTTTGATTAGTATTAATAAAGAGTAGCTTTATTTACAAAGCTTGCCAGAAGTTTAACTAAAATTCAAATTCTCTGTGGCACCACAAAATTAAAAAAAATGAAACAATATGCAACGATAAGCCATGTGTTATTGGGATTTCTCCAAGAGTAATGGGTGTCTGACTGAAACAAACTTTCCTTTAATCAAGCAATATAATTCATTAGCTTAACCATAAGCCATAAACAGTCTGTGGGAGAGCAGAAACACAAGCGTATATTGTTTTTCACTGTGTACCAAAGACCAAGATCTGTGAATTCATATAGCATATACTGAATTCTTGACTCAATACAAAGAATACAACTTCAAAAGCTACACGGCTTACAGTCGAAGCCTTTATGCAACTTTATGCCTGTTATAAACTGATTTCACAATCCTATAAGATCATTCCAAATCACACTGTACGACATGCATGTAGACTGTACGATGACACCTATTGATCCGTAGGCTACGACGCAAGTATGGAAGAATAAAATGTCATCAGGATGCGCAAGTGGTAAGCAAATATAGCAAGATGAATCACATATACTTTGGCAATTTTGGTTATGTGCGCTGAAAAATAGAGGAGGATATGGTCATGGCTAGAGAAAAGAGGCCAACTTGGCTTACCAATTTTGCAAATGGATCTTGAGGTAAGTTTAAGTTAAGTTAAGACCATGTCGCATTGATCAATATGCCATTTCACGTTGCATTTTTATTGGCTAGCCAGTAGATATAGGTTGCAACAAAGTTTGTTTCCAGAAGAAAATCGTCACAGTAAATCTCATGACTGTCAACAAAGGATTGATGTTTTCATGTGAAGCTGATATTTATTTGACTAAACAGAAACACACACACACGTTTACTTAGCTATTTAAATGGGGACATTCCATAGACGTAATGGTTTTTATACTGTACAAACTGTATATTCTATGCCCCTACACATCACACAAAACCTTCTGTATTTTTACATTTATAAAAAAAACTTTAATTACTTTATTTTTATACCAGATTTACAAATGAGGACGGCCCTAAAGGGAGGTTTTTGGACATTTTGTCTGGGTTTGGTCACTACTGGGTACAATTTTGTCCCCAAAAATATAGTTAGGTACGTACACACACACACACACACACACACACACACACACACACACACACACACACACACACACACACACACACACACACACACACACACACACACACACACAGTGCTGAGAAGGCAGAAAGTCCATCACTTTCAGGTCAGAGGTCAGATATGTACAGCTTTGATGCACAAACACCAGGGCAGGCGGATGAGTCACAGAAGATGCTGCTGACATCACCCTCTGTCTCATAGGTGGAAGCCATACACACACACACACACACACACACCTCATTATATCTGAGTGCTGCTGTCTGTGTGTGCGCAACTAACAAACCTCAATCAGATTAGCTCAGAGTGTGTGAAAGAGTGGAGCAAATAAAAGTGTATCAGCTCTCATTACGCTGAAATGTCTCTCCTAAAGCATCATCATGTTCCTGTACCGTATAGAGAGGTGAGAGGGCGTACAGAAAAAAACATCAGGCTCAACCCAAAAGATTGTAATATTCTCTTAATGTTCTCAAGCTTCATTTAAGTTTCAGTTTTGTCTCAAACGCTGCTTCTAAAGTTCCTCTGGAAATATGAATGAGATATTGTTGACGTACAGTAAGAGTAGGGAGCTATCATAGAATAATTGGATGAGAAAGGTGTTCATTTTGGGACTTGAATGCAAACTTTGGTTTCTTGGCAAATCTGAGCACGGTTTGAGACCGATATAATTTTGCCAGGAGAAATATTTGCGAAGCATGCGATTTAAAGTCAATGAGAAACGTCACTTATAACTAAGGGTGCTCTGATTGATCGTGGAGCGATCATTGTTGGCAGATAATAGCTTTATATATAGTTTGATCAGTGGTCTCTATAAAGGCTGATCAGAAGAGCCAATCAGATGACGCAAAACTCACAGAGTATCCAGCCTGATCTCACGGCAATTCGTACGAATTTTAAGAGGTGGCTAATTCGTAACAATTCATTCAACCTCATGACCTCGTATGAATTTGTACGTTTTTTGCTAAATCGTACATATTTTACGAGTTGCCAAATTCGTACGAATTGGTCGTGAGATAGTGTTGGAGTATCACAAAAAGACAGTGGAGATATTGCCACGACAGCAACCCTACAGGAATGACAGCAAGAAACTAGAACTGCAGCTTTCGTTCCTCCTTAAAAGCCCAAACTTAACGTCCAAATCAGCTTGATCAATGATTGTCGTAAAATACAATGTACTCTCGAAAAAAAGAAAAAAAAAGAAAAAAGAGTTATCATCACAGTTCAGAGTGCTTCATCGGCTTCCCTGTTGTCTGTGTTGTCCTGTCATTTTCTGCAGCTCCTGACCTGGGCAATCAGCGCTGGTGTGTCCAGATCACGAGCTGATTGCCCTCACCTGTCGCTTGTTCCCTTCCTCCCTTATATTCTCTGCTGTGTCTGCTCCTTGTTGTCAGTAGATTTTGTGCTGTTGTCCATGTATGGTTGTACCTGTGCTTTTACCTTTCCTGTTTTTAAATTCAGATAAAACGGAAGCCATTGTTTTTAGCCCCTCCGAAACTAGTAGACAAAGCTCACAAAATTTGGAATTCTTAAATTTGAGTTCCTCATCCCAAGTGCGTAATCTAGGTGTGATGATCGACAATAGTCAGAAATTTGACAGGCAAATTGCCTCTGTAGTGGGCTCTAGTTTCTACTAACACTCTCTCTCTAAAATTAAATCTTTTCTCTCTAACGCCTCTTTAGAGGTTGCTGTCCATGCCTTCATAACATCGAGGCTGGACTACTGCAACTCTCTATATTATGGTGTTGCTAAGACTCAAAATTCATGCCTATAAGTCATTCAAAACGCAGCAGTGAGATTCCTGAAGGGATGTAAAAAGTTTGAGCATGTTACACCCCTTCTGAGATCCCTACATTGGTTACTGGTTCAGTAAAGAATTGAATACAAAATTTTATTGCTGGTCTATAAACCACTAAATAATCTTGCACCATTATACCTGTCGGACCTACTTCACTTATATACCCTAAGCGAGGGCTTAGATCGGTAAACAAATTCCTCCTTCAGATTCCCAGAACCCGATTGATAAACAGGGGAAATAGAGCGTTTGAAGTAGCGGGCCCCACATTGTGGAACAAACTCCCAATCCAAATTAAAATGGCCTCCTCCTTATCGGAGTTTAAATCTGCTCTGAAAACTCATCTGTTTGATTCAGCTTTTAATATGTAATTGATTTTGTACTCACTGATCCTTAGCGATCATTGTTTGTTTTATTGTGTATTTTATTGTAATTTTTGTACAGCACTTTGGTCGGTTGTCAGCAGGTAGTAAATGTGCTCTATAAATAAACGGAACTTGAACTTGAACGCCAGCTTTCTGTTCGTGTGTATGTCTCTTCACACGTTGGGATGTTTATTGGATTTTCTGTTGTGCCTAATAAACTGTTGCACGAATCCTCTGCGTTTGAGTTCTCTCTTCACGTTCCTGACAGTTATAAGTAGGGCTGTCACTTTACGTTCGAAAATCGATTGGACCAACCAACACAAGTTTCGAAAACGAAAACAGGGAATCGAATTTAACAACCTTTTTTTTTTTTTTAACAAAAATGTGTTTCAATAAAGATCAGTACAGTACACAGAACATGTAGGATGTTGGAAAACAACAATGACTTTTCTGTTAACCAAATGCTTTTTAATATTCGCTATTACTTCAATGCAAGTGAACAAGCGCGCCGTTATTTGTTGCTTAGTGACGTGTGTTCAAGTAAGCCAGAAATGCGCAGATTCTGCGCAATACGCTGTATTTAAAATATCATGATGACTCACGAGTTGCATATTTGCACTAAATCCGCGCAGATTTGGCTACACAAAATGAGTAAACAGAAACACTCCAAAATGGCTCGTAATTTGACAGCGTTTCCCGCCAAAGCTGGTGATTTGACAGCGTTACTGTTAATTTCAAACCCTGAATGTTGCACTCCTGTTTGTCATTGTGCACGAAATTTCATGCCAATAAATCATCAAAAAATATTGCTGACTTGTGCGTGTCTCAAGCGCCCTCTTTACGCTCGTTCTAATGCCGGTTAGTTGTCCGTGGATTTGCCTATATTTGGTTTTGAAAATGGAAACGTCTTTAGACATGGAAAATCGAATTTACAATCGATTCAATGAACACTTGTCTAAAAATCGAACAGGATTTTTTCACAGAAGTGACAGCTCTAGTTATAAGGTTAAAAACACACAGAAATATAACAAAATGCCCGGCTTGGCGAGTATTTGCTTAAAAACCGTCGGTTATGTCTCAAGTGAACATAAACAGTTGGGAAATAAGTGGTATGTGTAACAGTATATTGGGATTCGGTCTTAAAGTGACCGCAGCCTAATATTTCAGATGGATTTCACAGGATTTCATCTCTTTTCAGATGGATTTCATCTCTTCATTTTTTCATACTTAAAATACATTGTTGTTAAGAATAGTTGGCCTATTGTTTATTTCAGTGATTGGTATCGGCCAACACTGCTTCCACTGATTGGTAATTGGTGATCGGCCCCAAAAATCCCGATCACAGCACCCTCATAACCAATTTTACTTAAATTTAGACATATTTCTGAGTAAAACTGAAGATTCAATAAGAACAAATAAGATGGGAAAATCTCATACATCAGGAATCGATTGGGTTGCAAAAAAAAAAAGAAAAAAAAAGGCAAATATCATAATATCATAGCACTATAGAGTTTTTGATTAAATTTTAAAACAAGCACTAAGAAATGTAATTGGGTCCATTTTGATTTCATGTTGACCTTGACCTTCAATCTAATTGCTTTCTAGATGAAATGTCTTTGATCTTATTTGTGATTTTTCTTTCATACAGGACTGCAGAAACCACACAACAGCTCCATTTATCATGTTACTTACAGGTGTTTTGTGGACCTCTGAGTGCAAAACACTGAAATCCCTCAAGCCAGTGCAATGAAGTGGGAACAGAAGAGCAGAAAGAATGATCGTATTATGGTCGTATTAAGAGTCCCTTGTGGCCCTTTTGGTGATGGCAAAGTTCTCGTCAACCATTAGTGCTGCTTTTTGGCTCATGAAGAGCAGCAGTGCCCCTACCCAGCATGCACCTGGCGGACAGGGACCAGGTAAGTGCAGAGGGTAGCTCTGTTAAATCGAAAGCAGAAACAGCAGTCAGACAGCATGAGTGCTTTCCTCTGTAAACCTGGAGTGATGGCAAGCGGAAAAGTAGTCCATAGTCTTGAAACCTGCTAAACCTGATCGAATCCAAGTGAAATGTCCTCCTCTCAAAAGCAGCAATTGCACCTCTAGATGGACAGAAAAGAGACAAGACTCATTAGATCATCGTGCCTCTGAAGAAAATTGTTCTATTTTAAGGTGTTTTCTGAGGCGTTGCAAGAATACAGTCTTTACCAATTGTTTAAAAGCTGTTTGAATCAGTGACATAACAGGAGACTATACTTAAGGAACATGTCTTGTCTTGTTTTTAAAGAGGAAAACATGAATTCAATAATGCATTTAGTATACGGGGGAAACAGCAACTGATTACTTGAGATGTCTAATACTCACAAATTATTTATTCAAAGTAGCATGTTTTAGTAAAAAACACAGGCCATGTTTTATTCAAACCAGCCTGTATTATTAAAACTCTCATCTGGATCATATTTTATTTTTGTTTTAAATTTGTTGGGAAATAAAAATAATAATGCATTTTGCCTTTTCCATTATTCTCAATGTCATTACATTCTCTATAAAATGTGTAATAATTACAAAAATTAAATGCAGTGATATATTTTTTCATTTAAATCAGCATACACGAAAGACAGTAAAAATAGTACTACAATGATGTATAAATAATTAGTATGTACAATTTTTCTAATTACATTGGTTACAGTTACAATTATATGCATTATGGTAATGTGAATGGTCATGAAAATAAAATTGGCTTAATTTCCTTCAAGCTAAAAAATATTGATTTTGCGGTGAAATAAGACCCATATATGTTCCTGAGATGTTTTGTGAGATTCACAGAAAAAATTTGGTAACACTTTATTTTGATGGTCCACTTTAAACATTCTACCAACTTACTCTCAGAGTCTTAGTAGGCTGTTAGGTTAGGGTTATTAGAATAAGTTCACATGTAGTTGCAAAGTTACTTCTAGTCAGTAGAATGTCTAAAGTGGACCACCGAAATAATAATAATACATTTTATTTATAATGCACTTTACATTTCAACGAAATCTCAAAGTGCTAAAAGTGCGAAATAAAGCGTTCCCAATCACGAAACAAACTTCTGTTCTCCTTTACTCATGTTTGCAAAAGAGTTTCATCGGTCATTATTAAGGGGAAGGGAGAGATGCCCAACCGTCATCCTTCATCCACAGGTAGAGAGCAGAGCGTTTCAGACCCAAACTCAGAGACATGGAAACAAGACGATGTCAGTAGCATTATGCATATCGCAAGTTAATAGGCCTGTCATACTCAATACTCTCCAGTTATCCTTAGTGAGCACCGTGGTCACACATGCTCATTTTACGCGTGGTGTCCATTGACAGATTGACACAATGCTGTGTGGAGTCATTTGTCACATTTTGGTGCTGATCGTTGAGCTTTTGGTTTTTGCTTATCTAATGCAGGGTTGATGTCTAGAGGGAATTGGGGGTCATTATGCATTAAATGTTCATGTCCTCATCATATATGTCTGAAAGAGGTACTTCACGTCTGACAAAATGTGCTTTCAAAAAATCTTGGCTGCCTATGCAGTGTAGAGGCAACTTTATTGCGTTTTACTTGTATTGAGTGTATGATGGATGCTGCACATGACAAACTTTCAATTTATTGAAGAAAGGTGTTTTATTGTCTTTAATCGATTTTTTAAACAAAACGTTTTCATGGGAAAATGATTTTAGGTTTCATCATCATATATGAAATCTATGATTCTAGGTTTTCCTGTCTCTTTAATATCCCTATGCATTGTTAAGTCTTTTGTAAAACCACTCTAACTAATCAATTGTGAGCATACTTATTATAGTAATACATAGAAACACAAGCAAATTGATTATTTTGAATTTACAGATTTCACAAGATACAGCAGAATAGTGAAGTTACGAGGTAGTGCAGAGAGAGTTGATTCAAATAAATATGATGGGACATTTCTGGACTATGCAGTTAATGGATTCCGGCCATATACTGTTGTGATTCAATAACACTAAAGTTTCATATGGTCGCCCACTTTAACAACGTGGACATAAAACAACAAATTTCCTTCCAAATAGCTATTCAATGCTATATTAACGTCCTGTTAAATTGCTGAAACGAGGCGGACAAGAATGGACAGGTAAGCATTTCAAACCTTTTACTGAAGCATGCATTTTGTTAATGATAAAAACCACATGTAACTACTCTGCTAGAAAAAAGAAAAGACGTTTATAATCAGGTATGCAATTAAAAAAATTATTTTCCTTTGGGGAGAAATATGAGAGAAAAATGCTCTCTCCAAGCAGCAGAAAGCCTGCAGAGGAAAAGATGAAAAACTAGAGAAGAAACATTTGAATGTTGGCGTGCATGACAACAATTTTAAGGTCATTCAGGTGTTGCGATGTCTGAATAATTCAAATTCAAAGTTTGAAGGTTATGACAACATTTATTGAAAATCATGCTGCTAATGGAAATCTCACACTCAATCCAATGGGGCTAGGAAGACTTGAAGCCAGATCAATAAACTACTTGTATTAAAAAAGCAAAAGTTCCTATAATTGTATGAAGATGTATCTCTACATTACAGGCTTTCACTTTGTGAAAAGAATTCTCATTCAAAGTTGATAAAGGTAGGAAATGAGGAAGTCAAGTCAAGTATATTTATATAGCACTTTTCACAATATAAATTGCATCAAAGCAGCTTCACAGTATCAATCAAATAACATTATGTTTGTTTCTTAGTGAAAAAACAAAACAAAAAAAACATCCACGATTGGTACAGCTGATCAATGGTATTAATGCTTGGTTAATTAATTTGAATATCAAATTAAGAAGTAAGAAGGAAGGGTTTGGGAAGGAAAACAGAGTGATCGAAGAAAGCTTTTTTTCCACCTCTGCTTAAGGCTCAGCTGTCTGTAATGTCATATCCTGTCATTACTTCCTGTCAGAGAAAATGGGGACGGCATCGCTGCAGGACAGCTGGGTAAATTGCACTGTCTGTCTGTCCCCCGTCGAAAACCTTTTACTCCCACATCCAAATAAACAGTTGCCTTTAGGGTTAAAACGACAAAAACAGCCGGTCAAAATTGAGTAAAATAAGTCATTGTTATCACTGTTTATACCTGTCAACAGTTTTCAATTTATGATATTTTTCCTTTCTCTGACAATATATGGCACAACTGCCAACTACACACATTCACCAAGTAAGTACTGATTTTTATTTTCTTTAGGAAAATCCTCTTTAAAGCAGAGATACCACATGTAAAAAATATTTTACCACCCGTCAGAATAGAAAAATACTATTTATAGTTACACACAAAAAAGCATTGCTCTTTTATTTTGGCATACGTGTAGCCTGACTACATATCAACTATATATGCAGGGCTGTACGTTGCACAGGCCACACAGTTGTAGCACAAGTATAAAATGTCTGCAACCACCTCTGAAAACAACCCCAAATAGTGCAGTTCATCACTTAAACAGGCATGTGACTGACAAAGGACATTCATTTTCCATACAGTTTTATGAATACTGGTAGCTGGAGGGAAGTCCACAAGTGAGACTCAAATAATTAATAAAACTTATGACATTACAGGAAATCTCTAATATAGACAAACGCAGCTAAATATCGCTGTAGAGGAATAAAACACAGATGGAGACGTTTGACTGACGTAAGGGCAATACAAATGCGGCAATATATGGTTTATCTGTCTTCTTTAAGACATCTGGGGTATTTTATAAGATTTATGTACATTTATAATGCAATGCTAATACACATAGCTTTTATCACTGTATAGAATACTATAAAATAATATAATTTCTGCGATTCTATGACATGAAGCCACATCCGATCACAAAAGGACACCCCAGATCTGGGGGCTCGTCCGGGATATTTCCAAGAAACAAGGGGCCGAAAAATCATGCTCCATCAGAGGTAGGCCCAAGTCATTTTTTTAATGTTCTCCTGTGGTGGTAGGATTTATTGTATCAGGTGACAACTACATAAGCCTTTGCAGTGATGCTATGTCGTAAGTTTGAAGTAAAAAATATGTCATTAAATGTTCTCTTTTGTTGGACAGCAGGTTTATAAATGCTTTTTATTAAAAGTTTGGTAAGATGTTTTGCACTGTAAGGTCAGTGCTGTGCTTCACCATGAGACATGCTGCACATATATTTATTTAATTAAAACTTAATTTCGGTTAATCGTGAAGCCCTAGATTAAGCTCAGACACGAACAGGGACACTCTTACCACAAACAAGCGCCTCTCTCTCACACATGCAAAGCTGTATATAGCTCCATAGTACTTTGTTGTAAGCCATTTAAAAAAAAAAAAAAGTTTTGTTTGCCAGTAACAAAAATTTATTTTAATATATGCTTTCAGCAAACTCGTCAGCTGATCAATTAAGAAAGAGTGCAAACAATTTTATTACCCTACTTTAAGCTGGCAATGCATCTTATTTTGAGCAGTCAAATGTACTGCATAAAGCCAATTCAGAAATGGCAAATAAAAAATGTACAACCATTAGAAATAATGTTGAAATCACAAAACTGAGCCAAAATGCATTTGCTAATAAGTATGTACAGTATGAGGAAATAAAGCATTATTATGAAACTATGACAGCGGTGGCCATAATCTGCTGCTGAAACAGGCTATCTGCAGTGCACCAAAACGTTGTAGATATCCATATTAAACACAAACTCCTGCGAGAGGGTTTTCTGAACACCTGCGGATTCCCATCTCAGGGAAAGTCTTTTTATATGCTCTGATACTTTGTTTCATTACAAAACTGGGCAATTCATCAGCTTGACTATATAAGGCACGCTATATTTCAGATACAAAAAATCTGAGATTATTTATTTGCATTGTTTATGCTGTGCTGCCCTATGTCTTACCTTCAAGATGACGCGTATAATAGCAGTTGCTGGGGTGGAAAAAGGCAGCGTGTTGTAAAAGGAGAACGGCTTGCAGAACATCACCCGGCTTATCTGACAGGGCTGACATGTTTGCTTGTGTCACCACAGACATTCACATCCATTCCCCCAGCCTGAGAGACACTCTCACGTCACTGAGCCACTGGCTTTCATTACTGGCCGCCTCAGCAGAGCTCAACATTACTCTCCCTCAAGGCAAAGGGCGGCTCTGTCTCTCGAAGTTTAGGTAATGGGAGTCTCTGTCATGAGTTCCCTGGTTTATCTGGGGTTCAGATAAGCACCTTTGAGTGTTTTGAAAAGTGAAGAACTCAACATAACTGCAAGCGCACCAAGAATAGAAACGTTAGCTTGCACTCTCCAAACTGTTGCTGTTGCTCGGCCGGTGTAAATGTCTAGCACAAAAAGCAATTACCTGTTCTTTGTCAAATAAACTGAAGTTTTTCTCTTACATGCTGCCAAGCCAGTAATTTAACATCTTAAAAAAAAAAAATTGAAGAATAAAAACAGGTCTTAATCATTTGTGGCAAGTGCTGCCTTGCAGAGGAAAAGGACATTTATATTCAGTGGCGCTGTTGAACTATAGGTCTAAGCTGTGCCTTTTCCAACGCATTTACAGTCTTAAAGTGGAAATTCAGGTGGTCAGTGACTATCAATATGTTAGCATCGGTAATGACAAAAATCAAGTATGCCGCTGTCATTCACCCTTAAAGCCAGAGATGGACCGGTTATAGGGAGCACCGTTACTTTTCCAACTTTGCTGTCCAACTTTAGATTCAAGTAAACATACAAAGATTTTATTGGTGAAGAGTGCATTTATTTTGATGCTAGAATGCTTTCTCCTATCCCAGCTATGGAGACAATTTTAAGTAATACTTACAGGTGAAACTTGAAAAATTAGAATATCGTGCAAAGCATATTTTGAAGACTATGGCATCTTACAGTTTATGAATACCCCAAATTCAAAATCTCTGAAAATTAGAATAAAACATGAAATCAATTTAAAAAAAAAAAAGATTTAAAAATACAGAAATGTCGGCTCTCTGAAAAGTATAATCATGCATATGTATAGTTATATACTCTAAATAAATTAGTTTCACCTTTTAATTTGAATTACTGAAATACATGAAGTTTTGCATGATATTAATTTTTTTTGAGATTCCTGTATGTAGATTGATTTCCATGAGAAGTTTAAATACTCTGTGCAGCTATTCTGTGGCCACCCTGATAAAAGCGTTTGAAGTGGAAGTTCATTGACGCTAGAAATTAAACACTACTTTTAAAAGACGAAAAGTTGCAACTTTGTCAGGCCAACCCATTTTAGCCACAGTGGTGGAGCCACAATCAAATGCACCCGGTAAGATTAAATTTAATATCGGATTACTGCTCAATTAAACTGCGCCACCATTGCGATGTAAACTGTTACTGTATACAAATCAATATACAAACTATAATACAGAAAATTGTTTGTATTAGATTAGCGTAGATCCCAGGCTGATTTTTGCATAAAACATTTTTTTTTTAAACAACTTCACTGGTGTAGACACTGATACCAAGAAGTTGTTAGACATTAAAAGCAATATTTCTCTCAAAATAAATATCTTATAGAACTGCTAAAAAAGTTAATGCAACAAAGTTGGATAATGAAGTGCCAACGGACAAAGTTGATGACTTCTACACAAGCACAAGGGTGAGGGCGACTCCTGACAGATGGAGTGCAAGACGTTACCCTCATAAAGCCATCATCACTTAGCATTGAAAGCCCACTGAGAAGCAGTCGTCCAGCACTAAAGTGTCTAGAAGTCACAGCAGACGTTTGTCATTACTCTTCGCTTAGCCTCCGGCTGAATATCCTATTAAAGAAGACGCTGTGCATGAGTTTAGAAAGGCCTTTCTTTTACTACCAGAATGATAGCAGTCTGGGGTAATTACCAAACTCCAAGGTTACGGCAATTTACTTCTCAAAGGACTTCTAAAAGATATTGCAATCAGCACACCTTCAAAACTCACAAGGCCTTTCTAGCAAAGTCTAATCAGAGCGTTGACAGCCTTATGCCAGCCATTATAACTTCTTCATCTAGGTCAAGACTTTCTCTGGCCATATCCAGGTTCAGTTTTATAAACAGCATTTGTGGCACGCTGTATTTTACCACAGAAAATATTTTTGACTTGTCTCTTAGTCAGAAAAAAAAATCAAAAAAAAAAATCAAAATGAGTCATGCAATGTTTACAATAACGCACTTACAAATTGAAATCAAGGGTGCAAGGCATTCAGGATAAGTTTAAAAGTAGAAATCTCAAAATTTGATAAATTAATTATTTAATTAAAAATGTCATGTCACAGAGGTTGTCAGCAGAACTTGAGTTTGAACCTAGAAGATGCCTTTATAGTAAATGCAAATAAGTTGATTTTAAGAAAAAGTGCCCCCCCCCCACGAATGACACATTTTAACAAGACATGCACGGTCACAACATTCGGCTTGTAAGGATTTTGAGACATATGGACTTGAAGAATGGGTATCATGTTTGTGGTTGAGTAAATTGTAACTGACTATGAACGAGCTCTATGTTCCGTGGGCTTAATTGCAGAGGAGGCTTTGATGAGAGATTTGTTTAACATGGTGTGTGACAAACATAAAAAAATAGCCCTTTAAAATCCTATTTAGCTCCCCACTCACAAACAGCTGTAGAGACAAAGAAGAGACAAGCCCGTGGGTGGTGAAACAATGGCCAACACTCCATAGCCTACATATTGCAGCACCAAATCGGGAATTTGGATGTAAAATAAAGACCATAAAAAAGCTTAAAAATGTATTGTGTTATCTCTCTTTTTATTTATTTTAGAGCACTGAAAATGTATTTGTTGCATGTTGCACTTCAATTTCAAAAGTGTGTTGTGGTCCTAAAGCCTGATATTTGAAATAACATTTTATTTAAATTTAATCCCTCTGCATTTTTTGGGAACCCAAAATATTTCCAAACCTCTGACTTTACCCTTTTAGAAGGGGGATACATTTTTGGCAGCGTTCCTCCTTCTCCATGTGAGGATTGTTTATATTAGACTAGAGTACGCAGCGCTTGCCTCTTTTGAGCAGCATTCACACAGTGCTTCTACAAGTGGGGATTGTTTACAGTACATCAGTGCGCATGCCTCTTTTGCGCAGAATACATGGTGTTTTTTAACAGGTTAATGTAAAAGACGCTAATGTGCATTCTAAAAATCTATATTCAGATCTATAATTATTCTCTGTATTTTGAAGTGCCCGCGATAACAATACTGTGCATATTCATTACCGCGATTTACAGAATACCGGTGCACATCTAGTCAAGATTAAGCAGCATTGCATCAACATTTCACCTTCTAGCCTTCCGTCTTAATTAAATATGCAAGTTATTTGAACCCTGAAACTTGTAGTTGAGACAATGCATTTCCAGCTCAGTACATGGAGGAACCAAGCGCCACGACAGCTGAACCGCGTTACAGTTTCTCATTAATGACTCTCAGTGTCACACAGGGCACAGAGTCTTACGGGTGATCACTGATTCAGCACAATCTGAAACTAGAACCCCGAACTCTCCCTTCCCACAATTTCTTATTCCCCATTATCTCTTGATGTGTATGCCAAAGTTTCGGCAGATGAAGATTAATGATGCGGTGCCATGATTAAATAAGTAAAGTAAACTATAACACAGAAACTTTTACAGGCAGCCATGCTCTCTGAGTAACTGTCACACTGCCTTAAAAGCCATTATTTCATAATAGACATTTGCAAGATGAATGGTCAACACAAAATGTCAAACTCAGTGTTGTAGATAATTTGCATCCTCGGGTTTCTACACAACATTAGCAGGTGACTCATATTCTTCCAGGCCGCAAGTTCAGAGATGTAGAGTTAACAAATGCATTAACAATAGTGGTGTTTCAATCAAGAGTGATTCAGGTTTTTTTTTTTAAAAACAAATCCTTTTTGTACACCTCTATGCACCGAATATATTTTTTTGTTCACTGAAGTCTCTCTTTTCAAATGTGTGAATGTTTTAGTGATGTTACGTTCGTGAACGAATCGTTCTTTTTGAATGAATCTTTTAGGTGAACGAATCTTTTAGGTGAACGAATCTTTTAGGTGAACGAATCATTCTCGTTCACGTTATCCATTGACTCATATTTCTCGTTCACTGAAATTCCTCCCTCCACCACTGCGCGCCGCTATTGCGCGCATGCGCAGCTCAATGAACCGTGTAGCTCTGTGGACCGTTTCATCTGTCAAAGACAAAGAGTGACTACGAGCCAATAGCCTTCGAGTATGATAGGAGGACGGAGCATGTGATTTGTTGAATCTAGTGAATGAATACGCCCTTTATTGAGTTGTTTTGAGTTTGAACGAGTCAAATGAACTGTTACATACATCTCGTTCGTGAATGAAAGAACCAGTTGTTCGAACTTGCTCTGTTTTGAGTCTGAACGAGAGAGAGATCTCCCGTTCGTGAACGAATTGAATGAACTGGTTGCTATACCAACAAATAGCATTAACCTGATGGTTACAAAGGAGCAATATCAGTGGTTGGACCTTATGTTCATGTTTTGAGACTAAGCAACTCTAAGTGACACTGACCAAACTGGGATGTTATTTGGAAATGTAAGTAACTGGAATGGATTATATCATTATTACAGTATTGTTCTGAAAATAAGACGACTCTGAATATTAGACAACTTCCCTTTTCAAGATGTAGCTTTTGATGTATCAACAACAATCACATTCAGAAATAAACACTTGGCATAGCTAACATACAAATAACATGAAGATCTCATTTAGTAGATTTCACTTTGACTTTTTTATGTGCAGTGACAGATGTTGACATGTCAAAAAACACAGGTGTCTGATCAGCATTACATCTGATCCAGGGGATATGAATGTTTTTTCCTTAGACCGATCACATAGTGCAGAAAAGACAGCAGTTTCTCCCCGAAGTTGGAGAGCAAACGCTAATTCATAGGCCGCTTCAAGGATATTGACAGGCAAGTGCGTCAGTACGTAGCCGAAATAAGAAATTAGGTCCTTGCTGGTGGGTAAGTTCAGCTCTTTGGGCGATTTCCAGTGCCTTCAGCTGGATGACGGCTCTAGTTATGGGTAACCCCTAATTTATTTTTTCGGCTACGTACAGACACACATGCCTGTCAGTTTCTTTGAAGCGGCTGCTTTTAGGACAGCGGTAGTTTTATTTTTGTACAGCACTTTGGTCAGCCTTGATTGTTTTTAAATGTGCTTTATAAATAAATATTTTGTATTGTATAATTATTAAGACAATTATAAAGACAGAGTATTTCTTGACTGCTTAATGATAGTTGTTTGATGACTCCGCTGCGTTTATGTCCTGGGGGGGAAATACTCGTTTTCCATATATTTGGCGCTACCTATTGTTGCTGGTGTATTATTGACATGCGAAAGTTTAGACCCCATAGATAAGACAACCCTATTTTTTCAAATGTATTTACTAGAAAAAAGAACATTGTCTTATATTCAGAACAATACAGTATATAACGGGGACGTGACTCTACAAAAGCAGACTAAAGATTGCTCCCTGGTGGGTGTTCAATGCTGAATCACCCCCCCCCCCTCTATTACCAGTCACCCCCATTAACTGAGAGCCTTAGCTTTATGGAGTCGATTACATTGTCTTCTAGGAAACATATATCACAGCACAGCCTTCAGGCTTCAGTGACAGTGGTGCTTTCATCAAGTTTCCATATTATCAATTACTTACAGCCACCAACAAGTAGCCAATTCCAGTGCAGATAAGAGACTTATTAAGAATTCCAACACATATACTGTCGGGATGGCCATTTCATGTAAACGGCCTTGGAGCGGTTCTCCCGGAGATGATGCAAACCAGGCATGCTTATAATGGTTGGGCTCAGATTTGTTCTTTCGGATTAAGACTCATTAAATTCTCATTCCGCAGAGTCTCACACTGCACAACAATAGAGAGCATGCTTTTACGAGCATACGCACCATCACACAAATGTGCCATGTGCAACAAGATCATTGAGGTGCATCGCTGGCTACGCAAGCTGTTAGACCGGATGCCACTATTTTTTTTACTCCCCATTCTACCGGAGCTTAACGCAGCCTTGGGTTTTTCCCTTCTCCAACTCCCAAAGATTCTGCTGTCGTCAAAGTATTTACTGTACGCTAATTAAAGAATTCAGGGGGGTAAATGCATGCAGGGCAACACATCTGACAAACTCTTGCTAAAGCTGAGCACAGGAATACACACATATACCCAGGTTTAACTGGGTAACAAGGTATCTCTTTTCTGCTGTTTGTTAGCCAGTTACCCCAGGGAGTGATGTTGGCATGGCTGTCACAGTGTGAATCAAACTAATTAATCCTGGGGAGAAATGTTGGTGCTCAACACACACACACACACACACACACACACACACACACACACACACACACACACACACACACACACACACACACACACACACACACACACACACACACACACACACACACACACACACAATTGCATTGGCTGCGGAAGCTTCCCACAAAGATAAAGGGTCATTATCTCTGTTTCACTTCCAACAAAATTAGATGTTCAAATACAACAGGCGGTCTGCATCAAAGCAGATGGCTCTCCGATTTAAAAAGTGCTCCATCTTTCTGCAAATGCAAACAACAGAAAGAAGCTGGACCTAGATTCCCCCCCTCCCAGGTCACTTATTAGTCCTCAGGCAAGGTGTAAGCAGCGGGTCACGTTTTCTCCATGGACCACATTATGAGAGAAGTGCAATATCAATCTGGCGCTAATTAATTTCGTCTTGTCTGGGAGAGCAAGGGACTGGCAAATGAAGTCAATTTTTGGATGCAGACACTGAAACTTTCCCAGTATGGTGTCAGACTAAATGAAACTCATTATTTAGATGACAAGGGAGACAGGCTGTGTTTTCCACTACGTTTTTTTGTATTTCTTCTGTATTAGATACAGAACACACTAGCTCAAAGACATCCCATGGTGCCACATACTCATTTCTGAATAGATACAACAACCACAATGTTGAAATGAACGAAATTTGGCGGATTCGATTATTATTATTTTTTTTTTTACGGAGAGCGATTCCTATGGATGAGTGCAGAGAGGGTGGTAAATAAGGAGTCTTATTTACTTCTATCCCTTCTATCCCTTTGTGAAATGCCTTCCTTTTTGTGAAAGTCTTCGTTTCTTTATCTACTGTGTCCAGAGGCTTTCACTACAAGATTGATTTGAGTTTGATAAATAAAGACTAATATTATTTTGTGCCAGTACATCTGATGGGCTTCATTACATCTGGGTGCTGCGGTGGAAAAAAAACAACAACAATAACAAACAACAACAAAAACAAAACAGCAAAATGTGCACTTGAGTTTGAATTGTGCTTTATAGTTACTAATGTATACTGGCTGTCAGACCCAGGGCTGGTCCATTGAGTTGTTATTAGCATTTGAAGATGGTTCATTACCTTGATGCAAAATGATGGTTGTCACTTTCATTTATAATGCACAAGTGTTGTCGGGAGAGGATTTTCTTTGCAGAGATATATCTCACTGTGTCATGACTATCTCAGTGTCATGATGATTGCACTGTAGAAAATACATGCCTCGATTTGCCTGATGGGGAAATAAGACATCACCTATGAAGTTCAGTTGACAAATGTGATCATAAACATTACTTAAATGTTAAAATAACATTAAAACTTTTCATTTACCCACCTCAAAAAATGCAGGAGTTAGGCAGAATGTCCAAACTGCTATTTTCCACACAATAGCTTACACTTCCTTTAATGCATTTAGTTAATATTACCTGTTGGTGTGTCCATGCAATGGAGGACAACACTTAAAGGAATTATCCACCGTTTCTTCATTTAAACTATGTTATTCCCTTAACTAAGACGAATTTGATACATACCTCTCTCGTCTCAGTGTGTGCACTCATTCGCTCTGGTGCGCGGCGAAACTTTGATAGCAGTTAGCTTAGCCCAGTTCATTCATTAGGATTGAAACAGAGATGAAGTTAGAAGCGACGAAACACCTCCACGTTTTCCCTATTTAAATACAGTTACACGAGTAGTTACATGACCAAGTATGGTGACAAAATAAAACGTGGCATTTTTCTAAGAGGGTAAAATGGATAACTAATGTATGGCGGAATAGCACTTGGGAGCACTTCGACTCAGGGCACAAATGAATGAACTGGGCTAAGCTAACTGCTATCAAAGTTTCGCCGCGCGCAAGAGCGATTGAGTGCACACACTGAGACGAGAGAGGTATGCATCAACTCGTCTTAGTTAAGGGAATAACATGATTTAATATGAAAAAACGGTGGAGTGTTCCTTTGACATTGTGTGTGAACCTATAAACATTGGAAGATTACTTTTGCCTTTAAATTTCTCAATCATAACACACTTAAATCGAGAGACTCCTTGATCTGCCCTGACTTAAATACTGAACCAAACAAACAAGTATTTTCCATGGGGAATTCACCTGAATGCAATGACAAATTTAAAGACAAGCTTCTACCTGGGGATGATGGATTCGCATTTGCTTATTGTGATCGGATGGACTCCGGGGAGCCATTCTGGAGGCAAACCAAAACCTGTCTAAGCAATAAAATGGGCTGCTGACAATCCCAACAAAACCAAGGGAATAGATCATGATGAAGAAGGAACTTTTGTAGAGAAATGAAGAAAGATCTTAAGAAACCAGAGTCTGAATTGTGAGTTTCAGAATTAAAGAACATCATTACAAATTTCACTGGGAACATACAATGTGTAACTGAACACCTACAGAGGAACCTTAAAAATACTCAATATTCTTTAAACTCATTAAGAGGGAGTATTGTCTTTCTCCAATGTGCTGAGGTGTAATACTCAGCCACTGTATAAGCAATAGTAAAAGTAATGCTTACCTTAGCACACCTCTTACACTCCCCTGGTTTTTGCTTTTGAATTGCATCAAATCAACAGTGTTGCCTCCACCCTTTATTTCAGCCCTTGGGCCTTTTCACATGAATGTAATTGCTCTTATTTAATAAAATCGCAGTGTTATTTGACTTGAAGGCACACTGGAATCAGTCTCCAGATACAGTATATTAACCTTGGCTAATATGTGGGGTGGGCTGGGAAAGATACTGGACTCTTGAATCATCTGGGGGCAATTACTTCTATAAGGCAATCGTATGAGAGACTCCAAGGCACAGCATGGATAACTTATAACCTTGTGGCAAGAGCCCTGCACAACACAAGCCCAGAAGTTCTCGGTCATGTCTGACAGCTGTGAAAGAGGGTTCTGCTCTCTTGGGGTGAGAGATGTCATGCTGGAGGCAATGTGGAGAGGTTATGAGAAGAGTCACGTGGCCAAATTCTGCTACTGAACAGAGTATGAGGGTTTGGTTGAATTATACAGCCAAATAAAGATAAAACAGAAAAACAATGCCGATAGTGGCAGAAATTTTGGAGGGAATAATGTACCCTCTTGGGCTTTCATTTCCTCATCAAACAGAGTTGCGGGCTTGCAGAGAGCTGGATTTGTTTGTCAAAAAAGACAAACAAACAGGAATCATCTGAAAAGTCCCTTCCTGATTCAAAGGCTGAAAAGGGGGAGAGCAAAAGCCAGAGTTCCAGCACTTCTTTTTATCTGCTCATCAAAGGCTGGCCGGACTACTTCACCAGCACTCAGCTTTCTGCTTAAAGATGACTCAGCCATCCACTGTGGCTTCAGTCTCAACAGCAACTGTTTGAACAACTGAAAGACTACAGTGTCCGTTACAAGTCAACATGAAAAGACATTTGAATCCAATATTCTCAAATTTTTATTCTTTCTGAGAAAAAAAAAAAAAGATTTCCATTCGACAAACCACCAAATACAGTGCACCATTCTTTACAATATAAAGATATTTTAGTAAACAAGCCATTTTGATAGCTTCAGTTCTAGGGTTGGGAATCGAAAAGGTCAGGAATAGGATTAAAAAATAAATAAACAATTTCGATTCTGCTTATTGATGCATTTTTTTGTTATTTTAAAAAAAACAAGCACAATAAGAAAGAGAACTCAATTCGGTACTCAAGCACACATCTGAAGCATGCACACAGAAAGCCACCTCACATATAGTTATGGCACACTTTGAAAGTGACATGTGAAGGCCAAGTATGGCAACTCATACTCGTAATTTGTCCTCTGCATTTAACCCATCCAAGTTAGTGCACGCACATTAGGAGCAGAGTAGTGATTAGTGAACACACACACTACAAACTGTGATACACACATGGAGCAGTGGGCAGTCCGGGGAGTGATTCAGTCATTTTCTGCCAGTACTGGCATTGAACCAGCAACCTTTTGGACTTGCTAACCATAAGGCCACGACTGCCACTAAATAATAAACACATCCAGATTTGGTCACGCCAAAGGGGACACCCGAACTTTGCAAAACTATTTTTTCACAACAAGATCAAGAATGTATATACAAACAAGAAATAGGTACATTTTTATTTAATTTTGACTTGCCCTTACAACTACCCTTACAAGAAGTACTGTATGTTATATCATAAGCTTGTGCTGAACTTGGATGGTTCCCTAAACTAGTCAAGCTGGTGCTCAGCTAAACTCGGTTAAACATTTTAAAACCATCTGAATGCAAAAACTCAGTAAGCGAAAACAGTATCTTTTTTTAACAGCACATAATTAGGTTCATTAGGAGGAAGGAAGCACAGAATACATTTTTTCTTCATTGTGTAATACCTGTATTTGCCTGAATGTAAACCACAGAGGGTCTATCAGAGGAAGACATACACATCTACACATTTTTTTACAGAATGTTACAGTGTTTATTATAAAGGATTTATCCTTGTACACAATTATTATTATTATTAAATTCACGTGTACTCTTTCTTAATCAAAAACATTAACCTGCCCTACCCCTCCAAATGGCAACTGTTCTTTTCATGACGTACGTCTTGCCAGAAGGTGGGACTAAATATCCTCCACATCTGACTGTAAACTGGCATTCAGATCTACCTCTGGATTGCTGCGCATTGCTAACTAAACAAATTCCCTAAGGACGAATTCAAGTCGATTTCGATTTTACTCGGATACACGTAACACTAGGAAAAAAAAAAAACTGATTGCAACTTTCGTTTTATGCCGACTTTTAATTACAAATTGCATATGTGAATTGATTGCTATGTATTTTCTAGTTCTTTTATTTAAATAACTGACTGGTAGTTCAAAGCCAGGCTGTGATGTTTCTGGTCTCCTAATGGGACTGCTACCTGTCTGATCTGAAAGGAATAAAATGTAATTTTCAAGAAATACAATCTCAGGCATCATTAGGCCACTATAAAATAAAGTTTTATGCAAGGTCAGAGGAAGAGATGAGTCCCTCACCTCCGTGAAAAGATCCGTCCATAGATCAGCGTTTGAGACCCCAAACTTGAGGTGCAGTCACACTAGATTTTAAGCAGGAAGAATTATTCAGATAATTGGAATATAACATACGATGTTGTTTGTTTTAAAAAATATAAATAGCAAATGATACATTTCATGTTAAAATATAGTTAAATTTTATACGTTGTATTTATAATCTTGAAAATGTGGTAGCAGGTTTAAATACATGCTCAGTTTCACATAAAGGATAATCAAGGTGGAAAAATTTACATCCAAATACATTTCAATGATGGAGTGACTTTCTCGCCAGAGGCAGGTAAAACTTTTAAAGTTGCATCTTGAAATGTATTCTGTGCATTGCAATAGTTTCTTCTATTTAGACCTGATTTTACTCATAAATCAGAACAGAAAAATTGTTTGAGCACAAAAAAGGTAAAACAGTACCCTTGAGAGTTTACATTTTTAGTCAGTTTACACAAAACTACAAGATAGGGGAATTTAAAGACAATCTATATCTATGATGAATATTGCAGTAAGCATGCCTTAGGCTACTGGTCCGAATGTCTTCTGTGTACAGAAGATAACAGTGAATGTGTGAACTGTGTCTCACATTGAACGCAAATCTCCTCCAAGCTCAGGGCAGACCTGAGCTGTGAAGGTATTTTGACCTAAAAAAGCAAGTCCCTTCTTCTTACATATAATTTATGTTTGATCCTCTTCAAAATCACCAGGTCTTTGAAGTGAAAGAATTAATGAGTTTCATAAAAGTGACTCAATTTATCTGAGCTGAAGAAATTCCAGATGCACACCTGTTGGGAGAAACGGTCTTGGACAGCAGCTATTTGTTTCTTGGGTCACAGAAAGATACAAATTCTCTCAATTCAGATAATACAATGCAACCAAACTATACACTGGATTATAGGGAGGTTTACAAAATGACAGATCCACAAGAATAAGCTGGTAAAAATCTACTTGACATTTGGTCAGAATACCCAGCTACTTTTGAATAAGGAATAGTGAAAACAGATGCTTTTAAGAGTAGTTTCAACATCAACCAGCAGAGGCTAATGGAACCATGCTAACCAGTTAAATTTTTCTTATTAAACAAATTTGAAACTGTGCCAGGTCATCATTGGAAGTAAAATGGGTCCTAAATCAGAGCCAGGTCTAGAATAGCATTTTTTTTATGCATGCAAAAAAAAAATTCATATTTTTTAAAATGTTTTATCCACAAAAATTTTGTGGTTTTCTTCACCACTTGAAAATAAGGCAAATTTGGGGCAGAGGTCCAGACACAGTAACACAGCAATTGTGATCTGTCCTTCTCTCAGAATTCTCAGGAAAAAGAAAATAAACAAGCTTTAAACAAAACCAGCTTGAAATGAATCTATCCTTCAGCCTATTCAACCCTTTGAGTGATTTTACAGTAGCTATGTGGAGGTTTTTAAAAGCACTATATGGTGAGTACATATATAATTGCTTATGAAAACCATCCCTTCTGCAGCTGAAAAAGGTTGTGTGGGTGAGGAGAAAAGCTTACAACGCTGCGTTGGCTGTGAAACGAGCTCTGAATTGAGGAGATGCAGCCCCTTCATCGACAGCCCTGAGGGAAAGTGGTGATGGAGAGGCAGATCCTGTCAGCATGTAAGCAGTCAACACTCTTTGTTTACACCGACCCGTTTAAACCGTTCCAGGATGCGTGTGGCTGCCTCATCTGCATAATCTCTGTCAAGACTGACAAAAGCTTCTCAAAAATAGGCACTGAAAGAGTCACAGGCTGTGGAGGTCTTAGTGGTCTAAGGAGTTGAGGAGTATGACAAACACATAAAATTGTTTGGTTTACGTCTAAGCCTTTTTATGAGTGACCTATTCAAATGCCGTAGTAATGACCGCATGACTGTAATCACACAAAATTAATTTATTACATAAAGATGAAACATCTAAAATTCACATACTTTATATATATAAGACTTAATTTGGACTGGTTTTCCTTGAAAACCTCAAGGGATGTGTCATAATATCCAACGTTCCTCAACTTCAACAATTAGTCATCGACCATGTTTGAGGTATATTATTATAGGAATAACACTTCTACATTTGGAGAAGTACTTTGGTCTAATGAGATTTCCGTGTGTACAGGGGTAGTGCAACAGCTCAAAAGTATTGTTTGCGAGTAGGTTAGGACAAAAACTCCTATTAAAATAGAAGAGATGCCTTTCATCATTTGTTACTTTTGTCATGAAGGAATTTACATTTAGAAATTATTTTTTCTCTTAAATATTACAACTGCAAAAATGAATCTACATTTTTCAGCTAAGTGAAGAAATTGGTGATTTCAGCATGCAAGATTTTAGCCCTGTAGTTCTCTGTGGTTGAAAGGGGTGCGATAAATGGCAACACGGGTGGATTCCCGGAATCTATGAATGTCGCGCTGATAGAATGCATCAAACATGCACAGAATCCGCTGCACTGTTGAGCTCATTTTCTTTCTGATTTAAAGCCAACAAGACCTCACAATGTTCTGTTACCGTGTCCTTCAGTAAAGCAAAACTACAGAGGTATGCATGGATGTCTTTGTGTGGGGGTTGAAAAGAACAAGGTGGTCTGATTTTAAAATTACTATCGTCGATTCATCCTTGATGATTGTTTGAAAGTCCAATTACCCACCAGCAGAATGTGATTGCTCAGTTTTCTTCTAGTCTGGAGAGTTATAAGTATGGCTTATGGAATACCGCAGGAGGCTCAGCTCTGACCCTCTTGTTCTGAATCACGGCAGGGCAAGTGATTCTCATGTTGCAGACCCAGCATTTAGCCTATGTTTCATAATAAATGATCTTCAGTGAGCCGAATCCTGTACATGCCGCATAGAAAAATTAGGCAATCCTCTTTTACC
This sequence comes from Meda fulgida, assembly GCA_030578275.1. Lineage (NCBI taxonomy): Eukaryota > Metazoa > Chordata > Actinopteri > Cypriniformes > Leuciscidae > Meda > Meda fulgida. Next base: position 1,914,744 of record CM060619.1, read on the forward strand.
AAATTTTTAGTCTCCTACACTCTAGAGTTGTCAAAAGTACCAACTTTGGTACTGAATTTTTTTAAACGTGACGATACCAGCATTTCCCTCTAGCATTTTGAGGGCTGTTGAACGGATTCTTAAACACCTCTGATTGGCCGTTGGGTTCACGCGCTCAACATTTATGTCTCTGATTGGCTAAAATGATCAACGCTTCAAAAACATGTTGTTTTTGGCGCTCTTCATCGAGCGCTTACACAGATGCAGAGGAGTGTTTGAAAGCGGGGTCTATCAGCGGATATATTAGGGATCCGCTGATAGACGCCTGCTTTTAAACGCTCCCGTGTGTATCTATGTAAGCACTCAATGAAGAGCGTCAAAGATGTCATTGTTGATTATTGTAGCTAATCACAGACATATGTGACCCGTTACAGAAACCAGGGACACAAGTCGGCAGCACAACTTGCGAGCAAATTGAGAAACAAGCGTTTTTTTCCAAAATTTGTGATTTCCGCTTTTTTGCAGAATCTGTTAGTTGAGATCATGAAGAAGCCTCTCCATGTTTGAGATAACAGTATTGGTATATTTAAAAGCGTACATTTTGAGGTTGAAATCGGCTTGTTTTTCGGGGATTCTAGAATGCAGTAGGGGCGTGTTATTGTCTGTGTGTATTTCCATACTGAATAGCCGCCCGCGCCTTTGCCCCCGCCCCCCAACAGCGTGGCTACTTATTATGCAGAGCTCTAGCCGGCTCTATCTGATATCAAAATTCAATGAAGATGGACACCGCAAAGATTGTCGCAGACGAGCTGAACCGTGGCCGTTACAACGAAAATGTTTTCGCCGCACTTTGTGGGCTCGGGAAACTGAACAGGAGGTATCGGGCGCGGCGCGCGGGCCCTCGGTGCTTGAATACGGCGGCACGATCGGCTCGCTGACAACGTTGGCTGGCTGCTTCATATGTGACATCCCGATTGCTTTGAATGGGGAACGTTTTGTGAATAGGGAACAGACTTAATGGACTGGCAACAATCTCCATAGAACATTAACTGGCAAAGAGAATCGAAATGGAGGATGCAGTTAAGACCTTTGCTGCGATAAAGGCCTGCCGTGCGCGTTTCTGAAACGTAAGTTAAACTTCATTTGCTCTTTAGTCGTTATTTAAGATGCTGAACCTGCTGATGATATAATGTGCTTGCGGACATTTCATTTGTGTGTATACGCACAAAAGAAAGTGGTGTAAAGAGATTTGCAACAGTAATTTGAGGAGGTGAAATTATTATTTGGAAAATTCCTGTCATGACTGCTTAAAGAAAAATGCCAGCAGGCATTTGCCTCCTGCCTAAACTTTAATATTGTTGACATTTTGGGCACACGCGCATTGCGCATTATTTACGTTATATGTAGGCCTATGGCTTATTGGTCTTTGTGTGTTGTTGCTGGTTTTGCGTTATATGTATATGGCATATTGGTCTTTGTGTGTTGTTGCTGGTTTTGCATTATATGTACGGCATATTGGTCTTTGTGTGTTGTTGCTGGTATACGTTGCAAATAGAGGGGCGGCACAATTGTTTTTCGCCTAGAGTGGCAGAAGTGCATTCGCCGGTCCTGGGGGTGAGTTTCCATAAACATTAAAGTTTGTCGTTTTGTGTTCATTCTAAGAACACGTAGGCTACACGTTATCTCATGTTTAGTCTGTTTAGACCTTCCCAATACTTACCTATTGTTAAGAAAAAAAGCTGTAAAGCACAGGGGGGGGGGGGGAGCTTTACGGGGGTATGGCTTATCTAAATGAGATGTAAATGAGCTCTATTGTCACTCCCAGCAGCAGAGAGAGGTGAGAACTGCACATCTTTAGAGGCTGTTATCTTAACTTTTAGTTATTTTAAGTGCCTACCTTCAAATGGCCAAAAGTTCTCCAAATATTATCAGATTTCCACGTGTTACACATCGTTGGAAAGCTTGGAGACTACACTTTCAGAATCTGAATAACTCAAAATGCCCCAGAACCGACTTGTGTCCCTAGTTTCCGTAACTGGTCACATATATGTTCAACACAATGGCCAATCAGAGGTGTTTAAGAATCAGTTTAACAGTAGGACTGGGGCGGTATAGATTTTTTCTTACCGCGGTTAAAAAGCAAGAAATTCACGCGGTATTGCGGTAAACCGCTATTAGCACCATCCCGCGCCCCACCCGCGGTATTGCGGTATTGCGGTAATGCGGTAACCGTCCCAGCCCTATTCAACAGCACTCAAAATGCTAGAGGGAAATGCTGGTATCGTCACATTTTTAAATACAGTATCGAAGTCAGTACTTTTTGACAACTCTACTACTCTCCTTGATTTCAAGATAATAAAAAAAAAAAACTACCAACTGGTTTAAATGACTAGTGAAAATGCCAAAATTGCTGTCTAATGTAATCATATCTCCTTTAATCTGCAATCCAACTAAACCTTCCATCCTTCATCTACCATTCACCGATCACTCATCTGCCAGAAGGACTGGGCAGGGTACAGAGTACAAAAATAGATGCTATTGAGTGGATTTGGCAGAAAAATATCAATATTAGGGCAAACAATATAGGTCGGCATCTGAAGTGAGAGGGTGCCACTGCCACCAATCACAATATATGGTGAGCATGTTCATGTCAGCCTTTACAATAAAAAGCCATTTATCTCAGAACTAACAGCTAAATAATAGTCAAATTTGTAGTAAAGTTTCAGGAGTCTACCCACTCAAAAAGATGAGACCTCTCCATTAGCATGTTTTGTAAGTGTCTGCAATTATGCTAAATTATGCCTGAGAAGCGATTGTTTGTTGGAAACATAATATGACAAAACGAACACCAGGAATGAGCTTATCTGTACATCCATTCTACTGGAGAACTCAACGCAATCAGAGAATAGGTGAGCCTTCAAGCCTTGTGTTGTTTCACACAAATAACTACCTGAGTGAAGGCAATTTATTGCATATGTACAGTGGTATTAAACCACTCCTTCCAGTCTGATAGCAGCTTAAAAAAAAGATATGCATGTGAGAATAATTGGCAGTGAACATTTCAGACTTTCACAGGTCCTTCGGCTCTATCAAAGAATCAGCAATTGCTTTGCATCCAAACTGGAATTTGATGGGATCTGTGAGTTCATTGTCAGGTTACATGTTTAAGGCTATTCACTGGTAGGAGGTTTGAGTTGCTTTCTGTCAGCTGAAAATGAAAAGAGATTGCAGGCAGACCTTACACGCCACAGTCTCTTATTGAGTTTGAAGCAACACACCTATCAGAGTGATGAGAAGACACGATAGCAAACTTGCGAGAACTATCCTGAGATGGCTGTACATCACCTCGCTGACCTTTGATGATAGTGAAACAATCGCCCTTGCCTCTCCTGAGAGGTCTGGGGCAGGAACGCAAGGTCAGTTTTAATAATATGATAACCTAAAATGAGAAATTCACAGGACTGATATCACTGATGCAACTCGCAAGGGAGATGGCCAACAGTACACATGAAATTCATGACTAAAGGTATTTCCAATGTATTCTAATGGTTTATTTATTGACTGGTTTATGTTTTCACTACCACAACACAAAATATCCTCTCAAAACTTCATCCGATTCTCTATGGCCTCGTTTACACTGCAGGTCTTGATGCCCAATTCTGATTTGTTGGCTATATCCGATTTTTTGGACCGTCCGTTTACACGTTCTTTAAATTGTGACCCATATCTGAGTCATGCGTTTACACTTGACAGAAACATCGCGCATGTTTAAAGGGGTCTTCTTGCACAGATGGACGAACGCGCAGCGAGATCTCAGGACTGGTGGGAACATACAACACGATCTCATGAAAGTGAATATAGCACGAATTTTATTTCTCGTGCAATTTATAGGCTACGACAAAAATAGTTTTTGCTTGCATACAACGTGCGTATTGAACGCCATAAAGTGCGTATCATGCACGAAAAAACAATTTTTGGCGTAAATGGCACGTGAAAAAAAATGGTGCAGTATACGCACTTGCATGAGATTGTGGCAGGCTTTAACGAGGCGCAGTGGGTCTGAAATGTTAGGATGAGCAAGCCAACCTTTGATATGTTGTGTCAACGTGTGTCCACATTCCTCTCCTGTGACAACACAATGTTTCGTCGGGCCATCCGTCCCTTTGCAGATGTGCGTCTGGGTTTCTCTCGTCATTAAACCGCGGAGACGCAGCCTAATGCCTCAGAAAATCCGATCTGCCTGTTTACATGATAGTTGCATTGGCACATATCTGATTTATATCTGATTTATTTCCACATATGAACGAGGCCTGAAACCGATCTCGAAATGTCCGAATGCATGCGTTTTTTTTTTCTGTTTACACTGTCATAGAATACATCCGATCTGTGTCGCATATGAGTAAAAAATCGGATTTGGGTCACATTTAACTGACAGTGTAAACGAGGCCTAAATCATCAAACAGCACACTCAGAAGACGTTTTATGTTACAGCAAATCACAAATACCTGAACAGACACAATGTTTCATGCATTGAAAGTAGTCACACTTCATGCCCTCTTTGATATTCTGGTATTTAATATTGTAGGTATACATAGGTGAACAGAGTATATTACATTTAGCAGTGCAAGCATCACTTATTAGTAGTGCTTAATCCTAATAGTATATTTTATATGAAACCTGTTTCTTCAAAATCAAATATAAGAATTGCCTTCTGTGTTTAATCTAGCAACAAATAATAAATGCAACTCATTGTGCTGCTTAGAATTACACCTCAAATTGCGTGGCATTCTGAGGTGTGCTATTTTCCAAAAATGATCAGACTTGTGATTTTTCCAGACAATAAAACAGGTTGGGGAAAAAAAAAAATCATAAATATAAACTGAAGGAGGAAGCTGCACCAGAATATCATAAAGACTCTTTTGACATGGGACAATAAACAACCACTTGGAAACTGGACAACCCTTGCAACCACACAGTTCTAAAGAACACCTTCACAACAGTATAGCAACGCCCTAGCAACCATCCACAACACCCTACAATCACAGGAACACGTACAACTCACATTCACTTCAGAAATACTCATCTAAATGCAAGAATATTACTCAGCTTTGCAATCTCAACTATTCTTTTTATGAGAAAACTTATTTGGAATCCATGCTGTCTTATAACAGGTTATTGCGGTATTAAAAATGTGTAAAATGCAAAGGTGATGTATGAAATATTAACAAAAAAAAGTCCCTGTTTGACTTGGAGTACATAATTCATGTTGATTATTCTATAATTATCAAGACCCAAAACAAGACTTACATAGATTTCCCCTTGTTTGGAAATCATGCTGGTTGCCACAAGAGGCTAATTAGCTGTAGCAATTATCATGCTAGCCTAGTGGTTATTTTAACTTCATACTGGGCCCAAGGTGCATCGAAATTCAGGTGGTGGGTTGACTTTGAAAACTCTTTGCAGTCCACAGTTCATGTGTTCTTATTACACAGGGAGCCAGAGACTGGGTTTGTTTGGGCTAACTTAATGTGACCATGAAGGTCATGTAATCAGCCAGGAAAAAAGGAGGTTTGAGCTCAAGTAATTACTCAGCTCTAATTACAGTAGCTGGCTTCCAAGAAAGGTGGAATACTGGGTCTCGCTATGTAATTTCACAGCCATCGTTTGAAACTCAGTAATAAAAATATGTCTGTGTATTTAATGACTGCTACACCATAGCTATGTATGCGGTCAAGACAGAGAAGATGACCATTTGACTGGTAAGCAGTTTTAAATAATTTTCTATAGGTTTATTTAAATAGACAACTCTTTGTTTGTGTTAAGATGGTTGATTAATGCTGATTTAAAGTTAATTTAAGCACTCCTCAAAAGACACCAAAGTACCAAATAGATACTAATTGTTGCTGATAGAGAAATTAGCCTAGATTACACAATGATAAAGAAGAAATAGGCTAAAACCAAACAGAAAAAAAAAATTGTGTCATCACTGACTAACCCTAAGAATCGAAGATGTATGATTCAATTTCACAATATCTTTTTGGGTGTGTGTTCCACAGAAGAGAGTACTGTAAGTTATACAAGTTTGGTATTTATGCTTTTGGGTATCTTATCCTTTAAATCTCCAAAAAAATACATCAAAGTCTTATGGAATCACATTCCACAGTCCTTTTCAAAGCACTGAAATAGTTAATTCCCTGCTCTTATAACTCAGCCCACCCTTTTAACTGTGCAATGCAAAGTGGCAAGTAGCATTTTCTGAACATGGAAATCTGTGTGCTGGATTTGTTTCCACAGTTGGACATCTCATATCTCATTACACACAATCCACAATCTTCCCTTGTTCCTAAAGTTCCCTTGTTCATAAGTGTGAAAACTACACACTTCACTTTTACCGAAACTTTCAGCTGATTAGGATAGGAACAGGTGGTGTATTAACATGCAAGTATAAGCAAAACGTCATTAGGTGTAACATGGACCAAACCCCTGGGGATAAATCGCTCACGATCAACAGAAAACACGGGCAAATCTCACCCTCGACTGGAGTTCAGATTAAGAATCAATGTTTCAGACTCTGTTTGTGTGAAGACTATGACACGGAAGGGAATGAAGAGGTTCCTGTTAATTTATGTGCATTAGGTCTTCAGAGAGCTTGGCAATTAACAGATTTCATCCAACACACTACACAATGAAATTGAGTTTTAAGGCCAAAAGAAACATTTTGGCAGCTTTCAAAATTTGTTGCTAACCTTAGTGTCTCAGAGGGGCTGAAACTTTAAATTGAGTCGAGGGTGTGTGTTCATGTAATATAAAAAGAAGGGCTGAGCAGGCAAAGCGGTCACTGTGGTTCTGATTTAAAAATACACACTGTATATATGATGTTTTGCTCCCAAGAACACATGCAGTGCTCTTACAATTTAGCCAATATGTTTTTTTATTTAAAACAAATTACCAGTATACATTAACTTCGTTTACTGTAACCACAAAATAACTGCAACATTAAAGCATTTGGGTGAATCTCAGGAAGGCTGGGGTGTCAAGTATGGTTTGTATTTCACCTCAGAATAAAACGCAAAAATATTGTGCAAATGTTATTTTGCATTGTAAAATCTTATATTAATTATTGTATACTTACAGAAAAGCTTCCTATGCATTTAGCACATCCAGACAGGGCAAGCTTTTCACGGTAGCTACAGGGAGGAGGAAATATATCGTAAAAACTGACTCTTTCTTGACCCGAGAAATTATAAATATGTGTTCTTATCTCGTGCAAAAGAACGGACTGAAGAACAATTGCAGCATCTGTAATGGCATGAGGGGATAATAGTCTGTAAGTTTCCCGCTGACATGTTGAAATAACTCTTCGGTTTTTAATGCTTTATTTAACATAACAGAAGACATAATAAATGGAATACTCAAGAGTCGGATACACGTATGATTGGGATATGTTTTTCATTAATAATAATTAATTAAAAAAATACTAAATACTAAATTGTAAGGGCTAAAAACAGCCTCGACACAAATGTTCTTATGTTTATGTCCTTGACTTTGGTGGGGTCACATTAAAATATTGTTCAGAGAACTCATCACATTGCATCATAATGTTTATCAAAAAACATCTTTACTTAAATGCATCTCTATTTAAGCATGTATTTGAAGAACAGCTCTCTAAAACATCTTTATCATTATGTTTTTGCTGTCATACAGAAGTCAGATAATCCTGATTCATTAAAGTCTCATCAGGCAATAACTGTCATCACTGACTTTAAATTCGTCATTGACTGATAAAGCACTATACACACAGCTGACATATGTTTACTTCCATTAAAAATAAAGTTCTTAACGAGATGCACAAAAGTTCATTGTGTAATTCACAAAAAGCTAAACATTCACATGCACCTACACTGGTCTGATTTCTTTGTATAGGCCTCATCTTTCCCAGTACGCCAATGGCGCAATATTCATTAGCAAGTCCTAATGAGCTTTTGTAAGGTTGTTTTTTCCAGTAATTTTAATTTGCAGTATACAATACACTTTCAGAAGCAGTGGAGGGCTATTGTGTAGCTTATTCAGGCATTATTAAGTTTTTTTTTTCCAGTTATCATTAGCATTGGCCAAGCCTGATTACTGCACAATACGAAACACAGCACAGATAAAGACCCACCTGCACAGCGTTCCCTCAGGTGCTTCCAAGAAAAACAGACAATTTGCATCAGCAGTAAAACTGGAAATGCCAACCATGAACAAAACCGCCAACTCAAGAGGTAATTTATAATCATTTAGGCAGCCTCAACAGCAAAGAACAAATGAATCAACAGCTTTTAAAGCACTCTGAACATTTCATTCCTTTCCATATTGCAGAAGAGATATCATTTTACTTGTTAAATGAAGATGAAAGAATCCAAGTTTTTGTTCTTGAAGGGCTTGAATCCAGGTTCTTTTAGTGTTTCACCATGCTTCCGGCACATCAGCCTACTGTGGCACTATCATTTGTTATTTTGGCAGCTCGGCTGTCATTAAATTACTCCCAAGCTCGGGTTCTGTCTGAATGGCAGTTTAAGTAGTCAGCACTCTATTAGGCTGGTAATAGAGACAATCTCCACCGTTTTTATAAGTAATAACACTTTCTGGGCAATAAAATATTATTTTCTCATTTTTCACACATTTAAAGCAATATGCTTTTTTCCCCCCAGAGAATGGTCATTAAAGAGAATGCCAACATTGGCACAGGTTTATTTCAATTCAGCATGTATTAACTCACTTCTTTTGAATTTTTCCAGATCATAAGTGAAGAGACCCTCAGACAGCACACTTGTGGTTGGCCTGTTGGTCTGTTTACTGAGGATCTCAAACATACTGCAGACAAAACTGGCAAGAGCTGTTTGAAATCAGCAATTACAGTCCCATTGACTAATTTAACTAAGGGCTGTAATACACTACACAACTTTTGCTCAGGTTTTTGCCACGATTTGCAGATTTGAGTCAAAATTAGTTGCCAAAAGTAAGCGTCAGTCTGCAGATTTTGGGCAGTTGGCAGATTTCACAGAAAATTGCATGTATGATGGACAGACAACGATTTTTAAGCTTCAGATTATGATTCCATCCAGTCGGAGATCAAAACATGTTTGATATTTTGAGCCGATGTTAAAACACATATTGTAGTGTAGGACACGTCGCTACTGAAACCAAAGCTGTATACTGGTGTTGCAATAAAATACAATACAAACACAATAACAATATACAGTAAAAGTAAATCAGCAGGACATGCGTAAGAAATTAGCCTAAAAAATGTAAGTAATTGGCACAGATAAAACTTTCGGTGCCACTCACCTCTAACTCCCGTTGTAATCTGTGAAGTCTATACTGACCACGTCTACCCACTCGAGACAGCATCCAGATGCGCTTGGCTTTACACACAGATGTCACTAAATCATCTCCTGCATGTTTGTTTCATCTGTCATGCCTCTCCTATAATGAAGCAGTTTTTATGTTTGGAACAATTTGAAAGTCTGGTAGTGTATGGTCCTCAGTCGTTCAGTGTATGATGCACAGTTTTTCTCTGTAATTATTTACAAAGTCGTATATGATGCCTAGTGTAAGTGTATGATGCTTAGAGTTTTAAAATCAGTTCCGATTTTAAAAGTTGTGTAGTGTATTACAGTCTTAAATAGGCAGATCTCTGCTATGACTTTATGCTCATAGTCTGGCTATGACTAGTGGAAAGGATGTTATAGGATGTTAAAGGAAGGGTATACCAATAATGGGTTATATACAACTGAGATGTGAAGTGGCATATAGTATGTTTCCATAGTATTTATTTTGCCACTCTCTGGTGCTACAACAGCTCATTTACAAAGAGTTCACATACCAGACAAACCGGTAATGGTTGTCAGAAGGAAAGGACAAGCTGACCTCCACTCCTAAAGTCTCATCTATTCATCAGAAGCACCCCTACTGCCTCTGTAAACACAAAGTCTGTCTCTTTACTACAAGCACACTTTCAAGTGCTCAAAGAAAAGAGGGCAATTCCAAGCTTGTTGTCTCTGTTCAGAGAAAAAAGGCATAAAATTGCTTACTGACAATGTTTTTAATGCATAAAGAATGACCTTAATAACTTGTTTCATCTTACGTTAAAACAATTTAGTAGATACATGAAACGATCTTTCAGAGTTTAATCTGGTAAGCTTTAAGCAGACATCAATGCGTAGGTGAGCATTATTTCTCTCGCGGTAACTACATTGAAAGTGGTGTACTGAGGACATTTAAAACACAAGACCACTATTAAGACTACAAAAGATCTTGTGTAAGTAATCAAGGATTTGACCTGAAAAGAAAATTAATTGCCTGCCACAATACAAATCCTCTACCTTTTGAGAGCTATGGTTTTGTGTACCTCTTGTGTTGAGAGAAAACAACCAAAGTATTTAATTTACAAATATAAACAGCCTGCTCAGCCAGTGAGCAAGAAATGTGTGTGTTCTGTATTTGCCAGTGCTAATCTGTAGTTCAATATAATACTGAAGTTTAGTGAATCACTAATCATCTTGCTCATAAAAACTAGAAAAATATATACTACAAATGTTAGTGCCATTACTATTAATGTTCAATGCGCACAGAGTTTCTCATCAGGAAATATTGCAACGGTAATTAATGGTTTTATTTTTTAATTTACCCTCAGTTAAGACTGGGGGATACCTAATTTCCCTTATAAATAACTGACAAGTAAACTTTTCTGTAGCAGAAAGAACAATAAATGGGCTACTAATGAAATGGAACAAAAACGAATTAGAACTGCATTTTCTTGAAACAATTTTTAGTGAGCTTTTTACAGTTTGGTTCTTTAGGTTGGCTTTTGGATCCAAATAGTACAATGTGAAAAGACACCAGTGTAGCAGGGGTAAGAGGGTGGAATTGAAGCCTGACAAAATCAAATGTATGCTCTTATTTGAACAATTAATTCTTAAAACCTTAGATATAAAATTCACAGCATGTCTTTCATTATTACTTATCTATTGGGGAATACGTGAAGGCAAATGAAGACAGCCGGTTCTGAAAAGTAATGAATATTGAATTACGAGATGATTTTCTAATGAAGATGCTATCGTGGCAGAGCGGAACAGATTGCGGTAATCCTGAACGTCCGGCCTCATTCCACGGACCATTCATCACCCCCGGCCCCTGAACACCCAAGAAGACTTCAGTAGAAATGGTGGTAAACTATGGAGGTATGTCCTGCTTTTCCACTATGACCCTGTCACCTTTCACCTTACCTAGATGCCTATAGTTTTTCAAGTGGAGAAAGTATACAGACAATCCTTTTCATCACCAGCATGAGGCACAGTTAGATATGATTCATGGCCCCTGTCATGTCTCACTTTATTGCAGATTGCTTAAGCTAAAACACCGGTAGGTGTTTTTTTAAATCCACAGCTTAGTGGTACTTTTTTCCATTCTCCTTTCATTTAAGAGTTAAAGCAGAACAAAGCAGATGCAATGTGTGCAACCCATTGCATTCTTTGGTCAATCAACTCAATACAGGTTCAGGGAAGACAACCAGAGCAATTCAGTAAATCATTATGGGCTTAACTGCTGAAACTGAATTGTGAGGTTCTTTTATTACATTTTGTAGTATCGTGGCTTATGAGATTTTTCCATCTCTGCAGCAAAATGTAACTGATCAACGGAAAACAAAAGTCTTTGTTTTAGGGGATGTACGAGATAACGGCTAATTAAGAAACACCCCCAATCTTGCTTTGCCCCTTGGATCAGGACTAAATCAGTGATATAATGGATTTTTTTCCCCATTAGTGGATAAGTACAGTGGATTATGACTCTTGAGAAGAGAACTGAACTTTTCACCTGCAAAATTATTCGACAAGCAGCTACCGGTTCTTACGCAGGGTAATTAATTTTTCCCTGATAACACTGTTGTGCTTGAAACAAAAAGATGAATTCTTTTTTTCCCTGTGCCATCCTTAACTGAGCGAGACATACAATAATCGCTACACCATGATCTGAAATTTTCTTTGACTATTTTACAGCTGTTAGTAAAACTACTTTTGATAAGGAGAACACCGACACTTAAGCACTGTCGGGAACCAGTAGATGCTAAATGCTGTCCATCAGCACACTAAAAACGCGAAAGACATCATACAAGCTGACAGTCTATTATGCTGAAAGATGATACAGTATAAAGGGTCATCAAACCCTCAAGTTTGTGAAGAGACTTGAAAGACCTATTTAAAAAGGCTGACAGACCCTTTTTGTGCCACTTAAAATTTGGGTCAGCATGATTTACAATACGTCTGGCGTCCCTCCTCATAAATGTGCATTTGAGCCATGCATTTTAATGGAATGAAAAGCTTTGCATTCTGCAAAAAAAGACTTTCCTTCTCTTATAGCCTAAATATAAGCCTAAAATGAATAGAATATACAGTACAGAAGTGGTTGAGCACATTCATTTAAATGGTCTCAAACAAAACTCTTAAATAACTTTCTAATATTCCATCTAATTAACCTTGAAACTTAATAAATCCAGCGATTATTTCCTCTTTTTAAAAACGTATTGTAGCAGAAAACACACTGTAAATGAAACTGTCTACCTGAGGACTAATAAAAACCTGTGCACCCTGGCTCAGAAAATGAGTAAAAATAGTCAATCAGATAAGAGCTTACAGTTTTAAGAGTTGAGATGTCAGCTGTCAAAAAAATTCAGCACATATAACATTGTCTCTCATTGCCAATAACCTATCAGAAAAGAGAAATCCTCTCTATTGCTTCAGCTGAAATGGTGTTAGTCTTTTTTTTTTAAGCATTATCAGATCAAATATGAACATGCAAAATGTGTCACTCCTTACATCACAGTTCTGACATGGATTTGGTGAAACAAACAAGAGTGTTTTCCTCATTGTGGTTGTCAGTGCAACTCTAGTAGCTTTCAAAAATCAAAAGGAATTGGAAATGGAGAAATGACAATTTGATTTGACATCCCTGGCAAGGATATTGATTTACTGCTTGACAACCCTCACAGTCATTTACTAGTGGTCTGAGCTCAGGGAATGGGCTTCCCAGCTTCAGAACAAATCCGCTCTTTGAAATAGCACACCTGGAAGGTGTAGGGATTTATTGAAATACAGAACAAAGTTGAAGCCAGTAATTCCCAAAGGTGTGCAGCTGTGTATGAATTTGTATGCTTTGCACATGTGTGCATTGGTAAGCTTTTCTGGCATAAAGACAGGCAGGTGCAGCTCAGTAGGGGAACACCGATCGAATGCCGCCTTTGAGATTCCTCCTGAGGATTGTGGGATTGACAGCCTGAGGGTGGCATGCCTACTAGAGAGGGTGGCTTCTCATGAGACCCTGCTTCTCCGGTCATATTTTCTTATCTGTCAATGCCAATTAAAGAAGGCTAAGACACTTCATGAGTCACTTCCTGTCAGGAAGGAAGCCATTGCTCTTTTGTAGCACTATTCAGACAGGTTCATTTTTTTTTTAGTCTGAGCAGTGTGTTTCTGAAAGGTTCCAGGGAGCTCTGCATTGGGTTTCATTTACATTTAACAATGAGCAAAACGTCAAGCTTAAAAGCAATGAGTGGGAAAGAAGTGTCATTTCCCATTTCCTGACTCCAACTCACAGCTGGTATTGGATTACAAATTCCAGGTGTATAATTCTTTTACTGTTATCTCTTGTGTATTTTAGGTTTAAAAAAAATAACCTGTGCCTAATCAACCACAATCCTTATTTACATGCTGTATTCACAATTGGACAGAGCCCATGCAGTCTCCAAGAAAAAAAGTAGCAGTTGAAGAAAAATTATATATAAACCCATTCTGTTCACTGATTGTCTGATGCAAAAAAGCGAAATAGGAATTAATTAGGTATTAGGTAGGTAATTAATTCAAGAAATATTAAAACCTGAAATAGGTCATTAATTCCAGAGAGTGACATTTGATTGTGTTGTATCTATTGAGCCAATCTTACACATCAGGTGGAATAAAAGTAGGGAGACAGACATTGGATTGTTTCAGGGGACGTTTACACAATGCCATTTTTAGTACATCGTTGACGTGTAAACATTTAATTAGTTGGCGAATTGAGGAATTAGTTGGACCTCTATAGTACAACGATTCTATGAAACTATGGGAAAATTAACGATTTGACAAATTACAGATGGGTTTTAAGAATGGGTTTCATGAATGCAGGGAATTTGAGAGATGTGAGAAAAGTGTCAGAAATAAAAATCTTGTTGTCAGAAAAAGAAAAGTAAAGTTTTTATTTGATTCTACTCCCCCCAAAAAAATCATACTCAGAATTCTGAGCCTAAAGTATTATTTGAATAATTGTGCAATGGGTCTCAAAACACCTTGTTAAATAAATACATGGTACTTGATTGAAATGTTCAGGTTTGGAACAACTTGAGGGTTAGTAAATGATGACAATTAAAATTTTTGGGTGAACTATCCTTTTATCATTTAAAAACAGCATTTATTAGTGATGCTTGCTCTGGCAAGCTGTAAATCCTAATCTCACTATTAAATGCTAGTCATTAAGGGTGGAGAAGTACGATATCGATTATCCATTGTCTACCAAATTTTTTTCTAGTTCAATATCTCTCACTCTGCAGCGATGAAGCAAACTAACAATCAATATAGAAATGTATGTTGTAAATCTAAAAGCATGTCTGATAATTCAGGGAAAACCCCCTTTGACTCAGCCATGCATCTTCTATCTTTGACACAGGCAAAATTTTAGCTCACAACTGCAGTCTTTGAAACCACAGAAGTTTGCACACCAATCAAAGGGTTAAATGAATCTAATTTTCCACATTGAATTTATTCAATGTATTCATTTACTCAAAGAACATATAAATAGTGTCTGCCACCCACCTAAGAGAGCAATGGAGTCAGATCAATCCCATGGTTCAGCCTAACTGCCACAGTGTAATGAAAAGGTTGTTTACAGAAGCATGTGTGGATTTGATCTGTTTAACAGTGTGTCAGCCTAAATGGAGAAAAGCTCCAGCTTCCATGCAGGAACAGGATTTTGCCCATATCAAATGTCCAAAGCTTGCAGCTATAACTGACATATTCTTAATAGCTCTTTTCCAAAACTCAGTTGCCTTACTGTCTACTGCCTAGTTTTCATCCAAACTGTCATGGAATTTCATAGGTGGCCGATTTGAATTGCTCTACATAGGCAGCACTAAATTGTCATGCATGAGACTCGACTCAGTGACTTCACAGTACCGACTTCGGTACCAAGTCGGTACTGAAATTTAAAAATGTGACATTTCCCTCTAGCATTTTCAGCTCTGTTGAACGGATTCTTAAACACCTCTGATTGGCCATTGTGTTGACATACATGTCTGCGATTGGCTACAATGGTGACATCTTTGAAGCTATTCACCGAGCACTTACACGGATACACGGGAGCGTTTAAAAGCAGGTGTCTATCAGCGGACATATTAGGGATCAGAGACATATGTTGAGAGCGTCAACACAATGGCCAATTAGAGGGGTTTAAGAATCTGTTCAACAGCGCTCAAAATGCTAAAAGGGAAATGCTGCCATCGCCACATTTTTTAGACTCGGTACCGAAGTCGGTACTTTTGACAACTGTACTCTGGCATTTAACAAATGTCCAAGCTAAAGCAATACAAAAATACACAAAAATTACAAAATAATAATTACAGTACTTTAATAAAAAAAAAAATACACAAACATGTTTAGTTTAAAATATAAATCGACAACTTAATGTTTTCACTGCTTGACAAATTATTCTGGGTTTGCTTTATTAATAAAAAATATATGCAGATACCTTAATATCTAGCTTTCTTAGAGCAGCAAATACAGCCCACCTTTTAAAATGAGAAAGCTTACACCTGGCCAATACTTTTCACTTATCACAAGGTAAATGAGATTTGTGCCAGAATTATAATCATATAAAACATGAGGTGATTATAGATCATACTAAAGAGAATATTCTAGCTCCAAGCATTGCCTGAAGAACATATTTGACTGCAGTATCGCTATATATGAATGTGTAGCAGTAATATGCGGCATGGGAATCATACAAGAAAACCAATAGCAAGAAACATAGAACAAAAGTATAAGCATTCAAATTACTTCAGTGAAATAAAAGTGGATAGATTTTGACCCAGCCCATGGGGCTAGTAAAATAGACAGTGATATGTTGCAGTTCTGAGCCCAGTCACAGCTTTTAGATGAAGTGCTAGATGTTAAACCAGACACAAAAGGTATGTCATTAACTCCACCAATATGGCTGCCTGTTAGACCTCTATATTGCCGCGGGCACAACACCAAACCATCAGGTGGTACGGAGGAAACAGTATTCATTTATTTTCTTTTGTGCTCCAAAACAATGCGGAGAGACCCATAGCTTCACAGTGCCTGGTTGCACAGTGCATTACCACAAAACAAGGAAATAAATAAATAAATAAACTCATCCATTAATATCATCTGACCACTCCAGGGAGTTAGCCTTTCCTGAGGAAAAATAATCTGGAGAGGTTTAGTGGTGCTGGAGCCGAATTAATTCATTTGTAGAATAAAGAGGAAATACAAATGTAAATGAGTGGAGTCTTCATTAAATGGCAGACAATAAACAATAGGTTTTATGTTTATGCAAATATTTTATTTTAATTACAGGAGGCCATCAGATATATATATATACATATATATATATATTAAAAGAAAATGCAATAATGAGCAATGACCACCGTAAGCAATACCGTAAATCCAACTCTGCAAACAAAGCTAATGGGCTATGAGACCAGTGTCAATTTTGCATAATTAGACAACATATTCAGAACTCAAATTAATTGTCTTTTTTTTCCTGATAAGTCCATTGAATTCGTTGAGGCTGAAACAGGTGTGGGAATGGCACCTACATCCAATAAACATGTACACTTGTTCTTCATTCTTTGTTATTATGGTCTTGGTGTGTCACAGAGACAGTATATGCGTTTTACTCTATGGCGTTCTCATGATAACTGTGTTGAGCGGTCCCAATGGTGCATCACAGTACAGTCACGACTCCTGCTATTGATACTGCGTCTTATCTGGCAGGCCCAGTCCCACCAACATCCCGCAAACACTTACAAGCATCAAAACAAAAGACCGACTAAAAAAAGCCTCAGGGTCGTCGTCATTTCCATGGCAACCGCTTTTCCAGTCAAATATAAATGTATGAAAAGACACATTGGTTAAATGTGAAGGACAGTGACACGCTCCTACACACACAATTTGCTTTCTCTTAGAGATGGCATTGGATGAGATGAGTATTTTAATGCGTTGCTATGTGGTCTTCCTGATAGTTTTGACCCCAAGTCAATAAAGCACATACCAACTAGTGTCTACAATCTAGTCTCTTGATAAGGCCTTTTATTGCAACTATGAGGGATGTTTTCATAAGTACAACATAATGAAAACCAACTTAGATGAAAATAAAAGTGCATGTACAAATTCTACATCATTACAATTTTATTGTTCTTATTATTGTTCAAATCTTATTATTAAAGATTGGGCAGTCCAAAAGAACATGTTTTACAAATAGTATTGACATTTTGTTCAAGAGTTCAAATATTGAAAATTGCGTATAGTATGAGCAATATGAGTGATACTTTTCTTAAGCAAGTGCCACTAATAATAAAGTCCCTTGTGTAAAAAGCAGCGTCAAAGCTCATTCCATTCAATTAACCACATTAAACACTATGACATGTCACTGTATCGTAATCCTAACTCTCTGAAAAATAAGAAGCACAGCTGGTCAGCTCTGAGACTGAGTTTCCATTACGAGAAGACAGCTCGCACAAAGGCACTGAGAGTATTTACATGCTGAGTTACGGCCTACTCCTGAGAGACGCTCCCTTTTACCAGTGGACAAACATCAAGCTCAGTGCTGTCAGTCAAACTGGCCCCCAAATCCCAAGCCTCCCAAAGCCCCCGGTCCCTCCCACCAAAGCGGCATGTTAACTGAGGCATGGACACTCACCAGACTCCCTGGCCTTCACTCTTCCACACTGCATGGACAAACAGTTTAGGAAAATAATCATGACAGCACATGAAGTGTGAAAAATCCAATGTCTTGCTTGTTAGAAGCCATTCTACTTTCTCAGACCAGAAACAGACGTATGTGCACAAAACAAATTCTTACCCAACATATTGCAAGAATGTGATCCCCAATATACAGTGAGTATTTGAACACCCTGCTATTTTGCAAGTTCTCCCACTTAGAAATCATGGAGGGGTCTGAAATTGTCATCGTAGGTGCATGTCCACTGTGAGAGACATAATCTAAAAAAAAAATCCAGAAATTACAATGTATGATTTTGTAACTATTTATTTATATGATACAGCTGCAAATAAGTATTTGAACACCTGAGAAAATCAATGTTAATATTTGGTAGAGTAGCCTTTGTTTGCAATTACAGAGGTCAAACGTTTCCTGTAGTTTTTCACCAGGTTTGCACACACTGCAGGAGGGATTTTGGCCCACTCCTCCACACAGATCTTCTCTAGATCAGTCAGGTTTCTGGGCTGTCGCTGAGAAACACGGCGTTTGAGCTCCCTCCAAAGATTCTCTATTGGGTTTAGGTCTGGAGACTGGCTAGGCCACGCCAGAACCTTGATATGCTTCTTACAGCCACTCCCTGGTTATCCTGGCTGTGTGCTTCGGGTCATTGTCATGTTGGAAGACCCAGCCTCGACCCATCTTCAATGCTCTAACTGAGGGAAGGAGGTTGTTCCCTAAGATCTTGCAATACATGGCCCCGGTCATCCTGTCCTTAATACAGTGAAGTCGCCCTGTCCAATGTGCAGAAAAACACCCCCAAAGCATGATGCTACCACCCCATGCTTCACAGTAGGGATGGTGTTCTTGGGATGGTACTCCTCATTCTTCTTCCTCCAAACACGGCGAGTGGAATTATGACCAAAAAGTTCTATTTTGGTCTCATCTGACTACATGACTTTCTCCCATAACTCCTCTGGATCATCCAAATGGTCATTGGCAAACTTAAGACGGGACTTGACATGAGCTGGTTTAAGCAAGGGAACCTTCCGTGCCATGCATGATTTCAAACCATGACGTCTTAGTGTATCATTAACAGTAACCTTGGAAACGGTGGTTCCCAGCTCTTTTCAGGTCATTGACCAGCTCCTCCCATGTAGTTCTGGGCTGATTTCTCACCTTTCTTAGGATCATTGAGACCCCACGAGGTGAGATCTTGCATGGAGCCCCAGTCCGAGGGAGATTGACAGTCATGTTTAGCTTCTTCTATTTTCTAATGATTGCTCCAACAGTGGACCTTTTTTCACCAAGCTGCTTGGCAATTTCCCCGTAGCAATTTCCAGCCTTGTGGAGGTGTACAATTTTGTCTCTAGTATCTTTGGACAGCTCTTTGGTCTTGGCCATGTTAGTAGTTGGATTCTTACTGATTGTATGGGGTGGACAGGTGTCTTTATGCAGCTAACGACCTCAAACAGGTGCATCTAATTTAGGATAATAAATGGAGTGGAGGTGGACATTTTAAAGGCAGACTAATAGGTCTTTGAGGGTCAGAATTCTAGCAGATAGACAGGTGTTCAAATACTTATTTGCAGCTGTATCATACAAATAAATAGTTAAAAATGACAATTTCAGACCCCTCCATGATTTCTAAGTGGGAGAACTTGCAAAATAGTAGGGTGTTCAAATACTTATTTTCCTCACTGTATATAACTGGTGTAATCAAGGGGGTGATAGCATTACCTTCAAATGCCTGTGCCTTTAAGTTGAATGTTATTTGGATAGCTAGATTTAAAGATGTCTCCTGCCAAATGCGGGTAAAAACCAACTGTGGTGGTTAACGCTGTCAAATCACTAGCCGATGTGGCGGGTTACTTAGATTTACTCACTTTTCTGGGGAAGTTCGTGTAAGCCAAATCTGCGCAGGTTTAGCTCAAATACTCAACTTATTAGTCATCAGGATAAATTAAATACAGAGTATTGCGCATAATCTGCACATATCTGGCTTACTTGAACATGTCACTACGCAATAAATAATGTTGTGCTTGTTCATTTGCATTAAAGCAATAGCGATGATTTAAAAGCATTTGATTAACAAAAAGACATTGTTATTTTCAAACATCCTAATTTTTTTTATTTATGTTCTTTGTACTGTATTGATCTGTCCACCTAAAATACATTTTTGTGATGAGGATAAAAGAAGAAACGAGGAGATGGCCAGACTGGATGACTGGATTTCATACATTGAATGGCCAGTAACTTAAATTTAGTAGCCAAATTGGTCGATTTCAAACCCTTTTCAAAACCTGTCCTGGAGGCCCCCAACGAATATATATTTTGTAAGTCTCCCTAATCTAACACACCTGATTCAACATTTTAGCTTCTGGGACCTGAAATGTGTGTGTTCAATAAGGCAGAAATGTAAATATGCATCTTTAGGACAGGTTTGGGAAGCACTGCTCTAGCATGAACCCCCTTGCAAATCACAACTTTGTCCTTTCTGTATCAGATTTATTATTTTTTTTGTTAAAGGTGACTTGCCCAATCCATGGTCTTACAGTGCATGAGCAGAGATCTTGAGAATGTATATGTAAAAACCAATTCAAACATTAGCAGCATAACCACACAAAGCACAGGCACATATTTTAATTTGCACATTGATTTTATTTTGTGCAATTGCATTTTGGTGGAAGTCTCATAAATTCAGTGAAATTAGATCAAACACTTTCATTTACATTTTATCAAAATGTAATTATGTCCAGCGTTATTGTTGAATATTAGGGAACGTGCAATGTGACTAATATCACAATGGAGAAATGTTTTCAACCTCTGGTGGTCTGAAAGCCTCCACCCACATATTCCAATTAAATTTCTCAAGCCCGAAGAGGAACTTTAGCATGCATCGAGTTGTCTAGCCATTCAAGTGAAAGGAAGGCACTAATGAAAAAGATGAAAACAAGACAACATGACATTTGCTTAGTGAGTGATTTGGCTGGCCTATTTCCATAATAATATATAAACATGCAAATGCATGGTTTGAAGGGCCTAATTGGTTGTAAGTATGAATTTGTTAATAAACATTATTTATGGAGTTTGTCTCTGTTTCTTGATTTCTCAGGTTAGATAGAAGATACAGACTGTTCTGTAAAGTAATGATGATGGGGCTCCTTTTATGTTTTAAGTAAATAATGGTATAAACACAAGATTAAATCTTCATCTAATCCTTACAAAAGCATATTGTGTGCCTTTAGAGAAGTTGGGAATATACACAGGTTTTATGGACTAACATTTGGACGTTTTAGTCACTTTGGAGCTCGACATTTCCAGTACATATCCATTCTGCTCCTTTGTGTTCAAAGCAGAAAGACAATATCATAGGTTTGGATCCTCATGAATGTGAGTAGATGGCAATATTTTATTTCTGGGTAAAATACTCTTTTACTCAAGCTAACCCAAACTCAAACTCACAACAACAGAGCTTGTTTCACACTCACCTAAATCTCCTTTGGCAATGACCCAATTTTGTCATCTCCAAAAAAAAGAAAAAAAGAAGAGGAAATAGTTAAAAGATTTCATACTGTAACCAAGAAACAAGACAAGAAGACCTTTTCCAAAAAGAACCACTGAAGCAGAAGGGATATTATGATAACATTATGGCAAGCAAGCATTAAGAATTGCCCAATTATTCCCCTACAATTATGTTAATTATCATATTTAGTGCAAATTGTGGTTCACAGTTTGAAATACATAATCAGCGGGTTCAGAGTAATCATGTAAATTGTGAACAATTAAAATGGGTTGGACTTAAAGCATATTTGAATAGTCATAACACAGCACAGTACCATAACCTTCAAGCTGTATCTCATTAGCATCTTGCAGGTCAGTCCCCTTCGTTTCTTTTAAGCAGTTGAGGAGCAACTTTCAATGCATTAAAAACCAACGCTTTATTTTAAAAAGTGCAATATAAGTTAGTCCAGGTGCTTTGCAAAATGAGTTTACCAAAATAATTTTTTTTTTTTTTTTTTACATTTTTTGTAAAAGTTAAATATTATACAACTTGTATATTAAAACAAATAAAATATTTTGTATATGTAAAAGTTGTAAACTTCAGTTCCTTGTTGCTACAATCTCTCAAGCTCTCAGATGGCATCCAGAGGCTTGTCGAATCAAAAATGAAAATTGCTATAGCCGTTTTCTTTGTCAGAATCAATAAAAAGTCTAATTAAATCAATTTCTAAAACTAAAAAAAAAAAACCTTTTAGGGCTTAATGGTTTTAGAGAGAAGTCCACAGATTTAGTGTTTCACAAAACTCTAATGATCATATATAATTATACACCATTAATTAAACCATATATGATAGCTTTACAGGATTGTTGTGTTACTAAGACGCTGAAATTCTTCATACACAAACACAATATAAACAATGTGGTTTGATACTTTTGCTGTGTCATACACAAAATCTATTAATTGGCTGAAAAACAAAGTTACTCTCAAAAGAAATGGACCATGAACAATATGCTAAAAGTTAGGTGCCAGACTCAAAATACTCAGTGATTTTTGGTCATACAGATAATTGCTATATATAATTTTATTTGTGTACACTCAAAGTAAAAAAAAAAAAAAAACCTTTGTTTGGATATACATATATATATATATATATATATATATATATATATATATAAATAATGTATTGGAATACATTGTTAATCAGTCCAAAAAACAGAATGGTCCAAGACCCAACACAATCAATATTCATATGCATGGAAAGTCAAAGCTGACAAATGACCATTAACACTGCACACGGTGGATATATAACAGAACAAATTATTGCTTTATGGAATAAGTAAGTTCGTAAAGGAAGACTAGGGCTGATTCATCAGGTTTTCTTCTTTGTATTTCCCAACACAGAGTGGAAAACTGACTCAGCAGCCGAGCTGGGTTAATAGATTTTCACCCTCATCTAGTGGGACAACTCAATGCCATGAACAAGTTTTTTCTACCTGTACAAGCTAATGTTGTGTGAAATGTTGCTGGTAGACAGCTGGACACACATGAAACTCTCTCAGTACCAGAAAGTGTTTCCACTAAAGAGTTTTTGACCGAAAAAGTAACTACCCATGTTTCCATTTACCTATTTTTATGCAAATTTTGGAACGGAAAAGTGCATAAAAAACGAACAAAAAAAAAACATATGCGCTCAATCAAGTCGGATAATTTTTTTATACGATAAGACGAAATGCGCATAAAGTACGATGGAAACACATTTACAGCATAAATCTCTCGATACCCGACAAAAAAAAAAACATGTGACTTTGCCTCAGAGGATGTGATGGACCTGGACTAACCCAGCAGACTAATTTCTTTGCACAGCATCTCAAATGTTGTTTTAGTTATTCGAAAATGCAAGAAGCAAAGTCTGTCATCAAAATGATTTGGTATGATGACCTCCTAGAACCGTCTCACACGATTGCGTTCAAAAACACCAGGCATCGGCATGCAAGATAATATGACAGCGTATATTGCGTTTCGTATGAGCGCTCTGAGGCACTAGGTATTTATGATGGAGGAAAAAAGAGCCACAGTGGCTTCCCTTAATGCAGCAACATCCATTTTTTTTTACAGATATTTTGCATCAATTTCCCAGGAAGAGACGATTTTGTTCTCTTGAACACACAGGATGGAAACCTATGCGATATTGCAATTTTGCGCAGTTTAATTCGCAATGCTGGATGGAAACATAGCTACTGATTGACTGTTACATAACCAGCCTACAAAACAAACATACGCTTTGTTTTGAGAACATATTTTAACATCCAAAGCAATTTACTCAATTCACATATTTGTAAATAAAATTTCATCAGGTGAACAGGGAAAATTAAAGTTGCTGGAGTTGCTCTGCTAACATTGGATCGGGTGCTAGTCAAGTGAATGTGTGTCACAATCAGGTGCATCCAGTGTAAATAGTGCAGCTGATCAAAATAGGAAAGACCAACTGGGTTTAATCTAGTTTGGGGTTGTGTTAGTCTAACCAGACTTATTTGTTGTTATTTTAAAAATGTGTCAAAATCTAGACAGCAATGGCATTACTTTAATTTGGTTAATACCCATTGTAAGCAGAGAGGGCTCCTTAAAAATAACAATTAAGATGATAAAGATTCAAGACAAGAAAATAACAAGAAATCAGCTGTAAAAAATCCCTAATCTTTGCTGCTATTAAGGTCATGGTATTTTATGCTTGATTTGTCTATGTTTGTTCTTGACAAACTACTGCATCTGTAAATGACAGAGTACAACTTTATGTGATTACTTTGTATCATCTTCAACATCACCCACTGCTATGTCTTTAAAAACACTTAGATTATGCTTGTCAGTCTTTATACTAATCCTCATCTAGACTCATTTACCCATTCAGGACTTTTTGGAGATCAGGAAAATGTGTCAGGCTAAATGAAGGACTGCCACATCTCTACCATATAACACAGAGACAGAGACAGAGACAGAGACAGAGAGAGAGACAGAGACAGAGACAGAGACAGAGAGAGAGAGAGAGAGAGAGAGAGAGAGAGAGAGAGAGAGAGAGAGAGAGAGAGAGAGAGAGAGAGAGAGAGAGAGAGAGAGAGAGAGAGAGAGAGAGAGAGAGAGAGAGAGAGAGGATCTGTCAGGCATGGCAAGGCTGCAGGGCTCCTTTAACATTCTGATGAAAGACATCTATTAAATGTCACCCTGCTAGGCAGAAAACCACAGGCCCAGATCCTAACACCAGGGAGCAAAGAGAGCGAGACTGAGAATGAGACAGTTAGAAGAGTCTCTAAAGAAATTTTACAGGTATGAGTCACTCAGAAAATGACAATACGCGTAACCTTTTCACCAGCGCAGTGTTTGAGACAAGAACATGACAGCATCAAACCAGTTTGTCTAAAAAGTTCTCTTCAAATTAACTGTACATAGAGTATACAAAATATTCAAATCCATAATAGCCTAGCAGGAGCATCTCAATAATAAATGTTCATCTCCAAAATGTACAATTCTAGCAAAATAAGTAACTACCAATAAAATAAAAAATAAAAAAAATAATGGACATAGATGCCTGCTGTGCATTGGCATGCCTCTGAACTGATGAGCATCTGACACTGCAACATTAGAAGAAAGCAAGACAAGGCACAACAGAACACAATGGTACACACTTAACTTCCTTCGACTACAAGTTTGATGGATTCAGCAAGACTCTAGGGAAGAGCTTTAGAGAAACAGAATCTTTACTGGTTCCGTACAGGCCATATTGCCATGGCAACGCAAGCCTTTCACAAGGGTGTGTGTGTTTTCAGAGAGAAGCCTGGGATTGCGGTTTGCAGCACTTAATTTTTCTCCTCTTATTTTAGATGTTAATTTATAAGCTGACTTAAATAAGAAGTAGGTATGTTTCTCTTTCACCCCATTTCATTTTTGATTTATTTATATGAATTTCACACATGAATGTTCAAGTGTATTTTGGGGTCTTCATTTAATATGATGAAAATGGTGTTATTAATAAGCACTAAGGATGTGTAAGGGTTATGTTTAGTTTTTTCCAGTGGACTGTTTTCATGTTGGATTGGCTATTTTGTTTTTGTTAAAAGTAAACAGCTGTTATTTATCCACCTCATCTCTTCCTCACTTGCACGTGACCGTGTGAGGCATACAAATAATTAAGAGTGTGGACAGGGATGTATAAATGTGGCAGGCTGGTTTAATGCAGGAGTCTCTCTGTCCTGTTGCAGATTTATGTACATTTCCACATGCTTTCTGCTGCAGGAGGCCATGACACAAATTTCTTGCTTTGCTCTTTTTACTGAAAATTGCATTATTGATTGTCACCCCCACCAGTTTGCACTATCAAATATGCCTTCAACCTTATAATATTAGAGAGTCAATATGTAAGCAAGGCCAGGCAAGTTTATTTATATACCACATTTCATACACAATGGTAATTCAAAGAGCTTTACATAGAATAAATTAAAATAATCAAAAGAAATAAGATTAATTAAAACAGTTTAGAATAAAAAAAAAATACAGTAAAAACAGTCGGACGAACAGTGGCACAGTGCTCATTCTGTAAATGCATAGCTAAACAGTTGTGTTATGAGTCTAGATATGAATGTGACTACTGTAGGAGCACATCTGATCTCTTCTGGAAGCTGGTTCCAGCTGCGGCTGGCATAGTAGCTAAAAGCGGACTCTCCTTGCTTAGATTGAACCCTTGGTATTTCTAGCTGATGTGATCCTAATGATCTGAGTGATCTGTTAGGATTATATTCAGTGAGCATATCTGCAAAATAATTGAGGTCCTAGGCCATTGAATGATTTGTATATCAGTAATATTACTTTAAAATCAATCCTTAATGTAACCGGGAGCCATTGTAAAGACCTGAGGACTGGTGTGATGTGTTCATATTTTCTGGTTCTGCCAGTGAGGAGTCCATTACAATAATCCACCCTGCTGGTGATGAAAGCATGAACAAGTTTCTCGAAGTCTTGACTGGAAACAAAGCATTCTGATTCAAAATTTTCAGATGATAGTATGCTGATTAAGTTATTGTTTTGACATGACTACTGAAGCTAAGGTCTGCCTCAAGAGACACACCAACTTGATTTTTAGCCCTAGCGTCAAGGAATGCGTTCACCTTGAGAACTTCATCTTTGTTTCCAAACGTAATGACTTCAGTTTTGTCTTTGTTCAACTGAAGAAAGTTTTGGCAAATCAAACTGTTGACTTCATCAATGTATTGGCGCAGGGAGTCAATGGGGCTGTAATCGTTAGGCGATAGGGCTAAGTAGAGCTGTGTGTCGTCTGCATAGCTGTGGTAAGAGATTTGTTTCTTTCTCATTATTTGGCTCATTGGGAGCATGTACAGGTTGAATAGGAGTGGTGCAAGAATTGAGCCCCGAGGGACTCTGCATGTCATGGATGTCCACTCAGACTTATGGTCTCCTAAGCTCACA
Source organism: Meda fulgida (assembly GCA_030578275.1). Classification (NCBI taxonomy): domain Eukaryota; kingdom Metazoa; phylum Chordata; class Actinopteri; order Cypriniformes; family Leuciscidae; genus Meda; species Meda fulgida. The sequence continues at coordinate 1,941,727 of CM060619.1, forward strand.
TAACTAAACTCCCCTAAGTATGACCTGAACCATTTTAGGACTATCGCAGAAAGCCCCACCCAGTTTTCCAACCTGTCAAGAAGTATGTTGTGATCGACAGTGTCAAATGCAGCACTGAGGTCGAGTAGTACCAGCACTGGTAATTTGCCTGTATCAGTATTTAAGCGAATATATTTTATTATCTTTATGAGCGCTGTCTCTGTGCTGTGATGCGATCGGAAACCAGATTGAAAATTGTCAAAGTATCCATTTGAGCTTAAGAATTTGTTCAGCTGATTGAAGACAACTTTTTCAATGACCTTGCCTATGAAAGGAAGATTTGAGATCAGTCTATAGTTGTTTAATATGGTCTTATCCAGATTGCTCTTTTTCAGGGGGGGGGTTGACAACTGCAGTTTTCAGGGAGTTTGGAAAACTCCCAGAGAGAAGTGAGACATTTACCACTTCTAGAAGATCTACTTCTAAAACAATTGCTGAAGTGCTCTCATGGCTCCACAAATTCTCATATAAGATGTTGTAAGGGCCTGTTCAAATGTGCATATGAATACGAATAGCGTACGCAATTATTAGTGAATGAGACTCAAAGTGTCCATCAGACTTTAACTACATGTCAGGGAATCAAACTCTAATACTGCACAGTTGATGTGGGTACAAAATAAATTCCCAGCTTAATATGCAGTCAACTATATATAAAACATTCAAACCACCCTGATCATTTGTTTGAAACAAGTTTAAAAACTGTCCTTACTTTAGCAATTATATTTGGTGATAGTAACACTACAGAAATTACACACTTTACCTTTATCAATGCCTCATTAGGCCTGAATCAGTATAAACTAATTTAAAAAAAGAAATGCTTAATGTATTTATTTCCTCAAATATTTTAAAGGGATACTCCACCGGTTTTTTATATTAAACTATGTTATTCCCTTAACTAAGACGAGTTGATACATACCTCTCTTGTCTCAGTGCGTGCACTATATCGCTCTGTATTGCCCCAAAACTATGTTAGCACTTAGCTTAGCCCAGTGCATTAAATATGGGCCAAAAAGAGAAGCGACCAAACACTTCCTCGTTTTCCCTATTTAAACAGTTACTCGAGTAGTGTAACTCGACCTAGGCTGGTGACACAAAATAAAACGTTGTGTTTTTCTAAGCGTTTAAAATTGATGACTATATTGTATGGCGGAATACCATAGCAAGTGCTTTTGAGCAGTTCGATTTTGCGCAATAATATCATCACTCGTGAAAAGTCCTCTTACCGGCTCCCGCTTCCTCTCCCCCTCCCTCTGATTCTTGTTCAAAGCAGCTAACCAAGCTCTCCGCTGTATGTGGTGTGTTGGAATTCGGTGAAAAATGACAGCACTATGTACATTCTCCTTATTTTCACAACCCTTTACGATGCACCTTTTAACCATGATTGTACACAAACCATAGCTGTCAACACTGCACATTGAAAATAAGGGAGATTTCCCGGAATCCATCCCAAAATAAGGGATTTTTTTTTTTTACACGATTCTTACCAACAAACTTTAAAAAAAAGCACTAATCATTAACAGTCTAAAGAGTTTATAACTACACAATATATGTTAAAGAATGACAGACCAATGGACATGTTTAAAGTGCTTTATTTATGAACAAAGTAAACATTACTTCACTCGCGCGCTTGTGTTTCAGTGATTTGTCGTGCTGCGAAAGTCGTTTTCCCCTCCATGACCAACACTGAAATTACAACGACAAATTTTGCAGTAGGCATAATTTGGACCTACGTGGCTGCTTGTCAGGTAGTGGAAGGTGGTCTCCCATTTACTCAAATACCAGAATAATGTCCTGGGTTTTAGTTGGTGGTTAATTCTGTGATTTTGGCCGTCGGCGTCCTCCTGATCCATCATCGCACATCACACTCATCTACTCTACTCTCCTTGAAGTTCAGACTTCCCGCTAGTTTTTCCCTCTTCCTCACGCCCGCCGCTGCAACTGTCTTCTTCGATAGTAGCCTAAGCTACTGTCTGTATACTTACTGGAGGTCTAGCAACTCAAGTGCAAGCCACTTCACAGACACAGATAGTTGCGTGTTCGTAACACAATCAGAGCGTAAAAATACGGGAAACCCGGAAAAAACAGAAGGGTTGACAGCTATGACACAAACTAGCTTCCAAGAACCTGTTACTTCGTCAACTCCGCTCAACTACTACTACCGGCGCATGTCACGTTGGTTGTATTGACGGAAATGAGAGAGAGGGGGAGAGGAAGCGGGAGCCGGTAAGAGGACTTTTCACGAGTGAAGATATTATTGCACCAAGTGGAAGTGCTCAAAAGCACTTGTTATGGTATTCCGCCATACAATATAATCATCAATTTTAAACGCTTAGAAAAGCGCAACGTTTTATTTTGTGTCACCAGCCTAGGTCGAGTTACACTACTCGAGTAACTGTGTTTAAATAGGGAAAACGAGGAAGTGTTTGGTCGCTTCTCTTTTTGGCCCATATTTAATGCACTGGGCTAAGCTAAGTGCTAACATAGTTTTGGGGCAATACAGAGCGATATAGTGCACGCACTGAGACAAGAGAGGTATGTTTCAACTCGTCTTAGTTAAAGTAATAATATAGTTTAATGTAAAAAACCGGTGGAGTATCCCTTTAATCATTTCACAAAGTCAAAAATTACATTTTCCTAGATCAAGCAAGTGCAAACTCCCCCATGCCAACCGATTTTGACCTGGCTTGGAATATATACCTAAATCCCAGAAAGCTTGGTATTTCATGTAGAAATGTTTAAGTCCTGTCATGAATGATAAAATGGATTATTGAAACCAGTGCATTTTCCACATTATGGACTATTATAGATAACAACGAAGGACCTATACAGTAAGTATCGATCAAAGAATTGAGGGCTGATGAGACTTTATGCAGATAAATTTAATACGCTACACCACGGCTTCTTAGGGCTTTCGGCCAAGGATAATAACAATGATTTATACAAGCTGTACAGCACTGAAGGTAATACGTTAGTTTACTTCATGAGCATATTAGGAGAAGCACAACAAGAGCCATTACAGCTAACAACAACCATAAAAGAGGATAACTCAGCCTGACCAATTTATGTAATTGAAAATGAGTCTGTCATCACTGAATTATAATACACACTATATTACAGAGAAAAATATTCAAGGGCTCCCCATTTCTTCAGCACAACCATGGGCATATAGTGCTTTTCCACTGGGTTTAGATCTGTGTGGATTTCAGTTTAAATTTATACTCTAATTTGACATACACACATCTGTCCATCCTCAATCCTGTGCCAAAGAAGTGGAAACTGACAGAATCGTGCCTACAGGATCCATTATTCATCAGTACTAGCGAGGAGCAGCGTTTTGCTCCTGGAGAATATTTATGTAGCTCTATTACGGATGCTGTTCACACAACAGCATTTCTGCTGAGACGCGGGGTTATTTGTAAATGTTACGCATTACGCCAGCTTCCTGGAGACTTTAGGGATTCCGTATTTCTGACCAAAACGAAGCACACGGTTGGACAGATGACAAATTCTATAATGGCTGAAGTAACATGCAAAGAATGCTAAATTCATGCTAAAGGGAATGGCGTATATTGCAGAGACGCAGACTGCGTAGGAACAATGCATATAGGAATTCCTGAGAAGAAATGCTGGGTGGTTTGTAGGTAGTTGGTTTGCATCATGACAGGAAGATAAAGTAAGCACTAAGGCCAGGCAGTTTGGGCCCTTGAGGCAGTCTGGAGGGTCTGAACAGAACAAAGTGACAGACAAAAATGCCCTGAAAACAGCCTCTGAATCATTAAACCAAAGCCCCTCCACATCTAGTTTCAGTCTTCCTGTTGCATTTGGTTACAGTGATGCTACGTGCTTACTCAACACATACCACATATATACAGCATAGTGTGATGTAAAGAATACATTTGGCAAGTGTATCTTGACCTGCACTTTTCTTCAGAGATTTACCGAACTGCATCATGCCATCATAATTCCTACCAAAAAAAAAAAATTTGAAAAAGTGCTTGCCCATGCAAAACTCATGACCACAATGCAGATTTGTTCTAAGCAGTTTCTAAGGCTATGTTGAAGACTGTCAGTCCAAATCCGATTTTTTTAGCATATCCAATTGAAATTCGATCGGATTTAGCAGGTGTGAAATGCAAAATATCACATGAAATTTTTTCAAATCCGTTTTAAGCTACATCCATATGTGGTTTGAAATTCTATTCAACTTGCAATTCTGGAGGATCGGATCGGATCTCGCGTGGTTTATGTGAGTTTCTCACGCTACGTAAAACACAAACGTCAGACATTGTTAAAGGAAACATGCTGAAATTCTCTGCTGAAAAATGACAATATAACAGGCATATTTTGAAATACCAGCCTCCAATGGTTCTGCTGCTGCTGCCTTAGAATACGCATAGACCAGCGCGCGGCTACACATTTCCATGTTGTAAAATTTTAAATAAGACAACAACCAAACCTCTCCATGTTGTGGTTGTTGTTTTTGGCGTATTCCTACCAAGAGCTAGCTTAGAAATCTAGACGCACCCTAGCGGCAGCAAATTTTATTTTTCAGTCAGTGTCGTCTAGCAACTCTCCGTCGGCTTGTGAGATGGAAAAACCAAACTCTAATCAGACCAATCATAGTTTATGTCGAGTCGGTGGGCGGGCTTAACATAATGATGGTAGAGTTGTGACCGTCCCACGTGAATTCCTTGCTACTTGAAAACAAAGATGATGCTGGTGCTGCTGCGAACAGCGGTCTTTCGAATTGGCTTTGGCCACGACTCTGGAAGACTTGGAGTTAAGCTTTTCTTTGAGAAAAGAAAGAACGGCACTGAAGTCCATTGCTCTGACTACGTCACCTTCTTCGTTGCTCTGGTTGGTTGTAGCGCTATTCTATTGTATGCAGTGGGAATATGAAAGACAACCGTTTATCCCACCCCTCGGATTGAGCCCTGCCAATGGTGTGTTCCCAGACCTAACATCTTGATGTGGGTCTGGCTTGTCAGGCTAACCAAGAGCTGCATGGACACACAAATCGGATCTAAACAGTTGCACTACACAATGTGGACATCAACCATTTTAGATCCGATTCCAATCGGATATTCAAATAATCATATATGGACTGACAGTGTGAACGTAGCCTAGGTGTTAGCCTAAGGATCGAAAAGGAAAAGGGAGCCAACACCAAGATGTTCAGAGTCTTTGAGATATTTTGTGCTATTTTATTGCCCGGACGGTCAAAGTCTTAAATCAGATAATTTAGAAAAATAATAGCTCACCATTTTCTCAATGGGCCACCTTATTTAAAGTATCATTCATCTCTGTAGCAAAAGGTATGGGATTAACTGATGAATTTTAGTATATGCAATATGTAATGTAATACATTCAGCTTATTTACTAACAGGAATAGAATACATAAATTGCCAAAATCAATATACAAATCTCACTAACCATAAGCTTAAATCAAAGATGAACCATTCTGGAATCATCTCGATCATCCATCTGCCTGAATTATTTCACGTTTTAGCTTCCAGTTAGGGTGTGGAGAGCAAAATTAAAACTATTTATCCTTCAACGATCTTCCCTTTTAAAGGTCTAGTTCATTATCAGTTTGTGAGTTACCTCTCACCTTTGCAAAGGCTTGGCAATAAAATAATAGAAGAGCCAGAGGAAGACATACTGAAGGATATGGCTTGTGAAAATACTTTAACTTAAATAGAAATCCTGTCTTCAGAGATCAGTATTGTAGGAGGTGGGGAACAGCACTGGATCAATTAAAAGTCTAGCCTTGACAGTTATGGAGAAGAAAAATACTGCTCACTCTGGCATAAACGCTGCTTTTAACACTTCTTGTGGAGCTGTGCTTGAGGACTACTAATCAGGCGTGACCTAGCAGCAACCTTCTGAAGAAAAAAAAAACTGACTGGGCTTTTATCAGAGCCAGAAATCAACATTCTCAGAGGAAAGAAAACAGCCAATCAAAACAGAGTATGCAAGGCCCAGTTATAGTATAAAGTATGCCAATGCAGTTACTGAATAATACATATGCACCTACCCACTCAAACGCACATTCCTGACATTTATTAGACACTCCCACACCGTTATCTAAAATATGCAGCAATTGTCATGTTTGCTCACTGAATGGGTTGTAGAATTTTTTTTTTATCACTCAGAACAGACCTAATATTTTCACATACTGGCCTGTTTACATTTAGCCTGTTTCAAACTTTGGTTAATAAGAAAGTAAGAGAATTTATGTAACCAAGTGCTTATAGAACCAAACCTAAGAGGGATGGTGTACCGAAAGCTAGGGACTCTCTCCAGGGAAGTGCTATTACGTGCTGAGTGAGACATAAGCAATCAGGCTGCAGTAACGGAGATTATAGGCATAGATATGAACGTAGAGATGTAAAATTAATGGGGGCTTGTTGACACAGTTCCTTTGTAAGTTTTAAAACACTGTAATTGTTGAGGAGGTTCTACATTCTCTCTCTCTCTTGCATTTTTCTGCCTTCCTTCACTGAATCTTCAGTAGCTAAGAAAAAGTCTCCAGAGAGTTTTTATTTAGCTATCAACTTGTTTAATAAAAATAGTACAACTAAGATTACACCTATTGACAGAGTAAGAAGGCCACACAATTTAAAGACTGTTTTTGTCCACATAATGAAAGTAAATGGTGTCCAAAACAACATTATATTGGCGAAAAGAGACATATTTAATCTGTGTTCCGCAGAAGAAACTGAATCATACAGGTTTGGAACAAGATGAGGAAGGTTGAGTAAATTACAGAATTTTCATTTTAGGGTGAACTACACCAATGCATCAAGGGGAGCTCTATCTGAATTTCCTCTGTGCCAAGGTTAGGCCAGGGGGGGAAACACAAATGGAGTTGAGCAGAGGAAACTCTGCTGGGACAGAAAATGAGATTTATTTATCTCTTTCTCCCTCCTTTAAAAATTCAGAGAATAACAATTTATATTCAAGAGGAGGTGCAGTTTGTGCTCTAAATTCTCCACTACATTCTGAAAGCAACCACAGGAGCTGAGGAAAAGGCAGGAAAGGGACCTAATCTTTCTTCCACATACAAACAGGGCATGCCAAGCTCTCTGTCAGAGTGCCGGGTAAAAGAATAAACAAGAGGAACACCAGTGGCGCTGCTACAAGCCTCTTTCCACCATGCCGTGCATCCTCTAATGAGGAAAAGCTGCTCAAATGCCCTTCTTTAAATTCTGCTTCTATCTCCAGCATATTTCACACCTAGCTTGTTGGAAAGAAGAATGTTGGAGAGGAGTTATGAAAGTACACCAAAATATTAATTGCATGAACTTCAATCAACAGGTTTTCTGTATTGTGCAAATTACTCAGTTGTCCTAAAATTATTTTAAACTAGATTTTTACATTTACATTTATGCAATTGGACCCCATTCACATAGCTTTTACTGTTAGTTGAGCCACATTTAAGAAACATTTTCTATAAACAATTTTAGTGTTGAGTAGGTTTAGATTTCACAACCAAAAAGTTAGGATGCAGAGGATGGTTATCGGGGTGTTCCTCTAAACTTGCTAAGGTGTTATAAGTGGTTTCTAAATGTACATGCAATTAATAAAAGATTAATTTCTTAAGCAAGTAACTATCTACAAAACGTTTTAAATCAAGTCTGTGTTATTTAATTGGAAGTGAACTAACTCCAGAAAACTCCGGGAGAATTTCAATACAACACTCCCTTGCAAAAACTGTTCACAATAGTGAAAGCTTTTCTCAAAAGTATGATTGAAACGAGGTTAGGAAGGTGAAGCAGGAACAGGCCAGTGATTCGTCTGTGGGATTCACTGGAAATCAATTTTTGGTATTACGGTCACACAAGGGTAGGCTTTAAAGAGACATACAATTTCAAAAGACCTCCCCAAAACAGCACATCAGAGTGTTTGTGTAAACTCTCTCTGATATAAAAATTCACAATGTGCCATGTTAAACATGAACTTAGATTTTTGAGGGTGTTTTGTTGTAAAAATGTGGGGGGGAATGAAATCCACTCATGTAATAGAGATCCATCAGTCAAAGGACAAGAGGTTTAAAACATGCATATTGCCTGCAGAGCTTTACTCGTGGTGGTGGTGTTGTTGTTGTAGCAAAGATGTGACATTTGACCTCTGCGCTTTCCTCACAGGACACTGCTGCCCTCCCAAAAAAATATTTAAAAAAAAAATCAAGATGTGGGAGAATTTTATTTACCAAACATAGAATTAACAGATCTGTGATATCTCGGAGGATCTTGTCTGAGTGATTTCAGATTTGCTTATTTTATCCATTTATCTAACACTGTGCTATACAGTTGCTAAGCTCAGGCTTGTCACTTGTGTTTGTATCTCATCTCAAGTGTCCCTTGAAAGAATCTTGACTAAGTCTGCCTCAGAACGAGGCTGAACGATACACAACCAGCAAAGTGTTTAAAATTCTTGTAATAACCTTCAGGATCAGATACTGGGTTATATGAAAAAAGTAATGTCAGCATGACAGAAAATAGAGGTAGGACTGGGTAAATGGCTCCATTTGGCTCCCCTTTCATAACATGTAACTTGTATTCTGTCAATTCCAGAACAAACATATAGATTCTGCATTAATTCAGTAATTGGCTGCCAGTCATCTGAATCAGACAGCATGCTTGTATTTGCCTGAAGTTTCCATTTTAATGGAGTAGATCAAGTCCCTGAAGCAGATAAAGGTTTCATATCCTAGTTCCAAAAGCTTCTGACAACTTATTACAGTCACATCAGTCTTGATGTAATGAATTGGGATTATAAAGGAATACATTACAAGACTCAAAGCTATGTTATCCATGCTGTGCATTACTATAAGGTTTACAGAAAGAGATTTACTAATTGCTTGGGTCTTAACCAGTGAAGGCAGAAGGTCATTTGGCAGTATTATAGAACAGTTACAGTTGATCAAAAGTCAAGGATCTATTTAAGCAAAGAATCAAACCTGAAGCATTAAACATCAAACCAACATTAATGTATTAGAAAATATTACTCTTTATCCTTGGCATAGAACTCAACAATTAAACACCACAGATTTCTGCCCTAATTTAAAAAGAAAAATGCTTAAGATGCATTTGACTTGCTATTTTCTACTCAACTTATATATCAGTTCTTGCCAAAAACTGGTACAGTGTATGAAGGAGGATTCACATTCAACATAATGGTAGATGACCCCTTTCCACCCAGTCGACAATGACATTTACACATAAAACTAAAATGCATTAAAATAATTAGGACTTTCTGATCTTTCATGAATCATCCTGGTGCCCACAATCAAGGCAGAATTGTGATTATGGATATGACACCAGACATATGAGTTACAGTAATGTTTCTAACAAAAAAAAAAAAATCCAATTACACACAAGAGATCTGTGGAGGTTTGCATATAGTTAGACTCATCTATTCTGAATGTGTTGCACACACATGTTGAAATGTCACTGGTAATGGACTTTTTCAATTTTTAAAGGAGTTCTCTTGCATTGACATTTAAAGGCCTGGAAACTCAGATGAGACAGCCTTAGGGTGAAAAGAGAGATGGCCGACTCGCTTTGTTTAGCGTTTTAATTACAAATTTGATGGGACATGGTTCTGCAAAACGAACATGATAAAAAAATCTGCAAAACGAACACATGAACAAACATTTTAATGAACACACTGAAGGTAGCAGTTAACTAGTAGCTAAAGATGTAACAAATAAACATTTGATTTAAAAAAAAAGAGAAGCATTTCCATTAATCTCAATGGCACCAACCCTGCAAATACGTGACCTGGACACTGCAATGAAAAAAACACTCGGTTGCAGCACAATTTTCTAGCAATAAAAAATGGCTGATTAGACATTAGACAAGTACATTAGAACACATTGAAGCCTACAGTAAAATAAAGTGTACTTCACACCGTTAAGAACTCTCCTAATATTACAAATAAAATAAATAAAACAACGGCTGGAATCTTCAGATTTATAATATCGCAATTTTGTTTAAAATAGTGATCATATAGTTAATTCAATGTAGCTATTAATTTACCTCAAAAACTAATCTGTAAAAAAAGTTTACATGAAAACTGTGAACAGTGTTAGGGACTATTTCTCTCCTGAACTGCTTTAAAATATACTGCTAAATTACTATAATTACAGAACCACAGAAACTGTAGAAACAAATGTATTTAGTAGAGGCATCAATATTGGTATCGACAGCAGGGATAATGGTCTTGATACTGGATCAAGAATAAGATTAGTTACACATCCCTAGTGTAAGGATAGCTCGGCCGTAAAAGAAAAAAAAGAACAAATACAGCATAACTTAAGTTGAATTATTAGAATAGTGAGCATTCTGATTTATCTTAAAAGAAATTCTCAAAAAAGGAGGAAAAAAAGCCTTGTACTGCATATACAGTCTAGATGATAAACAATACCCAGGTCCTTTGGAAACATCCCAAATACTGTTAGTGTGCAGTATGAACTAAATGATAAGCAGAACTTTTCCTCTTAAAATAATTGTGTCTGCTGTGATGTTTTAGCGCCCGACAGGACATTCATTATAGCAACTGCCAAGTAGCACTAATGAACGATGAGGTTGTCTGAGCAGAAATAAATTCGGGCTTTTGGTTGAAAAAGATGATTGTGAAATCTTGTCCCTTTGGGCATTAAAACTATATGAGAACGTAGCTTTACCTTGGACACCAGAAGGGGGCAATGAAGGCCAAATTAGTCTATCATGGTTTGTATTTGCTACTTTATATCTATGCGTTTCACTTTTTCTCTATTACTGTTAATCTGGCTACATTATAGCCAGATTAAAGCAATGCCATACAATATGGTCCAAAATGATATCACAACAAAATATTTGATAAATATTGCAAGTACACGAAAGTTAGAGACTATTATTTTAAGTTTAAATTCAAATAAATAAGACATGACCATTATTCACTGCAGCCAACAAAAAAGAGCTAGTCTTTAAGCATGTTAATGCTTAATTCCTCTTTAGAAAGCTGTTCTTAAATAACAGAGCTATTGACCATATGCACAGTGGAAAAACTCCCTATGCTTAGGCAAATTTTTCAAAAAGCTGCCGCAATCATTGCAGCACAATCAATTACATACTTCTGCTTGCCTAATAGTGTCTCAGCAAACCAAAAGTTTGCTTAGCAAAACTATTTAGAAAAGGTAAGAAAAAAAAACAGTTGAGAATCAAGACTGCGGATTCATTCACTTTTGACTTGAGCTGCTGGAAGAGCATTCTGCCAACACAGACAGGGAAGGAGGAAGAAGAACTGGAGTCATAGGTCAGATTTGGACAGTTGCCATTTCAATTTGTCACTTGGATTACTGTAGATTGAACAGGCTGCTACAGACACCAGGGACAATGATAGCAGCTCAGGCAGTATGACAGATTTTTAGAAGTTTTACTTTTTTTTTTTTTTTAGGAGTATCATTCAAAAGAGTCATTTTGTATAGCAGTGCATATGTGAACATTTCAGATGGCCAAATGGGCTCAAATGAAATGGCATAATATACCTGAATTACAATGTCATTTTCTTTAAAAAAATTTAAATAAAAGATTGTCATGCCATAACACCATGGAGTTACTAATAATGTTTGAAGTCTGTTGTACCTTGTGGTGGCTAGGCCACAGTCGCCCGGGGCGGCATTTTTTCATGTCACATGGGGGGCGGCACGAGCAGTTAAAAAAAATCCTCTCCTGCGCCGCAAAGCGGTTTTCTATTCTCTATAACTTCAATTCAGTTATTGGCAATGGCGCCCCTGCTTGCTGAGAAGGTGTCGTGCACAGGAGCAATGTCAAGGGGGTCTCCTGATTGGAGGAGCTCACCAAGGGGCCGTTCACATATCGCGTCTTTTGCGCACTCGTTATTTCAAATGTTGGCGCACGGAAGCGCGCTCATAATTGAAGTGACGCGCTCATTTTTTCCAGGGTCAGCGAGATGAAAAAATGTAAACTTTTCAGTTTGGGGGTGCAACCAAACACGTCTCTTCTCCGTAAATAAATCTTGTAGCAGAGCTACAGCAAGCGTTTTTCTGTGGTCGAAATCCATTAGCTACTAAAACTTATTTGTCGAGAGTGCAGTGCATGGGCAGACTCCATGGGAAAATCAGACCTAATTTTACTATTAATAATAAAAGATAAGCTACTGTGCATTGTAAATGTCAGTAATTTATCATTTTTGACTCATTATTTGTATAAAAATGATTTAAATGCTGAAATATGTGAGGTTTATCTTTTTATAAAACCTTTTTTGTCAAAACTTTATTTGAACGTGTACACGTTAGTAGATAACATAAAAGACACTCCTTTAAAATCTGGCCATCATCTTTAATGTTATTAACTTGGTGAATTGATTTCATTGTGTATAGGCCTACTTTTTTCAACAAGATTCTGTGTTTAACCGTGATCATTTTGGTCACTATATTCATGAAATCAAAATAATTTTCATAATGATCAACTAAAATCAACTATAATTATGTGTTTTTACAGTAGCCAATTATAATAATATGCAAAGTAGCCTACAATTTTCTATAAAAAAATAAATCTCTGATTCTGTCCTTTTCTCTGACATTTAAGGGTGACAGTCCTACAAAAGCTATTTTAGGTCTAAAACTGTTTGGATAGTTGTTAATATGAGAGTTATGAGACATTATTTAAGAGATTTAAGTATTGTGTTAAATAAGTAGCTCTCGGCCACTTTCACTTTTAAAAACTCTATTTCGTGACAAAGTAAGCCAATAGTTTAACAAGTCATAACTAAAAGTGTGCCATGCATAGAATTCGAGAATAGAGGCGGTAACCAATGAGCTAATGGTTCCTCCCTGAAAGTTAGATTAATATAGCAATAGTTAAATAACTGGATTCTCTTAACTGTGTTTTTCAAATGAACGATATGTGATTTTATTGTGGAATTTTTGTGTTGGAGGGGTGGGGTGTGGGGGGCTCGAAGGGGGTCTCGCCCAGGGTGTAATTCAATGTAGAACCGCCAATGCTAGGCCATTGCTAGGATAGTAATAAAGTATCTATGGCAGTATCATCATCTTTACTTACTTTACTTCTCTGTATCACTGTTTTTCACTTGGCTGCGTTGTCTCTTCTCCTCTTCTTTCTATTTGCTTTCGCCCCACTGAGATGGTGAAGGAATGAACACTTCAGAAGAGAGACTTGATCAGGACAAACTCTGCTTGTTCTTGCTCTTGACAGATTAAAACAGATTATGATCCTGTCAGAGATGGAGAGGAACAATAAATATGTGACTTCCCTAGCCGCGTTTCTATTTCCATTCAAATTGCGCAAATTGAAATTATGCCCAATGGAAACACGTCAATTTCGCAAAAACTCTCATTTATCGCAAAAAAGTTTACACTTTTTTTACAGGTGGTTTTTCAGGCAATACAAAAAATAAATATTTCGCAAAACCGCAATGGAAACAGTTTTTGCGCATTTACAGGTCACCTGACATAGAAGACGCGGCATGTTTGGACAGAATAAGAGAGAGTTTTTTATTAAATTCATAAAAGACAAAAGAATTACAGGAATACTGGATTCTAAACCTCAAAGAAATGCCACAATCAAGACCTCGAAATGAGGGAGAGACACCCAGAAACACCAGCCGCTCCAAGTTTAAGGGTCTTTACTTGCCATTATGCTTGGATAACACACGTGTCCTTCGATTAATATTAATGGCCAGTGCAGTGGCTGAGATATACGTAAACATACCAACATCCGTCACCATAATTTTTGGAATGACTTATCGCGAGGAAAAAAATGACGTTTTAGTCGCATAACATCGGTTAATGGAAACGCTGTCATTTCGCAATATTTTTTGTCAGCTTTAAAAAAAAAAGAAAAAAAGAAGAAAAAAGGGAAAAAAAGAAGAAAAAAACACAAAAGTTTTGCGCAAGTCTGTAATCTGTAAACGCACCTACTGCCAGATTAAATGCTATAACTACTATAATACTCACCCTCACTCTTATTACTGTCGTCATTATAATAATCTCCATCTCTGTACTGAATGTTGTAGTCACCAATTGATTTCCTTCCTCAGGTTTCTTACTTCTGCTCTTTTTTTTTCACCACATTTAAGCATGGGTATAATTCCTTAAATGTAATAAAAAAAGGTCAAGCTTTGAATAATTTAATCATTCTATTAATTTTAATGAAGCCAAAGATGATTGAAACATACCTGTGCACCTGAACTGTTGCAGCAGAGTCCAAAAACTTCTGGAGGCAACTTTAAATGCTTATTTCTGATGTGACAAATCTGAACAAGGCAACTAAGCATACAGTTTCACAGAAAGTCATGTATGGTATATGAAGTCCTCATTCATTCATTCTTTTCCAAATTTTTCCAAAATCTATTCACTGAAAAAACTTAAGTTAGGGAGGACGTAGCCAAAAGGACAGAAGTATAGTTCGGTAGTTTCTGGTGTATTTAATGTTTAAACCACATTGTAACATTTTACATTAAGATTTTATATATATATATCATATTTTTATACAAATAACACTTATATTTGTGTATAGATATAAATACATATGTATTTTTGGACATCAAGAAATAGTTAGAAAAAGTTAGCATTTTCTGTAATTGAATATATAGGGCTATACGATGATTTCATTGTCCAAGTAGATTATAAAAGCAATTATAAACTATACACTCTCGTATATTTTGTTGACACGCCCCAAAGAGATTTTTGAGCGGATTTCTTTCGCGCCTGTTTACACGGTCTACCGTGACGTCAAGTAAATACTCTTAATACAAGTTACATTGCTTACAGCATAAACCTTTGTCATGTTCAAGTCATGCCGTTAATAATACTGCCGTTTATAATACTTATAATATTTGACGACGACGACTATGATTGGCACTTGCCTATAAACCTATGAGAAATAAACTCGAGAAATACTTTTCAACTTACCTTAAAAAATGTGTCGTTCTTGTCAAATATAAGAACTATAATGGGCTTACTTTCATCAAAGGGGGGAACACTGGATTGCGAAACTACAACGCCGTGTTCGACACATCTTCTCTTCAGCTGAGGTGAATTCCTTCAAGTTCAAGTCTCGCGCTTCTCCCAGAGCGCGCACGTCGTTCAACGTCAGCGGCTTGTCACGACTCAACGTCCTTTGTGATAGTTTGAGGCCTGTTGCATGATGTCGATTTCAGCTTTCCTGGTAAGTTTGATTATTTTTTTTCGGGCTCAGCCAGGGTGGATTGGTTGTATTGTCTATATGTG
Source organism: Meda fulgida (assembly GCA_030578275.1). Classification (NCBI taxonomy): domain Eukaryota; kingdom Metazoa; phylum Chordata; class Actinopteri; order Cypriniformes; family Leuciscidae; genus Meda; species Meda fulgida. The sequence goes on from CM060619.1 coordinate 1,957,028, forward strand.
TATTGTGAAGTTGTTGCATGATACTTTTATTATGCATGTATCCTATGGGAAGCACCTGGGTTGAAACCTATTTTTTTTTACAGTCTATGGTTGAAACACACGGCTAACGTCCATCACTGAAAAGTCGCTAAAAAGATCTCCAGCTCGTTAGTTAGACTGGAGATCAGGGCCCGTATTCATAAAGATTCTAAGAATCCTCTCAGAAAACTCTTAATTTAGCTTAAAAACTTTTACGTAGGAGTCTTAGCTTAAGAGCGATTCGGGAACGATCTGAGAGCAACTTTGAGTCAGGAAAACACAAAGGGTGCTTCTCATTTCTTATTTGTGCATCCTCGTTTCCTTTCCTCGCGTCTCAGCTCCACCCCTGCAGGATGCGAGGGAAGGCTGCAAGGAAAGAAAAGGAGGACGGATATGGCAAGCCATTTTAACATTTAACAGCTAGACTGGATATGTGTTGCAGATATCTGTAGTTCAGTATTGCCTAGTCAAAAAGAACATTTCAGATATCCGCAACTACATTCTTCCTATCCATAATTGTCATTTCAGATATCCACAAAGACATTTTTCCTAGGACAAATGACATCACTTTTGCCATTCATTTGTATGGGGTTTATCAATACAGATATCTACAATTCAGTTGGAGATATCCACTATGTGAATTACGGATATCTGCAACTGAATTGTAGAAATTGTAATTCCAGTTTGAGATATCTACAATTTGATTATGACTAGTCATAACTCCAGTCCAAGATATCTTTAATTAACCTCAATTCAAGATATCTACATGTTCCTTTTCAGATATCTTAAATTAAGTTTTGACTAGGCGAAATTACGTTGTAGATATCTGTAACTGGAATTATGACTAGTCAAAATAACGTTGTAGATATCTCAAACTGGAGTTAGGGATAGTCATAATTTAATTGTAGATATCTATTATCAATTTATAGATATCTTGAAATTAATTTTGATTAGAGATATCTAAAATTTGAGATATCTCTAACTTTCATTCTGCCTAGACAAATTGTAATTACAGATATCTTGAATTAGAGTTCTGACTAGGCGAAATGACGTTGCAGATATCTGTATGCAAATTAGGCCCGCATCCCACTTTAGGGGGGAGGAGAGCGTGTTGCACAAATCATCAAATAACTTAGCAGTTAACACCTGTTAACTGTTAACTTGTAATTAGCACTGATTAGCACCATGTCTGAGCAGCCAGAGGGCGAATTAGTTTTTAATCGTCTTTTTTAAAGCTGTTAGCAACTATTTCAACCTGAAATCAATACCTATAGGCTATCATGGCTTTTTACTGTGGGGAAAAAAAAAAGAACTAATCTGAACTAAGAACTATATTTTCTCATCTAAGGAAGTTAATTTTATTGCACTTCCAAGTCTTTATCTATATTGTAAAAAGCGCTATACAAATAAAGGTGACTTGACTTGACTTTATTAAAGTGAATTAGTGTGAATCTCTCTCATACGTAAATCCTACATCAACAATAACCTACGGTAATTTTAAGCATGATCATAAACATAAAAATGCATGGCAAACATTGCATGTTGCCAATATTTTTGAGACCCCCAGGCTAATGTGAATAAATACAATTTGTGTCATGCTGGGAACATGTGCAACACATTTGCACTAGCCAAAATGATGTTTGAGATATCTTTAACTTTCATTTTGCCCTAGTCAAAACTGAATTACAGATATCTGCAATTATCATTTAAGATGTGTGACGAGTTGAATGTCGTTTTCAATGATGTCATTGCAGATATCTGTAATTCAGTTTTGACTAGGCAAAACTGAACTACAGATATCTCTATCTGTCATTTCGGCTAGTCACAATTACGTTACAGATATCTTGAATGACAATTCCAACTATCCAAAATGTAATTATGACTAGTCAGAAAGACATTGTTGATATCTACAATGTTAATTCCGGATAGTCAAACTTATTTTTTTAAATGTTAAAATGGCTTGCCATAGACGGAGGAAAAGTTTTTTTATACTTTGGAATACTTGACCACTCGAGCGTCACTTCACTGCGTCATCAGCAGCGCTCAAAGGATCTGCCCTTATGTTGTTGAAGTTTGTCTATTTAAGAATTTTTTTATAAATAATAATAAAGCAAGATACCCTGTTGAAATATGTGAGATGTGTGGTTTATATAAACCGCAATGGTAAAGTATAAATTAAAATGATTGTGACCGACGTGAAGGGGGAGGAGAATTGAGACGTGCGTCACGTTAAGTCGATAAAACACTTACGCAAAGCATGCAACTGTATATCCTCGCTCATAGCTCCTCTGGAAGCCTCCTCACTCCTCGACTCCTCGCGGTGCAATTAGAGAATTGAGATGTCCTTTAAGATGGCTGAGCTCGATCGGTTTCCGGGTCATAGGATGGAGGAGCGAGGAGACGAGGAGGGATATTGAGAAGCACCCAAAAACTCTCATCTCAGTGTGGAGGCGGGACTGACCCCGTTGCTATGTATGACACAATCTTTTAAAGACTGTGATTGGTTGGTTGTCCAAGAAGGAAAAAAAGAGCCATTTTAAGTATAGAGCTAGCGACACACACACACACACACACACACACACATACATTATATTTAAGTATAGAGTTTACACACACACCCACACACACACACACACACATACATTATATTTATGTATATAAATCCTTTTTTTTTAACTTGCTGTTAATTTCCTAAGGTATTTGATTGGCTTAGAATGATAAAAATTGTTCCACTCTTTCCAATTACACTGATTGCTGTCTATTTAAGTGGTGGTTTGAATGCTTGTTTTAATATAGCAAACATGGAATAAAAAACAAGAAAGACGTGTCTCTAATAAGATCAGTCACAAACATGATCCCTGCACGATCTCATCTATAGCGTCTTATTAACTCAGTCATCTATTGTCTGCATCACATTTCTTCATCGTTCTGTCATTTTCTCCTCTGCTAAAGAAACCTTTTAAAAGTCCTCATCCATACTCCTAACAATTTTGACCTTAAGACCTCTTTTAAGGGTTAAGATGCTTTCTGAATTACTTTTTTCTTTACTAGGATTTTTTCTTTAATTTTAAGAGTAAACGCCCACATTTCTACGAATTTTCTTAGAATTTTGTCACCAGGAGCTACTCTTTGCATTAAGATTCTTTATGAATACGGGCCCTGATCGCAAACCAAAATGGGACCAATCAACTGTTTGAGCAACGTGACATATCCGATGCAATAAAGCCACTCTCCCTATCTTGCTCCAAATTAAAGCAGTTTACAGTGGGCAAAAATTTAGAGACAAAATTGGCCGTCATTTGCTGCTGGTTATTTATTTGACTAGGCTATATTTATTATATTAATTACAATGATGTATTTTAATATATTCAAGTATATTTATATAGTGCTTTTTCACAATATAGTTTCATTGTATCAAAGCAGCTTCACAGTATCAATCAAAATAACGCAACAGTGTTTGTTTCTTAGTGGAAAAACATCCACGTTTGGTAGGGCTGATCAATGGTATTAATGATTGGTTAATTAATTTGAATATTCATATTATTATAATTAATATTAAACTTTCCATTTAAAATTATACACATACATATATACACATTAACACTTTAATATATACATGTATACAGATTTTAAACTAAGCTTCTTTTGAGTCCTTTGTAAACCTATGAATTATCTTTTTTAAATTTAGTTGATTCACATGCATAGCAACAGTATAGTCACATATTTTCTTTCAACTGCCTTCCAAAACTCTCACTTCAGCAGAAGTGTTTATAAATTTATGATTTTTTTTCATATGTTTTTTCTCATGATATTTTATCGCTTCATCTTCAACAAGTGTATTGTGCCGTTTCTCTCACGAGAAGTGAATCAAACTGATGCTCTCCGTGTTTAGTGTGATTGGCTGTTCGCTGCACATGACACATTTTCGACTCTGGATCATCAAATCCCGAGTTGACAGAGAACATTTATACCGAGCATTGTGAGCCTCTGAACCTTACCAGGCTAGATTTGTATAATTTTGTCAACTCTAAACTTGCTCTGAAACTAGTTTGTTCAACTAGTGCAACAGGTCTCCGAAAACACGTCTTAATGATTTAAAAATGTAAGTATTTTGCATAGGCATAGATTATTTCCATTTAATAACAGCATGGACTGTAGGGCTGCATAAAGATTAATCGCGACTAATCGTTTGTAGAATAAAAGTTTTTGTTTACATCATATATGTGTGTGTACTGTGTATAATAATTATGTATATATAAATACACAAACATGCATGTATAATTTGAAGAAAAAAAGATTTATATATTAAGTATTTATAGTTATATATATAATATAAATTATATTTAAATATAAAAATGTATATAAACATGTAAAAAAAAAAAATATATATATACATGCGTGTGTGTGTGTATTTATAAATACATCATTATTTTACACAGTACACACACATATATGATGTAAACAAAAACTTTTATTCTGCAAACGATTAGTTGTGATTAATCGTTATGCAGCCCTAATGGACTGTTAACTAATTTAGCTTACATATAGCTAAAGTTATAGTAAATTTAAAATCTTATTTGCCATTTATTTAAAAGGTTTTAGACTCGAATAATAAATGTGCTTTTGGCTGATTTGTTGCCACCACTACCCCTAATAATGATGATATTAACAAAAATGACAACAGAGTTAAAGTGTATGTCAATGTCGACTATGTTTTTGAACGGTCCAGGGATTTCTTTCGGCAGGTTACATCACTACGCCAGTAGGTCGCGGCAAGTGACTGTCTTTATAAATAAGTTATGGACTGCGTCCGAAATCACATTCTTCCTTACTTTTTATTAGACAAAAAACAGTATGGGCAATCAGTAATCAGGGGACTGATCAGAGAGTCAGCCATTTTAAGGGCCGTCTCAATTGCAACATCCTACCAGCGCACTAAATCTTTCACTCGCAAAAAAGTCCCACAATGCACTGTGAAAACCAGGGAGCATCAATGCTCACATGTGTGCTTCTCATTACTCAAACTGATGCGTCCTCATTTCCTCGCTTCTCCATCCTCCAGCCCATGACCCGATTATTGGTCAAAGTTAGCCATCTTGAAGGACATCTCAATTGAAGTTGAAGTGTTTCTTGTAGAAAAACCTCTCCTCTCCCTTCACATTGGTCACAATCATTTTATTTTATAATTTACCTTTGCAGTTTAAATGAACCATATATTTCACATATTTCTTCGATTCCTCTGTCCTCATTTTTTCTACCCATAACTTTAGTTGTCACTCACTTCTGTTTTTGTCCCTTTAAACCAGGAACATCTAACTTTATGTTTGCTTATGTTGTGTATTTAGGCTTGCTTTAGCCTTGCATAATTTTCCATACAAGAGCCAAATATTTTTCCTCAGTATTATATGGCTGCAAATTAAGGACCGTCTGAAACCTCCACATCTGTACTGTATATGAGGCAATTGTTCACCAGGTACACGCAACTAAAGTAGTGCAAGTGTATAGTGTGGAAGTATATAGTCCAAATAGTGTTGTAGTTTAGTAGATTAAGACCTGTTTTACAGATTATGTTTTTGTGGCTCGTAAGTTGCACATACTTATTTTGGTGCCTATATTAAAACGATACAGTATTAACACTGCCCACATGAGCAGCATGATGCTGCCTTCTAGAAGCAGAGCACATTTTTTTGCCACCAGTCGCAAACTGAATTCAGCAGAAAATATGTTGATCATGCACTTTATTCACAATCTTTTTTTTTTGCAATGGATGTTATGAACCAACATGCAATAACGGAGTGAACTACTCATCCATTGTTTCAAATAAGACATTGTTTAGCCTTGCAACATGTGCAAGTTCCATACAGTGTAATTTGTGTCATTAACAGAGACAATTAGCACTTAACTGGGTAAATTTGACAGTTTAGGCCGCATTTTGGGGTTTGGTTTCATTGATTACTATTTGGAAGTAAATTAGATTTAATCAAAATCAAGTGTGTAATAATTCTCAGTGGCTCACTCCCAATTACCATTTTATAATTTATGGCAGTTATTAAATGCTCAATAAAATGTGTTTTCACAATGAGAGCTTGCCGCTGTAGCTGTGGCCTTGCATTGATGACATGGATGATGTACGCTAAGTAGTGTTTATTTCAAATGAAAAAAAAGCAACAACAGAGAGAACATCTTGTCCCACTTTAAAATGTCTGAAATGAGTACTTTCCTGTGCTGTTCTGTTCAAGGTAAACCATCAGAGTGAAACACAAGTTGTTGTCCATGCCTTCTAAGACCTTGTCCACACTAATGTTTTCGTTTGAAAATGCATCAGTTTTGGCCTTCAGTCCACAATGAGACGGCGTTTTTAGCAACGAAAATTAAGGCTACGTCTACAGTAATCCTGATACATTTGAAAACGGCGTTTTCGTTTAAAAATGCTCTCCATCCACACTAGCGTTTTCAGGCGTTTCAGTGTGGATGAGAAACTTCTAAATTCACCTTACTGCGCATGCGTGAAACCTCACTGAGATGATACAGATGGAAAAATAAATAATAAAGTTATCGCGCAATTCTTCTAACAGGATCATTTTATTTAGCAAAATATCTCACCATTCGCTGATAAAGGTCGCACTCAGTCACTATATGTTTGGTCTAAAACTTAACTGCTCTCCTGTATTGCCGCAGGACAGCAAATGTGAGTAGCCTACATTTTCTGTCATCTTTGCAGTAGGCTACTGTGATATGAAGAGTGTGCAAAGCAACATATTTGAGCAACGGTGTAAAAGTGAATCGCACATAATTAACAGGCACAATACCGGTAAACATGAATATCTATTGGTACAACATGGATCACATGACTAAACTTACGTCATCGTTTTCAAATACCTCCGGCTTCACAGTCCACACTACAACGCGAAAACAGCGTTTTCAAATGTATCCGCTTTGGAGAGCGTTTTCCAAAAGCTACGTTTTCGTTGACTTAAAATGCCGTTTTAGTGTGGACGGAAGGCCAAATGGAGAGAAAAATGTACTTATTAGTGTGGACATGGCCTAAGCTTTTTGAAAACCCTCTCCAAAGTGGATACATTTGAAAACGATGACGTTAGTTTAGTCATGTGACTCATATTGAACCCATTGGTATATATGTTTTCACTTTCACACAGTTGCTAAAATATGGTTCTTTGCACATTCTTCATATCACAGTCCTGCAAAGATGACAGAAAATTCACTGGTATTTGCTGTCCTGCGGCAAAACGAGAGAACAGTTGCGTTTATTTAGACCAAACATATAAGGTGTGTTCGACATCGGCTACGGCTGGATGTAACGATCGGCGAGATTTGCCGCGTGCAGGCAGGAGGAGCTGCAAACAGAGACGTGAAGTCGGACACTTTCTGGTTCCCGTAGTGACCGCTCACACGTGGTGTTTGCATACTTTACCACAGCTGAAGTGAAATAAATACAATATTTGTTATTTACACGTGTGCGTTTCCATTTAAAAGCCTAGTTTATGCTTTACAGCATCTGTTTGTACAAGAATAAGTTAAACATACGCCTATAGGCTACTATTTAAATAATGTAGCATAGTGGGGTCTATATGTTTTTTAATCAGTGTTATTTTGATAAACATGACACAATATAACATTGCGACTACATGAAAAGAGATTTTACTGTTATAAAAAACAGATTTGTGAACGTTAGTGGAACTGAAGGTGTACGAATAAACACGAAACACATGAGCGTTGTCATGCGGTGAATCCGGCCAATCATGGAACAGCTGTGTCGTCATCAGAGCGTGTGCAGCCGCTCTTGAGAAGCTGCGGGGGCTGAGTCCTGTGGCTGCTCTCGAATCGCTCTCGCGCTACTTTGATGGCATACGTCACAGTCACGTGGCGTCAGCGCTGTATAAAGTCGGCCAAAATTTCTAACCGGCATGCACTGCTTCAAGTCAGCCACCGATCGGTCTGCGCAGAGCTGCATGAAGCCGAACAAGCCTATAATGTTGAGTGAGAGTGTCCTGATGCGTATCAGTGAATGCTGAGATGTTTTGCTAAATAAAATAATCCTGCCAGAAGAATTGTGTGATTTTGATTGTCTTGTTTGTCTGTATCCTCTCAGTGAGCTTTTATTAGGGTTTACGCATGCGCTGTAAGGTGAATTTAGCGTTTTCTGATGTTTTAGTGTGGATTATAAACTTTTGGGAAACACTAGTGTGGATGGAGAGCGTTTTGAAAAAATTATTTTTTCAAAACTATCCAATGATTAATGTAAGACAAGTTTTTTTCAGCATTCAGGTCAAGGATCCCTGAGGTAAACATATAGGCTCTTCTTTTTGACTATGACTGACTAATTAAAAGTTTCAAAAAGTTTAACTACTAATCTAGCTATTAACTAGCCATTTATATTTGCATGAAAGTAGTTCAGCTTTTCCAGTAACAATCTACTTTTTAACAAGTAGCCGTGGTGTGTGATGAAGCTATTTGTAATATTGTATTGCATATGCAAGATGTTGACTGATACATCCTGGAATTAACAATATTTAATAACCATAATTATAATTTAATTATAAATTATTCTGTTTATTGAACAAGCATATTCTATAAGCAGCAGTGCAACCACACGAGAACACGTCTGCAGTGGCATTTAGCATGAAGAGTTGCATTTACACAATAAACAAACATACACAGAAAAGTCCAACAGTCAAAAAAGTGAACGAGCTTTATTTGACAACAAGAAAGTGCAGCCAGCATTAGGCTGTGTCATGAACCCTGATTCCTGTGTTAATACATATGAAGATGGAGAATAGTTTTGGAAATTGGAATTAGATGGTGAATCACCTCAACACAACAGCTCGTTAGTTAAACTCGTTAATATAAGTTACTCAGCTGTGGCATATTTGCTTTCTGCAGCATCTACATATTTAAACTACATCCATCTTAAGGGTCTTCCGTTTAGTTGACTTGATTAACTGCACATGGTCATGCAGATCTGATGTGATTAGAGAAGGATGACGTTAAACCTCTTGTTTTCTCCACTGAGTTGCTCGTTTTTGAAAAAAAAAATCAAACAGTACACTACATTGTTGCTTGCGCTTTCTAAATATATTATGACTCATGATGTTTGTAAGAAGAGTATTGGCTTAATTACACATTGTTCCGTCAGCAGTGGTCAGGACTATTTTACAAGCAGTAATCCCATTGGATGAAAATGTGATTAATATTAGGACACCCTGTTGCCAATATGCAATCTACCAGAGGAACGCTGTGAGCTCAAGGAGAGGTTGTCTTCGAATGTTGTAAGTAAATATATTTTTATATTCATATTTTTAAAAAAGTTATAATTAACCTGTAGAGTTCTCTTACTCTTGGACTTCATTATTATTAATTCTGTTTTCACATAAGCACTGAATGACCACTACCCTCTGTTTAATAACATAAAAATGCAGTTTTGTTTATACGTACGTGGTTGCAACAGTCTTTAAGTTATTTTCTAAAAAATACTTGACCGTTTCTTGAACTTGATTTCAAAAGTTGAAAGTTTCGAATACATTTATGTACTATGTTACAGTGCCCTCTGTCACCTGAAATTTTAATTGCATCAGTGTCCTCATACCTGATCTCTTCACCTGATTTGAATTAATCAGTGTTTCCCAACCCTGTCCCTGGAGCACACCAACACTACACATTTTCCAACTCTTCCTAATCAATCACACCTGAATCAACTCATCAGCTCATTAGTAGAGACTCCAAGACCAGAAATATATGGGTCAGATAAGGAAGACATCCAAAATGTGTAATGTTGGTGTGCCTCCAGGAACAGGGTTGGGAAATACTGGTCAAGTAATAGTCTTTCTGAGACTTATAGCTTTCTACAGGAACTTATAAGTGAAATTTGAAGTTTTTGATCGTCTCACTGCTGTCTGTTTGTAGGGATCTCTTGGTTTGAGCTGATGGAGGTCATGAGGAGAAGCAACCACAGCAGTGAGTGACTTGGCATGGAGTCGTTTGAGGAGAGCAACTGTTGAACTGTTATTCACCTGACCTTTTCCCGGACTCAACGGAGCACACTGTTCGCTGCTGTAATGTGCCTCTGGCAAGACCTCTTGTCCCTGTCTGATAACGGTACCAGCTCATACCCATTCTCTGGGATAAAGGTTTCGACAGGCCATTTCTTTTCTGAACTCGCATGTGTTTGACAATGATCCACTCCAGTTTGTGTACAATAAAAGGATACATGTGATATTTGTGTGCTGTTCATGGCTTTATAAACATCAACACCTGCTGTTACTTAAAATCAGTAGTTCAGTCTGGTTTTCAAATGAGGGAAGGCCTCATCTGTCAAATGCACAAATTATTCAGATGATGTCTGGCACACATTTAGTTTATTAATTTGGACAAGCTGTGACTGATTTGTAATTGAATGATTGCCAAGCTAAAACAGACCAGTTAAGTTTTCCTCATTAGAAATCTGATTTATTAATGCATCTTTAGTCTGAATTTTTCAGCATGTGTGTAAATGGAAACACCCTTCAAGTGCTGGTATGTTTCCCCAGAGAAAGCTTGGCAACATCTAAGATTTCTGTGTGATGGATTGAAGGTGTGTGGTGAAGATTAAAGGGGAGTGGCCAAAAGCCACTCCCCAAATGTTTACTTGGTGTTTTGTCTGGAAATTTTATAAGTAAATATTGAAAATTTTGACTCCTTCCCTATAACCACTGCTGGATATTGTCTTGAAAGTCCCAGGGGGAGTGGTCTGGATCTTTACTCCCCCTTCACGTCTTGCCTTCTCTCATCCTGGTCATGATCTGATCCGCTCAGTTTTGCAGCTTGTCACAGTTCACGACCAGATGAACTTCACGCAACCATGCTTCAGTGACCAGGCTGGGGTTTGAACCCAGGTCCTTCCCACCAGGGAGAACATGCTCAGACCCCTGAGCCACTGGCACTTTCACTCTTACTAATCTATTTTTGGTAATTTTGTCTTTTTATTTACAGAAAAATCAGTGAAACTAAACCATTATTCACCTCAAGAGAGATTCAAACCCGGGTTGCCCACACCAAGATCTGACGTTCACACCACTGAGCCACTGGCACTTTCATAATTACTTCAGATTTTTTGGTAATTTTGTCTTTTTTATTCATTGAAAATGTATTCTATCTTGAGCAAGATTCAAACCAGTGTTGCCCACACCAAGATCTGACATTCAGACCACTGAGCCACTGGCACTTTCACATTTACTTCTCATTTTTTCGTAATTTTGTCTTTTTTATTCATTGAAAACCAGTGAAACTAAACTTATCTTGAAGGAGATTCGAACCAGCATTGTCCGTGTCAAGAACTAACGTTCAGACTGCTGAGCCACTGGCACATGCACAGATCACTCCTTTTTTGTTGTTGTTTTGTCTGATTTATTCATCAAAAAACAAAGTAAAAAAGTTTTTGAGAGTGAGATTCAAACCAGCAATCTCCACATGAAGGAATGAGACTCAAACCACTGAACCACTGGTCTTTCTTCTGTAATGGGTGTTTTCTGTTTGTCTTAGATGTTGTCTTAAACCCACAACACCTTGCAAACACAGAAAACATCCACAGCTGACTAAAAGCCTCATGTGATCTTGGTCAGTCAACTAGTTAGTTTCTGTAACAACCAAACATCCTCAAACTCTGTCAAACTCATGATGTTTGATGAGCCTTAAAGCTCATTTATTTATTTAAGATGAATAACATTCACTGTTATCTGACCTGTGTCATGAATCGATCTTCTGTTTTGTTGGTTTGCTGCTGTTGCTCTTTCAGCTCATTTCGCTCAGGTAACCATTTAGAGTCTCATTTGAGCCGAGTTATGATTTATTCATTCAAGAATCACTCAAAAGAAACACACCAGAAGATCCCATTAGCTCAGAGAGATGATATATTTGAGTTTCACGTCTTTAGCATAATGACATGCGAGATCTTATGGATATGAAAACAGCAAATAAAGAGTTTTTTTCAGACACCATTTATGATCGAATTATATTTATTAAAAACACGGACTCCTACAGTTTGGAACTAAGTGACATTTATCAAGCCTCAAAAATAAAATAGTGATACATTTCTGTTTGATATAAGGATTTTTCAAACTTCATTTGTTAAATATACATCTGGTATAATGTCATCTATCGGTATAATTACATATTTCTGAATATTACATATATCTATTTTGATTTTATGTTGACTTTAATACTGCAGTACGTAGAACAACATAAGCAGATTCTGAAAGACTAATTTATAATCATCCAATCACACAGAAGAATTGGTGTCACCTGATCATCTGTTTGACACTGCAACTGCATTAACTTAATAATAAAACACCTCCATTTCAGGTGGAAATAATCCGCGTTGCACTGATGACACAATACAAACACCTGATTTACAGCATTTTAAAGCACCAAGCATCCATTTGAAAGTATCAGACATATTTAATGAGCATCTTATGCAGTCGCATTGAAACATAAAAGTGAGATATCCCAGATGTTTTGGTTCTGGAGTGAAGTTTCACCACAGTTAGACTCCATAACTCTCAAGGCTTTCCAGTCCGTAGCAGAGTTTAATTTGCTCTATGAATGCTGTAAATCTAAACAGGAGATGTTCCTCAAGCTCTACTGAGCATCGAAACATCATACTCCCTTTCCTCAGTCAAAGAAGTCAATGGCTTTAGCAAATCTTGAACAGAATGGTCTCTCAGGCTAGAGCAGTGAATCAAACAGCTCCTGTAAAACTGAAAGAAAAAGAGATTTGTTTATCCATAGGCCGCTGAGGACATGACACAGTGGTAGAGTGTGTATAGGTTTGTTTTTTTCTTCTAAGTAGTCGTCATGGTCATAATGACCCTGTAAAATCTCCTCACACTCACCAGGTTCCAGCAGAGATGTATCTTCATGTCTGAAATGACACAAATTAATTAAAGAAGAGGCGTGTTAAAGTCAATTGTCTGTATAAACTGCAATATCAGCCTGTTCTCACGTAAATGCGTCTCTATAGCACGCAGTGTGTATTATCGTGTAATTTATACGCGAAAATGAGTTTTTACGTGCATAGGATACGCAGTTTTCGCGTGCATTTGATACGCAGTTCATTTGTGTGTAATACACACGCACCCCACACCACTAATTCTACCCATGCGTATAATACACACGCACCCACACCACTACTAAACCTACCCTAACCAACCCATGCGTATCCAATGCACGTAAAAACTCATTTTCGCGTATAAAATACACGATAATACACTGCGTGCTATAGAGACGCAATTAGTGTGATCGGGTTGGCAATATAGTGTTCAATAAACAAATAAATCTGAACAAAAATTTCATGTTGAACTCTCTCTTTAGATGTCATAATTTCTCATTATGCTATTATCATCCGCCAGGTCTATTCATATTTGTCTAAAAGTCACGTTTTGAAACATTTTGATGTGGAATATCAGGCTCCTGAGTTTTGGAAGATCTTTGGGAAGCATCTGGACTGACTTGCTGAAATTTTAAATAAAATGTTTCCATTAAGGCCCTGTTTACACCTGGTATTAAGATCGGATCCCAAGTGGACGACGCTAAATGCCAGTGTAAACGGGGTCTAGAGCGTTTTTAGCTTGTCCACTTTCGACCACTTCCAGAGGTAGTTATAAACACTTTCAAACAGCCAAAAAAAGACCATCTACTCTCCGCCTACTGATCTAATGCGTAAACATTACTGGTTGCGTGCTAGCCAAATGGGATTTAAACTTTGTCAGCTGAAGACCCAAGATTGGCTTGATCCGATTGACTTAAAGGAGCATTGCACCTGTGGGAACAGTAATCTTTATTGAAAGTGGGTCATATATGTAGTCGAAATGTAACATAAATTTCGAACTTGGGGCTTTCTTGACCGAGGAAAGTTTGGATGACAACAAATGCCTACGGACACAGAGATAGACACTCTGCCAATTATGATTTTTACATCATTATAAGCAGGAACTGCAAAACTGAAATCAGTATTTCTCCCGTCTAAATGAGGGAATAATGTACGACCATTCAAAAATTTGACTGGGTTTCTAACGATACAGAGCTTAATGTAAATGGATGAAGTGTCCCTTTAAAAGCAGGTGTAAACAGGCCTAAGTGAGATACAAATAGGGAGAAAGTGGTTTATTGGTCTGGACTTCATAAGGTTGGCTTTCAGTTGAAAACACGTTTCTCAGTTCCAGCTAAATTCTCCCGAAAACTCCCTGAAACACAAACAGAGACACCAAACAAACACCTAATAGACTAAAACTCATATCAGTGTCTGCTTCTCCAACATGATGGTCTGATCATGTATGGTCAGAAGATAACATCACGTTCTCACCTGGAATGAGGGAGGCAGGTAACATCTGAGAATCCCTTGGGATGATCTTCTTTAGATTCCTTCAGAAGATCTTCTGGATCCTGGGATTGGATCGAGGAGAGGACACGACGAGCCAGACTTACATCTTGACTGTCCATCCTCCTTGTGTTTCTGTGACAAAACAAAGGTGCAATTGAAACAACACACCTCACATCTGCAACACTTCTTTTTATTGTGAAGAACATTTAATGGTGCTGCATGCATTTTTATAATCCATGAGGTAAAAATAAGTCATCACATCTTGACTGTCCCTGCAACATCCCAACTTGCAAAACTTCAGAAGATAAAAAGTGTTATTTTTCGACATAACTGATATTATTATCTTATTATCTTACCTTATTATCTGATGTATTAATGTTTTAATGACTTTGGTTGGGTTCCATAAAGCAGAAAGTGTGTTTGGGACTTATTCTTCTGGGAGACAAACCTTGATGAATTTCAAAAGAAAATGGTCTGGCAGAGAATAAAGGGAGCTGAGAAATAATTGAAGTTCAGAAACAGACAAACCTCAAACCATTAAAAGAAAACCAATGGAGTAAGCAACATAATAGTGTACCATAAGATCCATAATTCCTTATTTTGTGCATTATGGGATTTTTTTATTTTAGGGTGAAAATTTCCTGTAAGTAACATGCAAGTTTATGTGAATTACGGCAAACAGACCTGTTTGACTTGTTTGAAAGTTGATCATCTACTAAATAAGATTCACTGGAACTCATTAATATTAAAGGAGACCAATTATGCCCCTTTTTACAAGATGTAATATAGGTCTCAGGTGTCCACAGAATGTGTCTGAAGTTTCAGCTCAAAATACCCCACAGATCATTTATTATGCCATGTTGTAAATGCCCATTTTTGAGTTGAAGGAAAAACATGCTGTTCTCATGCATATACTGTATCTTTAAATGCAAATGAGCTGCAGCTGCTCCCCGCCCACTTTCCAGAAGAGGGCGGAGCCTGTACAGCTTGTGCCTCAGACACTCTGCCAAAAACTAAAACATATATTTGGTTTTGATTATCATCTCTATCACGTCGGCTACCAATAAATCGACATCCTTTGCACCCTCCTCCGCATTTCTCTAGTTAGTTTCTCTAGTTAATTACTTAAATATTAATATATCGTGAAAATATTTGCAAAGTCAAGACACGAAATTTGAAAATGCAGTGACAGATTTGAGAAATTGTAAGTGCCTAATTGAGGTTGTACTCCAAATATGTATGAAAGAATAAGTGTAACTACTAAAAGTTTGTGTCTGTCGTATTTTTGTGAATGGCATTTTACACATTTGTGAGTACTTGTCTGCAGCTTTATATTCAGAATACAGGTTTGTGACTATTGTCTGCCATTGCAAATCTCACCATCAGATTTTTATTCTACAGGTTTTCACATTGGAGCTGTGAGTGTAAAGTTTAGCATAGCTGTCAAATTCACATGCTTTTGAGTTTTAATAGTCTTTTACCTTCATAGTTATGTCTGTGAACGTAAAGAGCAGGGAAAGAAATCACGTGTATATTAATTCTGTGTATTAAAGAGAAAGCAGCGTAATGTACCTGCATTAAATATGCTGTTAATCTGAATCAAACAACAAACGAAAAACAGAAAATCACTCGCTGCTCTTGACTGAATAACTTTAGTAGCTTTAATAAGAAAACATTTCTTACTTGAAGGCTGCTGTAAAATTCTCTGGTTAAACTCATTAATTACTGATAACATTGTTACGAACTGCTTCGAGACAAGGTTGAGGATCCAAATGCAGTTTATTAGAGTAATCCAGAATCATAATCAAACGCAGGCAAATGGTCAAGCACAGGAAGGCAGTCCAAACAAACAAACATGGAATCCACAAAACAGGCAAAAATCCAAGAGACAATGAAACCAGGGCGAATGCTCAGAAATGCAGCGCAACAACATGCAAAAACTTCACAGGGAGTGATGGGGTGAACAGGCTTATATGGGGTGAGCGACACAAGATAATGAGACACAGGTGAATGTGATAATGAGTGCTGACAGTCCAGGCAGAGAATTATGGGAGATGTAGTTTGTGGGGGAATGGCAGTAGTCTGATGTGGAGTGCCCTCTGGTGGCTCTCAAGGGCACTCCTGCTGGTCACGTTACATTTATTCTGATAATGTACAAACTGTGTGTGTGTGTGTGTGTGTGTGTGTGTGTGTTTCATCATTTACATTTAATAAGCAACACAAACATGACTTTTTTTTCAGAAACCAGTGTGCCATTTCCCCCTTTTTTTTATGTTCTAAATGTGTCAAATAAATAGTGCTTCTGTCAACGTGACACATCAGAATGGAATATTGCAGGACTAGATATTTAAGACACATTACGGATGTTATTAATATTTGACTAAAGCAGCAAGTTTATGCAAATATTAATCTAAAAGAGAATGAAAGCAGGCTCTGAGATATAAAGTGTCGGGAGAATTATATTCTACTAACATGTGCAGGACTTCACATTCTGCAAATGAAAACTGTAGTTTCTTTTCAAAAGCTTTTAAAAGTCAAAAGCTGAATATTTTCTCTGCATTTCTTCCTTCAATGTCAGTGAACTCTTTATAAAATCATTGTTTGAGTGCAGTTTGCTTTATATAACAGTAACTATCATTTCAGTTAAACTTTTTTAATAAAAAAATACATTGATCTACTTTATGAGTAACACAGAAAACATGAGCTACATATAAGAACAGTCCTTTTGTGATTTGACACGTGAACATGAGAACATTTTGTGTTGCACCTTTTGCATACTGTATACAATGATACAGCATTTCATCAATAGCCCAAGTGTTATCAGACTCAGTTTACCGGTCTGTCTGTCTCTGCCCGTCCTAAAATGATGGCATGATTTGAATAAGTCTGGCATTTCCTTCAGCACAGCACAAACAAAAAACCTGCTCAAAAGGTAAGAAGGATCTTCTCTTTCTCTGTTTTATGATCCGTTTTTACTACTTTCCCTGTAAATTATACTATACTGTTTATAGGCCTGTAAGCAAATCTGATTGAATTGCCTGTCATTGTTTGTTTGGCATATTTTGTTTCCTGGCACATTTGACCAATTCCAAAGCACATTAATCTTAATAACTACGATTCATTTTGTATTTAATCATTTATAAGTAATATATAATCGTTCATGAAGGCCGGAAATTAAAATGCCTTATATTCAGGTGTGCATAATTATTAGGCACGGTTTCTTTTACAGATAAAATAAGCAAAACGTATTAAATGCCCATGAGAAGGATGCAATACTAATGCAATACTAGAAATTGCAGTTAAGGCATGACAATTGGACAGTGAAATGCTCATTAGGTCAGCAGGGTCAGACGAAAACAGGTGGAGAAGAAAAGACACATGTTAAATGCAAAAGAAGTAAGAATTTAGGTGAAGAATTAAGTGTGAAACCATCAGAAACCATTTAGTCTCCAGCACTACCATTTTCCAGAACCGCAACCTACCTGGAGTCTCCGAAAGAGCAAGGTGTCAAGATCTCAGAGACTTATAGGTTAGGTAAAGAATCCTAAAAAATGACCCCCACTTAATAAGAATCACAAGCTGAAGTGTATAAAGTACATGACATTTTTTTATTATCTTTATAGACAGGCAGATTGAGAGTGACTCTTGAAGGACCAGCACCACATCCTCTTGTACCATTGTTTGAAGAATTCATCGTCCAGAATCTGCCAGTAAGTTTTGGGGGTTAATTTTTTGTTATCTCATGATCATCTTTAGACCCTAAAGTCTGTTTTGCAGAGATGGACTAAAAATTAACTCCCAAAACTTCTACTTTACTACCTCTGTTTATCTGCAGTCAAGAATGCAGCTTATGTTAAAGCTGAATATTTTTTAACCTTTAAATAATGTTGTTTTCTCAAGTCAGCATACAGATTAAGGAAATACTGTACATATGAAGGTGTTTTAAAAAAGTAATAATTGAGCCAATTTTGATTTCTCAAATTCTCATTTTTCTTTCGCCAGATCACTCGATCCATTCAGACCATTTGATAAAATATCAGATTCTGGTTTACAATATGTCAAATATTGTTCTGGTATTTCTGTCTGCCCTGGTCATGGGTGAGTATTAAACCTTGATTATTATCATATAATGTTGCTGAGCAAATTTCAGCAAAAAAAAAAAAAAAAAAACATGCAAAGAAACCCAGCTTTTTTTGCATGTGAAATTGTAACAGTTTTTTTTTCATGTTAATGACATTCTCTGTGTAATTAAGATATAGATCGCTTAACTTGTGCACAGCAGAAGCTAAAAAGATTTATCATCAAGGTCAGGTGCATGTCTATAATGTCCATATATTAAAGTTCATATTTCACATAACGCATGTGTTGGGTAAGATGAGGGTAGATGCCGCCCTTAAAGGGACACTAAGTAAGAATAACTCCCAACTAGCGGTGAAATTGTATTTTGCATACA
Organism: Meda fulgida; assembly: GCA_030578275.1. NCBI lineage: Eukaryota > Metazoa > Chordata > Actinopteri > Cypriniformes > Leuciscidae > Meda > Meda fulgida. The sequence goes on from CM060619.1 coordinate 1,975,870, forward strand.
AACGAATTGTGCTATCCAGCGACTCACGTTTTCAAATGCGTGTTGCATCTACGGTAGCCGTTATGTACCAAAAAGCTATGACAGGATGTCTTCTAATAGCACTTAGTCGAGTTTTCCGTCGGGTGAACAGGTTTATTACTTCAAACAAACTTCAAATTTACAAACAAATGTTACAGTACGAAGTAATGAGTGTCAAAAACATGAACTATTGTAGTTATGCCTGGTTTACTCGTTATATTTTTTTGAAGTATGTGCATTGTTAGATATCATCATCAGATGATTCAACAGTAGGGAGAGGAAGAAGTAACGGTAGAGGAAGAGGGCAGAGAGGCAGTGGATCAGTGGGATCTAGGCGAGGAGGTGGACGACGAGGAAGAGGAGGAGAGTGAGTGTCAATACAACCACGACAAAGATGCCCGGCAGCTACAAGAGCTACATACAGAATTTATGCGTCTGTATTATTCAATTTGAGGTCACAGTATAAGTGATAAATAACAGAAAATATCACATAACATAAAAATTGAAGTATACTTAGCTATGCAAACAATGCAAGAACAATCATATGCTCTATTAAATATATATTTGTATCGAATTTCTAGCTTACAAAAATAAATTACAAACTTTTTTTAGTGCCTTCTCTATACTCAATATGTGCTATTTATCAAAGAGCCCTTTTAACTGTAACTGTTCTTCTGTCTATATAATAATGTAAACAACCAAGCAATTAAAAAAAAACAGTAATTAAGACTGTAACATTGATTTACCTGTCGAGGAGAAAGCAGATTTTCCACCGGGGAAAATCAATCCCGACCTTCACTCCTGTTTTTTGTATCCTCCGGTCACGTTTCCTTTTACGATCATTTTTGGTCTGTTTTGGCGAAGAGGATTTCTTATCCAGTGGCTCGGCATAGGTATGGTCCGCTATTAAAAATAAAAGTGACAAGCGCCTCTCACTGCTCTGCTCCTCCGTTTCTGCTGCTTCCAGTTACGTCACGCTGCGGCTCTGAACGAAAAAGCGTTGTGGAAACGCGTTGGCCTAGTACTCTTTGTCCCTCTCTGCTATTATAGTTTTTCAAGATGGCGGAACTACATGGAAACCTCCGTGGACTTACCAGTCCCATGTATATAAATATAATAAATCCTTCGTTTACGAGGATAAATCAGATAATTGGCAGAAGTATTTGTACACCATTGGGGACATATTTATGAATACAAATATTGATTTTAGATTATAAATTACCCAAAAAGTTACTTATAGTCCCTAACATTAATTCACCCAAAAATAAAATGATCATCATTTACTCGTCCTCGTGTCGTTCCAAACCTGTAAGCCATTCATTCATCTTCTGAACACAAATGAAGATCTTTTTGATGAAATCTGAGTGATTTCTGTGCCTCTATTGACATACGCAACTACCACTTTTACTCTTTAAAAGTTCATAAAGAGATCGTAAAACTAATCCATATGAATTGAGCCGTTTAATCCAAGTTTTCTGAAGAGACTCGATCGCTTCATAAAGGAACAGATTTAATTTAGGCTTTTTATGCATGTTTACACATTTTCTGTGTAACTAAGATACAGATTGCTTATATTGTGCTTAGTACAAGTTAAAATAATTCATCAAGGCGATTTTAAAACGATTTTATCATTACCACAATTGATGTGTGCATTGATGTTTATATGTAAATAAAATCCTTGATGAAATCTGTTCAGCGTATAAAGCGATTGAGTCTCTTCAGAAAATTTCAATTAATATGGATTAGTTTTAAGATCTCTTTATAAACTTTTTGAAGCGACAAAGTCAGCTGTCAATGAAGGAACACAAATCTCTCAGATTTCATCGGAAAGATCTTCATTTGTGTTTTGAAAATGATCTTACAGGTTTGGAACGAGATGACGGTTAGTAATTAATGACAGAATTTACATTTTTGGGCAAACTATCCCTTTAAGCCTATGTTTTATGAGCAGTAGGATAACCTTATTCATCCATAGACACACAGAGCTGAAGCACAACCAAAACAATGTTCTTCTGCAATATGATGGCATTAATATTATACATTATTTATAATGCATATTGTTGTTGTTAAGTCAACTTCATTTATATAGTGCTTTTAACAATATAGATTGTTTCAAAGCAGCTTTACAGTGATAATAGGTAATTACAATGACAGAGATTGTTACAGAGATTAGCTTTACAGCAGCTCTAGAATAGAGTTATTGTTCATCTAAAGTTAGTTTTTATTGATTGATTTCAGGTGCAAGCCTTAAAAAATGTGAGAAAAAAATGTATCTCTGCGCAAACCTCAGAAATGCAAACCAAGGAAAACGCAGACGGCGTCCACATGCGCATCACGTGTTTAGTCTATAGGTGTGCACGTTTGAATATATATGTGCGAAGACGTAATCCTTCTTTACAAACCAACCCTCAACAAACTACTTGTCTGGCCTTAAAAATGTATAATAAATAATTATTTATCGTTTCTGCGTGGCCACTGGAACCGGAATTATCCCGACAACGTTTTATCTGTACAGAGGTAAAGGGAAAGGCCTTCACAGGGGAGAGACTAGTTGTCTGCGTTGGGTGAGGGTAAAGGCCCTTGCGCACTGAGTCCGAAATTAGCATCCGAAATTTTCGCACTTTAAAAAAAAAATCGACCTCACGTTATGTCAATCACGCTTGCACACTGCCTCCGAAACTTTCGTCCGTCATACAAAAATCGGATCGGGTTCGATTTTCTGCGTTTTTCGCATCCGTAGCAAGCCGTTTGAATAGTGTTTGAATAGTGTTTTGACAATTCAGAGCCATGAATCACAAATACGAAAAAACGCATACAAAAATTTCGGACTCGGTGTGCAATGGCCTTAAAGGTATTGTAGGTAAGATTTTTATAAAAAACTTTTTTCCAAATTTGTTTAAACTTTCTATATATATCAATGCATAATTAAAATGTAAGTACTCTGATAAAAAGAGAGTATAAAAATCGAGTGTCTGTAGTCCTCTCAGGGCTGCAATAAACACAGCTACTTATCTCCATTCACTTCCACCCCTCCATTCTGGTCTCCTTCCAAACCCACGCCCCCAAAACACATGAGCGCGCGATGCCGACCGCTCACAGCTGGAGGACGCGCTTACCAGCGCCGAGTGGAGAGGAGCAGTGCATGTAGTGACATCATGGCAGACTCACCTGTAATAAAATACCTAACTTTATCATTATGAATATAAACAACTAACATGGCTGTTAGTACTCACTATCAAGCAAGCATACCGATACTGGTAAAGTTTAAAATATATTGAGTTTGATTCGTTAACGAGCTAGTAACATAAAGCAAAGCTAAAAACAGGCTGCATTGATACACGTTTTCCCATTACAATCAGTTACACTCTGATGAAGGTGAATTTCGTGTAAGATTCATAACATATACGCCGTGTTTTGCATGTAATTGTGTTTCTTACTAGTCTCTTACCCTCCTCGAGTCAAACGAGTGCGCGCATGTGGGCAGTGCATGTAGCAGCGGGGGTGTTGCCATGGTTGCGAGAGAGTGACAGTCGCCTAAGCCAATCCTTTGTTTCTTCCGAATGGAAATAATGAGCTGTGTTTAGTGCAGATTAAACGGTCTAGAGTCACTCGATTTTTATACTCTTTTTATCAGAGTACTTACATTTTAATTATGCATTGATATATATAGAAAGTTTAAACAAATTTGGAAAAAAGTTTTTTTTTTTTATAAAAATCTTACCTACAATACCTTTAAGAGATGGTGAGGCTGAATTGTAAGCTTTTTATGTAAATTATAAAAACTAAACTAATGAAAGGACAGAAGAGCATATGGCAAAAGAACACCATCATCAGCCATTTTCTCAAACAGAAAACATAGCATGCAGGACCGAAAGAAAATCCAGATGCCATAAACAATTCATACAGACAACAGTATATGGCCAGAAAACATGCCAAAATCATGTGCTCAGCCACAAAACACAAAATCACAGAAATAAACCCAAAGAGGCAACTGGACCATGACAGTCTTTGGTGATTTAGTGTCAATAATAATCAGAAATAAAACAATCAGTAATTGTATCTGCACAGTGGGTATCAACAGTTGATGAGATAAATTATCTGTATCGCACTGGTCATCACAAGGCAGTATTGTAATATCTATGTGGTAATGTTTTATGAATGATAAATAGCATTTCCAGAGCATGACGACACTGTAAAAATGTATATAATCAATAAGTCATTGCAACTAATGTTTTTGCATTACTTTAACTCATCAACTTTAACTCATCAAACTTGATTTTATAAGTCAGTTTCATATCATTTAAGTTGAAATTACTAGTACAGCCAATTTGATTATACTTAAAAATGTAAAGGATCAACTGAAGTAAACTTTTTAAGTTGATTTATTTTTACTGCATATCTTAAGATTGATCAAGTTCTCATATGTAAAGTTATTCATTATTTCATTACATAACATACTGTATGCACATGTTCTCCCAGTTTTTCCAGTAAATTCTAAGAACTGAATATTTCTCCTCAGCATTTCCTCCTCCAACTTCTGCGGGTCGACTAAGAGAATTCCACATAGGGCCGAAGAAAACTAACAGAGCCACTGCTGAGGAAGATTGCAACACAACATACACTGGCCTCGTCACAGTTTATGACCAGCAGGACAATACAGAACTAGCTAATCTGCTCAGAAGTAAATATGTGCCTAGTGGCTGGATTGGTATTCGTGGAGGAAATCGCAGTGTGAAATGGTCAAATGGTGATGATGTCACATTTAACAGAAACTTCACAGGATATGGTGAAATGTGCTGTGCTGCTATGAAATCTGATGGAGGATGGGAATCTCTCCAATGCAGCAAGAGAAGACACTTTATGTGTTATGAACAAGGTAATGAAATATTGCCACATAAATATTTAATTTTACAATGAATTAAAACAATATAACTTTCTTGCAGCTATTGGGCGCAACTACAGTTTAATCTATGAAAGCAAAACCTGGTTTGAGGCTCAGCGGTACTGTAGAGAGAATCACACTGATTTAGTCAGTATCCGAGATCAGACGGAAAATGATCAGGTGAAGGAAGCAGGAAAACCGAGTAACAATCCTTTCTGGATCGGCCTGCTGGAGGACAGTGTGGACTGGGCTGATGGAGGACAATCTGCTTACAGAAACTGGTCCCCTGACCCTGGCACCAATTATGCTGCAACTATCATGTTTAACAATGGGAGTTGGCTCATAAGGTCTCCTTATAACTCCTTCTTTCCTCTATGCTATAGTAAGACAACACAACATTTGCTTTGAAATTCAAATAAGTTCTGGTCTAGCATCGCATGCTTTTGTAATTTAAAGTGAAAGTATTTAACTCTGTTTTTGTATACTTTTTGTCAGAAAGCTTAATTCATGTCAGTAAGAAGAATATGTGCTGGGAGGAAGCTCTGGATTACTGCGACAATCTCCCGAATACAACTGGACTCCTGACCATCCATTCTGAGAACGACCAGATAGAAACGGACCGAGAGCTAAAAAGAAGGAAAATCTCCGAGCCAGTTTGGATGGGACTCAGACAGAGTCGACTTTTCGGATTCTGGATTTGGATCAACGGGGTTAATATGGGAAACTGGAGCAACTGGAAAGGGGGAAGTCAACCAGGACAGATTTCCCATTACTGCGGTGCCATAGAGAAGGTGGACGGTCAATACAAATGGCATGATAAAAACTGTAGGATTAAATATAGAGTTTTATGTGAGGGGAAGTAATATAGGCCTTTTGGTTTATCAAATGCAGTTTTCATTTCTCTGCCTCCCAAACAAGAGGAAAAAGAGTTCATGTGTTTAACACTAAACAGCTCTATCTTCATGTCTTGTATAATAAAGCTCATAAAGCTAATGCTATATCCTAGTGATCCTGTTGCCTGTTTGATTTTATGTTTATCTCATTTATTTTATTATTTTACTTTTGTAAACCCTTATGTCTCATACTAAAAATAAATATTAAAAGTGGTTCATGAATGCATATTATATCGAGTCTTTATTGTGTTGATAGGCATTTGTACTTGGCAAATCTATAAGAAACAATAGAGAACTGTATTGTAATTTAATACATTGGTTATTTATGACTAAAAATCATAATTCATAGAATGTATTTTTAGGATAGGATTTTTAAGGGTTTGGAGAGGTTTTATAAAATACAATCTGAAAATGGTTGAAGAAACTTATTTGTAGGCTTATAAATAAAAAATGTGATTTTAACACAAATATTATTTCTATGGATGATAGACATTGAAATACAGACATGTTGATCTAAAACAGAAACCCATTTATTTATTAACAAGTTTAGAGACTCACAAAATGTTTAAAATACTTGAAGTTATTGAATATATACTTCAATATATAATATTGAATTCAAAGGATTTTTCATCTTGATAGTTGTAGCAATGTTCAGGGAAGAAGGAGGCGGGAACCGGCGAACAATCAAAATATAATTTATTTAAATAAAACAAACAACCAAAATACCGCCAGCAGCCCCTCGCGGACGACTGCTGGCTACCGAAAATAAACATAAGGAACTGCCAGCAGCCCCTCACGGACGACTGCTGGCTAAAATAAAATACATAACTAAAACACAGGCCTGTTCCTCTCTCGATCATCAACGTCGTCGCTCCTCCTTTATGCTTCCGCTCCTCCGTGAGAGATGCGAGACCGGTGTGCTTCACAGGTGTTGCTCATTAGCAATCGCACCACCGGCCTCGCGCCGTTCTCTCACGTCCCTCGGCCGTCCTGTTCACCACATACCCCCATCGCCCCTCACAGGCCGGGGGGTACCCACGAGCCTGTGCCTACTCCCCCCCCGGCGGCGGCGATCCCTGGGGAGTATGGACAGACAAACCGAGGGAAACGGAGACGGAAGCATGAGGAGCGACAGATCGAGAGAGGGGAGAGAGGAAAAAAAAAATTGGTCCGGTTCCCACAACGCGCTGCCATCTGGTCCCTCACCAGCTGTGCGCTCTCCTCCGCGGTGCCTGGCGGTGACGCTGGGTAGCCCTCGGTGGACGGCTCGACGCTCCTCCGCCGCCCGGTGGACGGCGACGGCTCCTCGGGTGCCTTGGGCAGACGGTAGGAGTCCCCCGCTCCCTGCTCCTCCCCTTCACTGGTGGACGGCAGCAGGCTCCGGCCCACGGCGAGCGGCGGCGACTCCTCCTCTCCCTCCCGGATGGCAGCCGCCCCTCCAATACCCAGGCGGCCGGCAGCGAGCTCGACCGTCCCACCGGTAACTCACTCCAGCGCACCGCCTCGAGCGTCCGTGGCCGCGAGTCCCCCGCTCCCTGCTCCTCCCCTCGCTCGGCGGATGGCAGCAGGCTCCGGCCCACGGCGAGCGGCGGCGACTCTCGCACCATGCTCGATGGCACCGCGGATTCCCCACATCGGCGAGGACTCTCTGACAGTGCGTTCCTCCCTCTTCCCGGGTTTCGGCACCAGTGTAGCAATGTTCAGGGAAGAAGGAGGCGGGAACCGGCGAACAATCAAAATATAATTTATTTAAGTAAAACAAACAAACGAAAATACCGCCAGCAGCCCCTCACGGACGACTGCTGGCTAAAATAAAATACATAACTAAAACACAGGCCTGTTTCTCTCTCGATCATCAACGTCGTCGCTCCTCCTTTATGCTTCCGCTCCTCCGTGAGAGATGCGAGACCGGTGTGCTTCACAGGTGTTGCTCATTAGCAATCGCACCACTGGCCTCGCGCCGTTCTCTCACGTCCCTCGGCCGTCCTGTTCGCCACAATAGTATTTCTAATAAATGAGATTGTTGGTTAACTCAATATTTTTACATATAGATTTTCAAACACTGTTCATAACATTACAGTGTAAAATCTTTTTTCTTACATATACTTGTTGAGCTTTGATGATACATTTGCCATTAAAAAGGTCTTTCTCAGACAAAGTTCCTCTTCTGATAAATGAGAGTATATCATGTAGTGATTATGAATATTCACATACAATTTCAGTCAGAGGACTTGTAAAGATGTATAAAATGTTATATTTTAAATGATGTCAACATGATATTGTGTAGATGACAGTTTCTAAACGTACAGAATTTCATGTTAAACACATCACAAATGCAACATATTGCATTTGAATCACATTACACCACATTTACAGCACAAAAAGGGACATTATACATCAGCGTCACACTTTTAGATGCCTTATAAAGTTAGAAAAACTGATGTAGGGAGAGAAGTTGGGCATATGTTATGCTAGTCTGTGTGACACAAACCCTAAATCATATAATGCAGACACAGCGCTGCACTTATTGACAATCCTATATAGTGCTGAGGCTGTGGGAAAGATGCACTTTGATCACTGTGATTAAATAACACCAGCAACACAGTTTACAACCAGCCCAAGTCTCCTGTGTGAGCAAATACAGAAGCATCAGTCATGTAGAGAACAAACTCGGCCAGCGTCTGTAATCCATCACAACTCTGAACTCTGATCCACACCCTTTCATGAGCTTCGCTTTATTCTCTCTAAATCACAGCACAGAAGCTGCAGGACAGTGACTATCTCAACACGCCTTCCTCTGTAGTTCCCAGTGGGCCCAAAATCCTAAAAAACACTTAAGCTGGGTGCACACTGTGCAATAATACCGTAAAACTTCAAATAATAGCCCAGGCTCCCACTCCGCCTCCGCTGACTCTCCTCCACTTCTCCCTCTCCGCTGACTCTCCTCCACTTCTCCCTCTCTGCCTCCGCTGAATCTCCTCCACTTCTCCCTCTCCGCCTCCGCTGACTCTCCTGCACTTCTCCCTCTCCGCCTCCGCTGAATCTCCTCCACTTCTCCCTCTCCGCCTCCGCTGACTTCTCCTGCACTTCTCCCTCTCCGCCTCCGCTGACTCTCCTGCACTTCTCCCTCTCCGCCTCCGCTGACTCTCCTGCACTTCTCCCTCTCCGCCTCCGCTGACTCTCCTGCACTTCTCCCTCTCCGCCTCCGCTGACTCTCCTGCACTTCTCCCTCTCCGCCTCCGGTGATTCTCCTGCACTTCTCCCTCTCCGCCTCCGCTGACTCTCCTCCACTTCTCCCTCTCCGGCCTCCGCTGACTCTCCTCCACTTCTCCCTCTCCGCCTCCGCTGACTCTCCTCCACTTCTCCCTCTCCGCCTCCGCTGACTCTCCTCCACTTCTCCCTCTCCGCCTCCGCTGACTCTCCTGCACTTCTCCCTCTCCGCCTCCGCTGACTCTCCTCCACTTCTCCCTCTCCGCCTCCGCTGACTCTCCTCCACTTCTCCCTCTCCGCCTCCGGTGATTCTCCTGCACTTCTCCCTCTCCGCCTCCGCTGACTCTCCTCCACTTCTCCCTCTCCGCCTCCACTGACTCTCCTCCACTTCTCCCTCTCCGCCTCCGCTGACTCTCCTCCACTTCTCCCTCTCCGCCTCCGCTGACTCTCCTGCACTTCTCCCTCTCCGCCTCCGCTGACTCTCCTCCACTTCTCCCTCTCCGCCTCCGCTGACTCTCCTCCACTTCTCCCTCTCCGCCTCCGCTGACTCTCCTCCACTTCTCCCTCTCCGCCTCCGCGGACTCTCCTCCACTTCTCCCTCTCCGCCTCCGCTGACTCTCCTCCACTTCTTCCTCCACTTCTCTCTCTCCGCCTCCGCTGACTCTCCTCCACTTCTCCCTCTCCGCCTCCGCTGACTCTCCTCCGCTTCTCCCTCTCCGCCTCCGCTGACTCTCCTCCGCTTCTCCCTCTCCGCCTCCGCTGACTCTCCTCCGCTTCTCCCTCTCCGCCTCCGCTGACTCTCCTCCGCTTCTCCCTCTCCGCCTCCGCTGACTCTCCTGCGCTTCTCCCTCTCCCCCTCCGCTGACTCTCCTGCGCTTCTCCCTCTCCCCCTCCGCTGACTCTCCTCCGCTTCTCCCTCTCCGGCCTCCGCTGACTCTCCTCCACTTCTCCCTCTCCGCCCTCCGCTGACTCTCCTCCACTTCTCCCTCTCCGCCCTCCGCTGACTCTCCTCCACTTCTCCCTCTCTGCCTCCGCTGACTCTCCTCCACTTCTCCCTCTCCGCCTCCGCTGACTCTCCTCCACTTCTCCCTCTCCGCCTCCGCTGACTCTCCTCCACTTCTCCCTCTCCGCCTCCGCTGACTCTCCTCCACTTCTCCCTCTCCGCCTCCGCTGACTCTCCTCCACTTCTCCCTCTCCGCCTCCGCTGACTCTCCTCCACTTCTCCCTCTCCGCCTCCGCTGACTCTCCTCCACTTCTCCCTCTCCGCCTCCGCTGACTCTCCTCCACTTCTCCCTCTCCGCCTCCGCTGACTCTCCTCCACTTCTCCCTCTCCGCCTCCGCTGACTCTCCTCCACTTCTCCCTCTCCGCCTCCGCTGACTCTCCTCCACTTCTCCCTCTCCGCCTGCCGCTGACTCTCCTCCACTTCTCCCTCTCCGGCCTCCGCTGACTCTCCTCCACTTCTCCCTCTCCAGCCTCCGCTGACTCTCCTCCACTTCTTCCTCCACGTCTCCCTCTCCGCCTCCGCTGACTCTCCTCCACTTCTCCCTCTCCAGCCTCCGCTGACTCTCCTCCACTTCTCCCTCTCCGCCCTCCGCTGACTCTCCTCCACTTCTCCCTCTCTGCCTCCGCTGACTCTCCTCCACTTCTCCCTCTCCAGCCTCCGCTGACTCTCCTCCACTTCTCCCTCTCCGCCCTCCGCTGACTCTCCTCCACTTCTCCCTCTCCGCCTCCGCTGACTCTCCTCCACTTCTCCCTCTCCAGCCTCCGCTGACTCTCCTCCACTTCTCCCTCTCCGCCCTCCGCTGACTCTCCTCCACTTCTCCCTCTCCGCCCTCCGCTGACTCTCCTCCACGTCTCCCTCTCCGCCTCCGCTGACTCTCCTCCACTTCTCCCTCTCCAGCCTCCGCTGACTCTCCTCCACTTCTCCCTCTCCGCCCTCCGCTGACTCTCCACCACTTCTCCCTCTCCGCCCTCCGCTGACTCTCCTCCACGTCTCCCTCTCCGCCTCCGCTGACTCTCTTCCACTTCTCCCTCTCCGCCTCCGCTGACTCTCCTCCACTTCTCCCTTTACGATTGTTTCTTGTCAGACTGTACGAAAGTGATCATCGCTGTAAGCCATGTCACACAGTAGGATCTCAGTTGTCATTAATGTCAGACTGTACAATACTCGAGACGCGTTAAAAAGGACGCAGTTAACTGCTTTATACGCGGGATTGCAACGGTGGCTACAAAGACATCTCTAACATTAATTTTGGTCATGGCTTGTCTTGAAAAACGAAGACACTTTGACGTCGTCATAGCAGATTTCCCACTGCAGGACTGGGAGTCAAACCTGGTAAAGGTAAAATTTGTAGGTAAAATTTGATCGCAATCGGCTGTCTGTGAACATGTCAAACTAATGATGAAAGATTTTAGCCAAGGATCAGAGGATTCTTTTAGGATTGGCAAAATTTGTCTCAGACGGCCAAATCACGGCCTAAATAGCACAGTGTGTACCCGGCTTTAAAAATGAATTATGAGCACTGATACTATGAAACAGATAGCCGAGAAGGTTTATATTATAATGCTGGAGTGAGCTATCTATAGCATTCAGAGTCATCTTAATGGCTAAATAAGAGCCTATCACTAGAAATACCCTAAACATTTATAAACAAGCCAGTTTCATATTTTTATGAAAGGATGTTGAAATATAAAATAATTTTATTAAATTAAATTTGTGATAATTAGGTTGCTTTAAAAATGTTTAATTCAAATATACATCTAGTTTTTGATAGCCATTAATAGAGATGATTTGTGTCACCATAATGGTGTAGTTACAGCTAAGTAAGGCATGCTAACTATCCAAACAGACAATTTATATATAAAACATGTCTTATCAGAATAAACTTTTATGCATTACTGTGTATTGATTCTGAGGATGATCAGAAAGAGTGAGATGATGTACAAAAAAGGAATTCTTTCTTTCTTTCTTTTTTTATTTACCTAAAGGGTCCCACTTTATTAGGTGTCTTTAACTACTATGTACTATGTACTTACATTTAAATGAAACATTGGGTACAATGCACTTATTGTGTACATGTTTTTACATTGTACCTATATATTTAAAAGAATACCACATGTAATTAATTTCTGTAAGTGTAATTACATCTATTATTACAATGTCCTAAACTTTCAGTATCCACCTCAATAGTGTTTTGCAATACATGGACACAATAAGTACATTGTACTTATTGTTTGATGTAAGTACATAGAAGTTAAAGATATAAAGTGTTACCAAATAATGTTCTAAGAATGTTTTGCCAATGTTATCGCACGATTAATCCTTACAAGTGAGTACGAAGTGACTTATTCGTAATTTGTCTAAACCGCAGTGATGAGTTCAGGGGTGGTCATCGTATATGTAAGATTTAGCAAAAATTGTACAAGTGAGCCTCGTATGAATTCATACGAAGGAATTAATTCGTAAGTATTTTATGAGGTGGCTAATTCGGATGAATTCGTATGAGATCGGGTTGGTTTTGCAAACGTTCTCAAAGTCATGAAAATGTGATTTAAATGCAAATTCAAAGTTTTTTAAATGTTTTAAAAAAGTTTTTTCTTGGATGTACGAACGTTAAGGGAACATTCAATTTTGCAAACATTATGGGAACGTTACATTTAAATGTTCTCTGAACATTCTAAAGCAAGTAGAAACATTAAAAAAAAAATGTTGGACGATCCAACTAAAACATTTCAGGGAAAAAAATGACCATGAATGATGTATAAATAATGTTTCTGAGCTAAAGTTTTGAGAACATTATTAAAGACCCGAACACTCTGAACGAACGGTCTATTAACGTTACTGGAAGAACGTATGATCATAACTTTGAGAGAACTTGCCAGAACGTTCCCTGTTAGCTGTGAAATCAGAGAATAAGCTGTCAGTTTATTGTTTAGAACGAATAATGAAGTTGCCAGATACATTGCCTGAAACGTGAACTTGAAACTGGAGTAAAAATGAGTTAGTTGAGGCACATCAGAACAGGACATTGCAGAGGCCAGTGTGTTTGAATATGGACACATTATAGATGAGATTACACTAAGGCAATTTGTTTATGCAAACACTGAATGAATGAAAGCAGGCACTGAGCAACAGGAGGAAGGAAAGTTTATATCAATTCGAACTACAGATTTGAATTTATTGTTAAATGGAAGAAGCAGTGGCTGCAATGCTCATAATCTATGGAGTGTACAGTATATGTGTAAACATGCACAGATGACGTCAAGGGTTTATTTACTGCACACATTATTGTCTATTACTTTATTTTTTTTTAAATTTTTTTAAGTATAGCAGTTCTGAGAATGTAACATTCACACCACAACCACATCACATTAGGACCATCCTAAGTAAATGTTATGACACAAACAACTTTTTGCACCACTGAAATACCATTCTGCTCATTTTCTGACCACCATTTTATTGTCTCTAAACAGTGAGCATAACCAAATGCATAAACTGATGCGTACATGCATACAACATTAAATATTACTGATATATAAAACAGTAACAAGTTAGATTAACTACTGGGCCAGCCCACTATAAAGTTATCTATAAAAGTATCAGGTTTTCTTCAGCACATTATCAACTGAAATCATCTTCTCACTAGGTAAGAATGAACGGACTTTACTACCTCTGTTTATCTTCAGTAGAAAATGCATTTTATGTAAAAGCTGATTATTTTTAAGCTTTAAATAATGTTTTCTCAAGTCAGCATACAGATTAAGGAAATACTGTACATATGAAGGTGTTTTAAAAAAGTAATAATTGAGCCAATTTTGATTTCTCAAATTCTCATTTTTCTTTCGCCAGATCACTCGATCCATTCAGACCATTTGATAAAATATCAGATTCTGGTTTACAATGTCAAATATTGTTCTGGTATTTCTGTCTGCCCTGGTCATGGGTGAGTATTAAACCATGATTATTATCATATAATGTTGCTGAGCAAATTTCAGCAAAAAAAAAACAACAACATGCAAAGAAACCCAGCTTTTTTTGCATGTGAAATTGTAACAGTTTTTTTTTCATGTTAATAACATTCTGTGTAATTAAGATATAGATCGCTTAACTTGTGCACAGCAGAAGTTAAAATGATTTATCATCAAGGTCAGGTGCATGTCTATAATGTCCATATATTAAAGTTCATATTTCACATAACGCATGTGTTGGGTAAGATGAGGGTAGATGCCGCCCTTAAGGCGTTAATTCACCCAAAAATAAAATGATCATCATTTACTCATCCTCGTGTCGTTCCAAACCTGTAAGCCATTCATTCATCTTCTGAACACAAATGAAGATCTTTTTGATGAAATCTGAGTGATTTCTGTGCCTCTATTGACATACGCAACTACCACTTTTACTCTTCAAAAATTCATAAAGAGATCGTAAAACTAATCCATATGAATTGAGCCGTTTAATCCAAGTTTTCTGAAGAGACTCGATCGCTTCGTACAAGGAACAGATTTAATTTTAATTCATGTTTAAATTAACACTTAGTGTAGAGAAGCGGCGGAGTCAGGAGAATCCATTTGCAGCATTTATTAGAATAGTCAACACAGGCAAGGTCAAACAGTGGCAAACAGAACAGAGAAGGCAAGGCAGAGACAAACCAGGTAACCAGGCAAAGGGTCGAGGCAGGCAGAGGGAATCAGAGTCCAGTGAACAGTCCGGGGTCAGGGCAGGCAGAGAAGGGTCAGCAACGATAAACAATCCAAGATCAAAACACAGGAAACAAACTCAGGGAAATAACGCTCCAAAATGATAGCCAGGAAGGTCAAGACTTCGCACTGGTGTGGTGCGTGGAAGTGGTTAATATGTGTGTGTGTGTGTGTGTGTGAATGAGATGCAGGTGTGTGTAATCAGCGCCGTGCAGGTGTATGGTGTTTGGTGTAATCAGTCCAGGGAGGTGCATGATGGGAATTGTAGTCCGTGACAACCCAGGGAGTGAGTGGCTAATCGTGACACTTAGAGCCTAAAATGAAGATGAAAAAGATTTGTGAAATACATAAAACGATAGCAAGAACAATTAATATTATAAATTATTCATAATGCATATTGTTGTTGTCTGTGTTGGGTGAGGGTAAGAGATGGCAAGGACTGAATTGTAAGCTTTTTATGTCAATTAAAAAACAAAACTAATAAAAGGGCCGAAGAGCATATGGTAAAATAATCATCAGCCATTTTCTCAAACAGAAAACATAGCATGCAGGACCGAAAGAAGATCCAGATGCCATGCCTCGAACATTAAAAAAAATCATACAGGCAAAAGTATATGTTGATGAGACAAATTGTCTGTATCGCACTGGTCATAAAAAGGCTTCATATAATTGAAGTTAAAATTACTTGAACAGCCAATTTGATTATATTTAAAATGTAAGGCATCAACTGAAGTAAACTTTTTAAGTTGATTTATTTTTACTGCACATCTTAAGATTGATCAAGTTCTCATATGTAAAGTTATTCATTATTTCATTACATAACATACTGTATGCACATGTTCTCCCAGTTTTTCCAGTAAATTCTAAGAACTGAATATTTCTCCTCAGCATTTCCTCCTCCAACTTCTGCGGGTCGACTAAGAGAATTCCACATAGGGCCGAATAAAACTAACAGAGCCACTGCTGAGGAATATTGCAACACAACATACACTGGCCTCGTCACAGTTTATGACCAGCAGGACAATACAGAACTAGCTAATCTGCTCAGAAGTAAAAATGTGCCTAGTGGCTGGATTGGTATTCGTGGAGGAAATCGCAGTGTGAAATGGTCAAATGGTGATGTCACATTTAACAGAAACTTCACAGGATATGGTGAAATGTGCTGTGCTGCTATGAAATCTGATGGAGGATGGGAATCTCTCCAATGCAGCGAGAGAAGACACTTTATGTGTTATGAACAAGGTAATGAAATATTGCCACATAAATATTTAATTTTACAATGCATTAAAACAATATAACTTTCTTGCAGCTATAGGTTTTGGGCGCAACTACAGTTTAATCTATGAAAGCAAAACCTGGTTTGAGGCTCAGCGGTACTGTAGAGAGAATCACACTGATTTAGTCAGTATCAGAGATCAGACGGAAAATGATCAGGTGAAGGAAGCAGGAGAACCGAGTAACAATCCTTTCTGGATCGGCCTGCTGGAGGACAGTGTGGACTGGGCTGATGGAGGACAATCTGCTTACAGAAACTGGTCCCCTGACCCTGGCACCAATTATGCTGCAACTATCATGTTTAACAATGGGAGTTGGCTCATAAGGTCTCCTTATAACTCCTCCTTTCCTCTATGCTATAGTAAGACAACACAACATTTGCTTTGAAATTCAAATAAGTTCTGGTCTAGCATCGCATGCTTTTGTAATTTAAAGTGAAAGTATTTAACTCTGTTTTTGTATACTTTTTGTCAGAAAGCTTAATTCATGTCAGTGAGAAGAATATGTGCTGGGAGGAAGCTCTGGATTACTGCGACAATCTCCCGAATACAACTGGACTCCTGACCATCCATTCTGAGAACGACCAGATAGAAACGGACCGAGAGCTAAAAAGAAGGAAAATCTCCGAGCCAGTTTGGATGGGACTCAGACAGAGTCGACTTTTCGGATTCTGGATTTGGATCAACGGGGTTAATATGGGAAACTGGAGCAACTGGAAAGGGGGAAGTCAACCAGGACATCTGATTTCTGAGCACTGCGGTGCCATAGAGAAGGTGGACGGTCAATACAAATGGCGTGATAAAGACTGCAGATCTAATTTTATTGTCTTATGTGAGGGGAAGTAATATAGAGAGCTAACAGAGAGAAAGCTCTTACTCTGCTAACTGTTCTTTAGTGTTTACTATTCTCTTTTTCAGTTATTGGGTGTCATTTCTAAAAACAATGTGATGAAATAAATGTAATGTAATTCAAAACACTTACAAGTTGTGAATTATTTCATTCAGTATCAATATTGCTTCAAGGTCAAACAATTAAAAAAAAAAACACTGTTTTCTGATCCAATAACAGTGCAATTAAATATTTAGCTTCAGATATTCGAAATTTTATTATATGGTATTATATGACAGAAAAAAATACAGACAGAGAGAGAACGGTTAAACTAAAAACTAAAATTTATGCATTGTTTTTTTTAGGTTTAGCACAAGCAAATCTGAAATCACAAAATAGTGCAGTAAACTGTAAAAAAAATCATACAACAGAATCAGAATATACTATTCTGCGTGTGAAAATCTAATTAAAATACAGGTGAAGCTCGAAAAATTT
Source organism: Meda fulgida (assembly GCA_030578275.1). Classification (NCBI taxonomy): domain Eukaryota; kingdom Metazoa; phylum Chordata; class Actinopteri; order Cypriniformes; family Leuciscidae; genus Meda; species Meda fulgida. The sequence goes on from CM060619.1 coordinate 1,993,169, forward strand.
GAATATCATGCAAAAGTTATAATTTTGAGGATTATGGCTTACAGCTTATGAAACCCCCAAAATTCAAAATCTCAGAAAATTAGAATATTACATGAAATCAATAAAAAAAAGGATTTTATATACAGAAATGTCGGCCCTCTGAAAAGTACAATCATGCATAGGCTATATAGTTTAATTAGTTTCACCTTTTAATTTGAATTACTGAAATACACAAACTTTTGCACGATATTCACATTTTTCGAGTTTCACCTGTAGTGTTCTGCTTGTGGCCATCTGGTTAAACTGTTTTATGCTCTGTGTGAAGTGAATTCTCATCTTACAGGGGGTTTATTTTAAACAAATCAATGACACGAATTTAAATTACGACACACCCTTTTCTTGCAACACAACATGAGAAAGGTTTCAAGTAAGTGGAGTTCCAGCCCTTCATGATATTTTTTCTTTGGCTTAATTGTTAATTTCACAGTGTGACATTTCAGACAAACCTCGGGGAAAAGGACACTGTAAATGTGATGAGGATGGAGGTAAAAGCTGTGGATAGAGTTGATAATCCTCAGGTCCGTGTCCACACTCGCTAGGTGACCTTTCTGACCCATAGGCAGCATTGAACATCAACCACAGAGGTCACCAGAACTAGCGGGCTCTTCATTATTAGAGGACGGATCCAGTGCCAAACTCTGGGTGAGCGTCACCAACACGGACCCTGAACTTATTCAGTGCGTAGCTTTCATTAGGAACATAAACGCAGCTCTGTCGACATTAATGCATGTTTCAGGAGCATTAAGCCAATTTTATATAAATAAAAATTAATATGAATATTTTAAAATGTAATGTATTCCTGTGATTAAAGCTGTATTTTCAGCATCATTACTCCAGTCTTCAGTGTCACATGATCCTTCAGAAATCACTCTAATATGATATGATGATCAAGAAACATTTATGATTATTATCAATGTTAAACACAGTCGAGCTGCTTCATGATTTTGTGGAAACCGTGATACTTTTTTTCAGGATTCTTTAATAAATCGAAAGTTCAAAGGAAAAGCATGTTTTTGGAATTTTTTTGTAACATTATAAATGTCTTTACTGTCACTTTTGATCATTTAATGTGTCCTTGCTGAATAAAAGTGTTAATATCATTCTTTTTTTTTTTACTGACCACAATCTTTTGTACACAAAAAAGACAGTAAAGGTCTAAGACATATTCAAGTTACGCATTACAAGTGCCATGCATTATGTAATCAGATTACTTTTTTGGGTCACTGCAAATTACAACTCTAATAATACAATTACATTTATTTGCAGCCAAAAAAGTAACTTCAAATTAAGTATTTCCAGGAACAACAGTCACAGTAATAGTAAATATATGCATGATGTCCAATTTAGTGGGCAGATTAATCAGAATTTCCTCAATCTAAAATCAATACTTGGAGAATTTAACAGTGATATGACTCATTAGATGTTACAACAATTTTTTTTTTAACCTGCAAGAGTACAACTTGGCATTTCCGACTGGCCGTCGGCCATCTTGGTTTTGAGAAAACAAAAATTCCACTTACAACAACTTGCCACTTGATGGCAGTGCACAAGATGTTGCACTAAAGTCACTGTAGTGGTTGATGTGCAACTATGACTATCAGTGTTGCCAGACGTACGATAATTATCGTATTTGTACGGAAAAAGTCAGTGTTCCTGCCGCTTAGGTCAGTTGTTTCCAAGCTGAGGTCGATAGTTCAGGAATAGAGTTATTTGCAGGTCGTGTCAAAAAGTTGTTGTCTATATAATTAGCTGTATTCTGTACAATAATTTTCATACAAATATGATAATTTTGGTCTTCTGGTACGATACTTGGACATTTCCAATCTGGCAAAACTGTATGACATCAAAACCCATGCATACGCAAGAATGGCTTTTTAAATTAGCTGTTGACTGTAGCGACCTCTATGCGTGAAAGGGTTAAAACTGGGATGTAAAGTAGACTGGTTAATGCAATAATGGCGTGATTAATTGAACTTACATAAAATTATGAGCAGTTTGTAGCAGCAGTTTCCAAGTAGCCTCCAGCGCTGCTAAAAGTGAAAAATATGACAAGTTTCTGCTCTACCAGATCAAGATTTATAGGATATATATATGAGGTTGGTTGGTTTTGTTGAAGGATTAAACAGCCTGAACTATCTTTACTGTACTTGTTTGTATGATTACATGCTTGTCTGTTTATCGATGTTATTGGTACATTGTCTAACAGTCATATTATATGTGTATGAGTGAGCTGTTGTTGATCTGTATGTAAGCATAGCATAATTTCTAAACAGATGTTGATTTATATCGTATTGTAATATTTATAGCGTAATTGTTATATGTCTTTTGGAGTATGTATGTATTATGTTTATTTCTTTTGTATTTTTAAGTTGCCAATTTTACCTCCAGTCGAGATGTAAAATAGCCTATTGGCTAATTCTGGCACATTGTCGGCCTACATTTATGTATTATTGATGTGCATTGTCCCTGTCAAATAAACCTGAAAAAAAAAAATAAGTGGGTAGGACACACTTTAAAAAGGGTTGTGCATCAGCGACATGTGTCCTGGTTATTAGCGTAAGTTCAGTTCCTCTACCATCAATGTAACACGGGCCATCAACCCACTCGACCCTTACATCTGCCCTGGTTACTGAGCAGTGTCATTCACATCTCATTTTTCAATCTTCCCCACCTTTCTCTCTCACTCTACACCGAGATGAATGAAATATCACACGATGCACATGGCTCAGAGACACCTATTCAGCGGGATCATCAATACACACGCCAAGAACACGGGCACGCCGGCTCTAACAGCCCTGTGGACTCGAGGACCAAAAGCAGCACCTTCATTAAAACTTCACCGAAGTGCGTGACTGAAGACAAACCGCTCAGCAGATGTGTCATGACTCGCAGTGAGCTCGGAGTGAAAAGGCTCTCGGCACTTTGTAAATGGAGCCGAACCGCATTGCTGTCCCTCGTGTCTGCCATTAGAGGAAAAATCCCGTTAGGGCTGAAAAGTTTTATGTGTGGAAAATTGCTGTGGGTTCTCTGAGGCTCACATTTGACCAGGTCTGGAGTCATTACGATAACGGGCCACTGCTTTCAAAGCAAAACTAGCTTTTAAAGTAGCTGATCGTAATCCAGAAAAGAAGTGGAAATTTGAGCATGCCTGAAGCTGACATGCACAGCACACGCACTGCACCTTTATTTTAGTAGCCTGTCATTGAGACACTATAATACATTTACTTTTATATTTTTCGTTTTCATTTGTATTACAAGTAACATGCATCACGTAATCAAATTACTTTTTTGGTGTAACGTGCATTACGCAATCAGATTTTTTTTTTCATTTAACGAGTAAATTAACACATTACAAGTAACGTGCATTACGTAATCAGATTAATTTTTTTGATGGAACAAGCAAAGTAACACATTACAATTAACATGCAATATGTGATCAGATTACTTTATGCCTGAAGCTGACATGCACAGCACATTTATTTTAGTATTTTGAATGGCTTTTATTTTTTTTTTTTTTAAAATTCGTTTTCATTTGTAATATTTTCCATTCCATTCATAATTTACATTAATAAAACAAACTACTTAGTACTGCAGATCCTACTAACAACCAGCTTTGTGTTGTAAAACAAGGATTTTGTCTGGGAAGGTTGTTGATGTCCACTTTGCAGATTGATCGGCAGGGAACTCAAAGTGAGGCTCTGACTCTCTGCCGAGATGCTCTTGCATCCTTTGGTCTGCAGCTTGAAAGTGTCACAGTCCAAAGCAGCCGGTTTTAAATCAATAACCCTGAATATCGCCCGAAGGTCAGAAAACACAGAGGGAGGCGGAATTCATCAAGCAACAGGAGACGAAACCGAAGGGATTTACATGAGTTTTGCAGATTTTATAGTAAAAGGTCAATGACTCCTGAAGAAAAGGGTGGGTTTGTCTAAATAATTCATTTCCTCCTCAAGGGCCTTAAATCTAAATCTCAGTCCTAGTATCTTAAACACCCACATTAAATCTGTACAAAACAAATGCAATAAACTATTTTAGGATCATTTACTCTCAGTTCTCACAACTGTAGATAAATACAGCATAGTATAACTGAAAATATATATAATTTCTGTAAAAACGTTTTAGGTATTAGCTAAAACGTGCCTATTTTATGCCTATGCTTAAATTGTAGCTTGGCAATCTACATTTTCAAAGCTTTTCCAAAATTGTCATCTACAATTTATATACAGTATATGCCCAGTTATATTGCTCTTCTGCATCACTTGATGAATAAGTGAGTTTTGTGAATAAAACGTAATAAACATAATTTGCATAGAAAGGTGTGTTTGTGATGAAAAGAATGACAGTTACTTAATTTTAGCATTTTCCATCTAGTGAAGATAGATTGGAGATGGATAGTGAAAAAGTATTTGCACTTAAATACTGTGTATAAAAATATTACACCTAGCTAAATACCTAACTCTTCCCCCGCCATCTTTCATCAGTCTTTGTTTTGATGATCGGTCTGAATCCCGTCAGGACTCGTGATCTGCTCAGCTTTTGGTTCAAAATGTGGCTTTTTTATGAAACTTTCAAACATTCAAGTGTTGAGAAAAAAGAAAGCATGAAGCTTGAATAAAACAGTTTTTTGTTTGTTTGTGTGTTTAAAAGCAGAGGCTCTTTTCTGTCTTTTGATATATTGCATGTTCAGCAAAATATTCTGGGCTGCCATGAAATTTTTGTGAAAATGATCAAAAATGCTGGCAATGTAATTAGATGAACCAATAAGATCGCCCACCTTTACTAAAATGTTGTTTTACAGCTTAAATTAAAAAAAAAAAAAAATTCTACAAAAAATATCTATATAAGTGCTTTAACCAAAATAATATTTTTTATTAATAAATGTAATAAAAATATAAAATAAATTCTTCAGAATTTCTACAAACTTTTTTGTATCTCCTTAATATATCTGAGGTCATAAATCAGAAGCTTTCTACAAAAAAGTTCCTACTTAAAAAAACACAAAAAACATAACCTTGTTCATTTTTCAGAGTTTGGCTTGCATGAAGGGAACACGACCGCAGCCGAGCATGACAAACACGAGCTTCACAAGTGCAGATCTCTGCCAGCTTTGGGATTTTTGCAGCATACGGGCATTACTCAGCGATGCTGTCAAGATGAGAGGATCTGCCTGTGAGCCCACATACAGCGAGCCTGTGGCTGCCTATCGTACTATGAGAAGAGGGCTTCATGCCGGCATTTTAAGTGCATGACTGACAAGTTGGTTGAGATACACTTGTAAAATTTCATATAAAAAACTGTTATCATTGCACAACTTAGAGAATGATTTGAATCAAAGTTACCTTGATAATTTAGGATAAAACAGGCCATCTATTCAAAGAAGCAGCAAAAATATGACTTATATTCGAAACAATAACACATGAAACCCCACATTTGGTGCTCAATTTGGTCCTGGCAGGCATATGAGGTAAGGAGAAAGTAGGATAGTGTGATTCAGCAGAAGATCTAATGATAAGAGTAAAACATGGAGAGTCTGTCAAACCTTGTGTGGATCTGGTTGTGTAGCACCTACGGCTCTGCAGACGCTTCCAAAGATTCCCAATGTAAGAAATGAAGATGAGATGCAAACTTTCTTGGACCCAAACAGCAAACCACAGCTCCTGGTTAGCAGACCAAAACACAGCTGCTCATTTCACATGCAATGTCTTAAAGGCACAGCAACATAAAAAATAGCCCTTTTGAGTCTTGATTTCAGTCTCTACTAGAACAGGTTTTCATGCTTGAATGTTCAAAAACACACTCTTTTTCTTATTTTGTGGCTCCTCTCTTCCCAGTCTGTCAGTAACTCTGTTTAGTTCCTGTCTCTATGAAGCCCCTCCTTCTGAGAAGCACACTGTGCTCTGATTGGTCGGCTGGATCAGTGTGTGGTGATTGGTCGAGCGCTTTGAGTGTGTTTGGGAAATGTCCCGCCCTTACCATAACCGCCAGTTTCTACGCACTACTAACTAACTCAACCAGGCCCCGCCCCTTTATTCTCCGCATGAATTATTATAATGAGGAATATTGTGGCGTGTTCGTTCCCGGAGAAACTCAAGACTACAATGGAGGCGTTTCAGGCGTTCAGAAACACTGATAACTTTTGCAGATCTTTTTCATACTCAAACAGAAATATTACACACTTAGGAAAGAACAACATGGGGGAAAAGCATTCAGTGAAGAATGGTTATGAAACACTAACTTCTCATGCAAAGGTATGCAAAAAATGTATTAAAATGTTATTTTGAAGACACAAGCACTTACATTTGTAATAAGAGTTAATGATGGTTTTGAGAAGGCAGTGGTACAGTGCGCTCCTGTCTCAGGAAGCATGTGTGTGTTCACAGGCCGTAAAATCCCGAGTGCTCCGATCATAATTAACCAGATGAAGCTTCAGTAACGCTTCCGTCTCGACGGTATTCACGGAGACGTGATGATTGACAGCTATGGCATTTCTGACAGCTCGCGTGTCTCAGGTGTGGTGTTTTTCTAAATGTTTTGGAGTCATTCATATGTTTGCTTTCTTGTACCGAAGCCAAGGGAGAGAAATCACAAAGCTGTGAAAAAATAACAGAACAACAAGACTAACTCAACGAAAACACTAGATTTCGTAAGCAAAACTGAAGTGTTAAAGTCGGCATGAAACTGAAGTTGCGCTAGTTTTTTCTTCTCTATTGTGACGTAACGCTTCTGGAACAAGAACAAATGTGGGCGGGGCTTGATTCTGTCTGTGTGGAATTGATTGGATGGTTGTGGTTTGCTATTGGCTGATGTCATTTGAGTGACAGGTTGCTCCGCCCTCGTCATCAGAGAAGAGATGTTGTCACTGCAAGAGGAGGGGAAGATATTCTGATTAAAGATTACCAGGCCCATGAAAAAAATTAATAATGATGTGCACGATAAATTATTTACAATAAATAGGCCTACTGCAATATTCCATAAAAAAGTATTAGGGGAGTTTAGGGTCACTATGAATGAAATAGTGTATAATTGTGCATGAGAATCAACACATGATGTGCAATATATTCTAAGGTTAAATTAGATGTAAGCAAAACAAAAACCAATTGAGTATGCAAATAAATACAATGAATTAGGCCAATCAGAATTCACTATGCATTGACATCACTTTCCCGCAGGAACACACTCCCTCAGCCGGACTGAGTTTCAGAAGAGCTGCTGTGTGACTGGATTTAATGGGGGAAACTGAGAAAACATGAGGAAAACAAACGATTATCAGTTTAAACTAAACGTTGGACTCGATATAATGTTCCTTACAACTTACCAAAGATTCAGTGATCCATGGATATTGACATGCAGCCAATAATCCTGTTTCCTGACATTCATATGCGCCTGGTTTCGACTCACCCCCAAAATTCAGCATATTAACACAAAATGATAACTGCAAATCCACCTTTTGCTGCTCCAGTTGTTTTTATGAATTGTAGCGATCCATTTGCTTCTCTTTTCAGCTTTCGGCAGTCTGTAAAAATATACCTCCGATTTCTTGTCAAATCTAGTTGTACGGTCAATCTTAAAGCTCTTTCCCGTTTTAGATGTGTTTTGTTGGATTTTCGCGGCATTCACTCAGTCTTTCTGCCACTCAGTGTGTGTAACCACAGTCACTCCGGCCAACGGTGACGTCACACGCATAACCATGCGCATTAATGTCGGTTAGATTGTGTCAAATGGCAAACAATGATATCATTAAATGGTAGATTTTTAAACTTTAATCTTACATTTTTAAATTTAATAAAAAAAAACTAAAATAGATAACATGCCTTTGAGATTGAATATGGTGGAGGAGAAAAAGATGAATGTCAAGTCAGTAAAGCAGTGTTTTGCATGGGCTTTTGGAGCTTCTCTCACTCATAAGTTCCTCTTTCATGCAGGTTCCCCGGAGAGATTATGTCTCATATAACAACTGACAAAATATATCATACGTTCATTTTCGGGTGCAATTGTGTTGCTATCTGGCAGCTGGAAGTCTGGAGATTAAACTTATTTCCCGCCTCATCCTCCTTTGGGGACGGACATTCTTGGTCCCGCGAACAATAAGTGGCGCTTCAATAAGCGGCAAAACTAACAAACACAAAAATAGCTGAAAGCAAAGTTGAGGAAGAAAGACAGAAAGGAAAAGATAAACTTATCTGAATTCACAGTTCTCTGCTTGGGAAAACATTTCCACTGGAATAGTTTTGAATCGTGGATGCATTTAGACTAGAGAAGTATCATAATGGTTTAGAGCATGTGCATTTTTGGATTAAAAATCATGATGCTCATTAGTGCACTTTTTTTTTTTATCTCTTGCAAAATCTGTCTATGCAAAAAATTCGGTTGTAAATCCAAAAGGACAAATACTTCAATAACAAAAAGGAATGCAATCGACATCTGGTTCAGATTAGCTTTATTAATATGTTTTCAATCAATTTTTAACAGAGCACCTAAAAGGACATGGAAATATGAGATGGGAGTAAACAAATATATTTTATATTAAATAATATATATTTAAAAAATATTATAGTTTTGCGTTCCCCCAAGTCCAAGAAACTTTGCATGTCCTTCACAAAAGCATTAAAATATACCTTTTCCCTCACCATCACCACTTTAGTTACTCTGTAAAATATGAACAAAATATTATTACAAAATATTAAGAACCAGATGTCGACTGCATCCCTTTGTGCCTGTTTCAGATCGAGTGTGAAAATGGCCTTAGAGAAAACCCAGAGGAGATCAAGGTCTAAAGACACAACAGTTGATAGGCTGCCATGGCAACCGCATCCCTCCAAAACACGAGTGTGTTGATCCTGGTCTTACCCGAGCCGACATCTGCCTCTTTACTCCCTGACTGACGTATCTAAGTGCGAGCGAGGCAGACGGACTCGAGATCGGATGTTCTCTGAATCTCGTTTGTACGGGGGGCGAAGTAATTCAATTAGCTTGGTGGAGATATCAGGGATTAGAGCACCGGGCAAACCGAGAGTTTCACTCAACACCTGCTATATCGTTCCACAGGAGCGGGAGGTGGTCGTGCCACAGGCGCTGTGCTGTCAGTCAGGACTCCAACCAAGGTCGTCTCACACACAACATGTCCTCTCACTGCACACACACACACACACACTCAGTCTCAGGACTCATCAGAGCTGTAGAGTGGAACAAGGACTGAAAAGTTTTTTGTCAAGCCAAGTATATTTATATTGTGCTTTTCACAATATAGATTGTATCAAAGCAGCTTCACAGTATCAATCAAAATAACATAACAGTGTTTGTTTCTAAGTGGAAAAACATCCACGTTTGGTAGGGCTGATCAATGGTATTAATGATTGGTTAATTAATTTTAATACCCCCAACTGAGCAAGCCAAAGGCAACACAATAAACTCTTAAACTCTTTTCAAAAGAGTAAAAACAATAAACTCTTTTCAAGATCATTATTTCATAGTCAGCCCAGTAATTCATCAAATTGAGGACATCTATGGTGCAAGGCATTCCAGAAAGCTCATATTATATATAGAGGGTGTTATTTACAGCTGTAAAATGTATGCATTTCCAATGTAATTGCTTTTATTTATTTTTTGCCATCAATGATTCCATAAAGAACATGCTGTGAAACCTTTAAACAAACAAACTCTGTGTAGGATTATTATCTCATAATCAGCCCAGATGTATAGGATCAGAGGAACGGTCCTATAACTAATGGTGGAAGTACTCGCATTTTGACGTGTTCGCACCGAGCATGTACGTATAATGTTGAAGTTTTAAGGCTATTTCGAAACAGTGCAGTATTTTTGTGTTGATCCCGCATTATTTGGCCAATGAATCTACGTATGTGACTTTTCCTGTCATTCATGATCACAGAATGAGGATTTTTAAAAATCAGTTTTATAGGAATTGCATGTGCAAAAGGACAAGAAAATCAGACAAATTCTTCTCCGCAGATCACAATTTCCTGATGTTTTCAGGTTATTTGACGATTGTAAATCTGCCCTTCGCAATGCCCTGCTCATGCCTAATATTTGTCTGTGCCATAATGAACCTGAAAAATCTCCAATCAAATTGGCTTTATATGGGATAGAGAGCTGGAAAACAGAGTTTGAGTTTTGTGCGCGACAGACTGTGGAGGTGATTGAATATGAGAGAAACGAGAAACAAATCTGACTGTCAAATGCACATTTAACAACGCTACACATTTGCAAAACATTCCTTTATTATAAATAAATCGTATTTTTTTTTGGTATAAAAACTAGCATGCTTCAACCATGGCATTTTACAGCTTCACAACCCCGCGTTACGGTTCAGTCAGCCAATACAAGACACGTCATCTCAGAATGCAGGTTTCTGACAAAGTGGGACAAGAATGAAAAAATCTGCACGACCACAAAAATACAATAACAACAAACATAGTTCGACTCTGTTAGTTTTCATATATTTTCTCTTTTTTTTTTTTTTTATACATCCACATTTCCAAAGTTAACCGTGAATGTTTTCATCTGCAGAATGTTTACACGATTATTTGTGGAAAGTTATTTTTTCGTATGAATGCAAGCCGGCACCTTCAGTTTTGTGAGTGTGTGCGTGTTCACTAGTGTGTTCATGGCAGGATCGGTAGCTCTTGAACGCAGTGTCACTGGAAGGTCCCGTATGTCCGTTCGTCTCCCAGGATGCTGCGGGTTTTAGATTGATGCAGAACGATATACAAATCTCATGCTCAGATGCCCGTTCCAGGTCAGCGCATGTCACATGACAGACGTCCCGCTTCAGACGGGCCGGCCCTCGGCTCCGCCCACAGAGAGTGACCCTCTTCAGATGGCATGATTGCTGTAGCTGACGTATGTCATCTTGGTGGAAGATGTTGCTGGAGGGGAAAACACATTAGAGAATCACATCACTCTCGCTTCACTGCGTGTGCATCTCCATTGTTTTATGGTCACTGCTCATATGCAATTTTATCTACACTGCCGTTCAAAAGTTTGGGATCGGTAATATTTGTTATTATTAAAGGAACATTCATTATTATTATCAATGTTGATTTTTTTCTGGATTCTTTGATTCATAGAAAATTCCAGCCCGTTCTTATCCCAAGGTGTCATTTACTGACGCTTTTGACATTTCGTCTACATCCAACGCACATGGCACCCTTTAGGCCGTGTGTCCACCCAAACGTTTTTCCACGTGCCTGGCGTATGTTTTCAATTGTTTTCAATGGGGGCGCCGCATTTTTTAAACGCCATGAGCGTAACGAGGCGCTGAGCGTGTATTTAAGCTCAAGCGCTGAGCGTTCTGCGTTTTTTTCACGCTGAAGCGCTGAGCGCCCGGCGTTTTTACTGGTCGCCGAGAGTTGAAAAATGTTCAACTTTTGGATAAAACGCAGCGCTCATCACTGTCACTTTTAACCAACCGTCCAATCACAGTGGAGGAGGGCCGGGACATAAACAACACCGACCAACTGTCACGACATTCTTTCTGTACAACGACGTCAACCAGCAAAGCTAACCGAACAAAATGGATGGGAAATATTTTTTTAGAGTGAAACAAATTATCTGCGAAATCAGTTACAAGTAAACTGTGCTGCGAATATTCTGTATCATAGCAACGAATTGTTTCAACTGAAAAAAACGCAGCGCTGCCATAACGCTCTCAAGCGCCCACAGCTAGGCGTTTTCAGCAGAGCGTCTAGCGTTACAGCTGGCTAAAAACGCTTTGGTGAACACACGGCCTTAGCGTCAATATGAGACGCAGAGAGATATGGGCCAGAAGGCGCCTCCTAGCGGTCTAACCCTAACCCTACCCCAGAACTAAACCTACCCATATCTATCTGCGTCTCAGATTGATGCTAAAGGGTGCCATGTGTGTTGGATGTAGACGAAATGTCAAAATATGTCAAATATGACGCCCTAGGATGAGAATGCGTTTTTGAATGGTAGTGTATAATGTTAGAAAAACTTTCTGTTTCAGATTGAACTTTATATTCATCAAATAATCCTGAAAAAAATTGTACATAACTGTTTTGAACATTGATAATAATCATAAATGTTTATTGAGCATCAAATCATCATATGATACTGATTTCTGAAGGATCATGTGACACTGAAGACTGGAGTAATGATGCTGAAAATACAGCTTTGATCACAGGAAGAAATTACAGTTTAAAAAAGATTCAAATAGGGAAACTGTTATTTAAAATTGTAGTAATATTTCACAATATTACTGTTTTTTGTGTGTGTTTGTGTGTGTGTGTGTGTGGGGGGGGGGGG
>CM060619.1:2012989-2072989 GCA_030578275.1 Meda fulgida
TGTGTGTGTGTTCATACAGGCATCAGAGATCACAATATGCATAGATAAACATATACAATATACAATTAAAAAAGAATGACCAAACCATCAGCTATCAAAAATTTAAAAAATTAGAATTTTTTGAGGAAAGACCATTTGAATCTGTTTTTTAACGGGGTAAAAAATACCGATGGCAACAGTTCAAAAGCAGAGGCTCTTATCATTCATATTATTATTTTTCTTCTTTAACGGTCTCTCTTCATAAATACTTTCTATGCTTGGTTATGCAGTCCGTTTAGGGTTCATGGGATCGGGATAGGGCTCTTTAAGGTAACAATTTCAGGTCACTACTTTATACAGTCAATAATGATTATATTAATCAAAATGAACTTCGCGTCCCCAGTTGGATGGTAAAGAACGACACCAGTTCTTCTGCTTTGTACATTTCTTGCCATCACAAAAACACGGTAAAGATTTTGGAGGTCAATCTCAAAATGTTATGTTGACTTGCTGCACTGAACAATTTTACTTCATTCAGTTGAAATATATGAAGTAGGGATGTTCATTTAACATTTTGTTTTCTGACTGACAGCTGATGCTTGTTAACCAGTCATCAGCAGTTAACTGACATTATTTTAAGGTTAGATTAGAATTAAATGTAATTAGAAAAGATAAGTGTCTGTGACCCATTCAAATACCTCAAAAATGTAGATTTACATGTGCAAATAGCAGCATAAACAACAGAACATGAGGATTCACACACACCGTCACATCAAGCACCCACAGTGCTTCTGTGAACACAGTAAACCAGAATAAAAGTGTTTATATAACTGTATATATATATATATATATATATTAGTGCTGTCAGTTTAACGCGTTATTAACGGCGTTACCGCAAACACATTTTAACGGCGTCAATTTTTTTAGCGCGAGATTAACGCTCTTTTTGGCCTAGCAAACATTGTAGTTTTTTCACATGCTGTTGTAACAACTGGTAACGTTAGAAAAACTACAACATCACACCGGATAGCTAGACCGGAAACAAAACAAAACGCGGGACTAGATTTGATGGCCGAGTGCGAGCGCGGGCGGTAATGCACTCACTCTGTGTGTGCGGGTGCGGGAGAATACAACGATTCGGGACTCCCACTAACTAGAAAAATCTATGAATAAAACATAAAAACTAATACATTTTTATTCTTATGTTGCAGAAAAGCAACAAGAACAACTAAAACAAAATAGAAACGATTTACAGGCCAGAGTTACTTTTTATAACATGTTTGCAGCGTTGAGCGATGTAGCCAATCACAGACATGTGTGGATTTCTTAAACGCAATGGCCAACCAGATGCATTTAAAATAGACTCCCCTCACTGCTCAAAACTGACTTTTTGTTCAGTGCTGAATTCTGTATATTGGCAAATCCTCTAATTAAAACAAACAAAGTGTATATATTATGAAAGATTCATTGTGCAGTCAGCTTCATTGATAATAACAGAGATGTGTGAGATTGCGATGAACTGATGTCAGCTTTTTAGGAATTTTTAAAGGATTGCACTTTGTGCGCATTCAGTCATCCCAAACCATGCACTCAGTAGCCTGCTTGCTTTTATATTATAACAGTGGTTTGTGTGTTAATGCTTTAATAACAAATAATTGATCAGGAGCATTTATGCTGATGTGTATGGTGGCGACACGTAGGCGAAGTAGCCTACAAATAAAGTCTATTTGCGGGCGGGAGCGGGACAAAAATGTTGCGGGCGGGAGAAAGTAACATAGAAAGTAGTTGAGAACGTCAGTTATAACGACCCACGTATTAAAAAGAAATGGACGGTTTTAAATCGGGCTCGGGACGGGCTCATAATTACAGTAAATGTGTCGGGCCGGGCTCGGACACAATGCGCACGGGCTCGGGTCGGGCTTGATTTTTTGGGCCCGATCTAAGCTCTACAATGGATGACTTCAGACAGAAGCACATGGATACCACAGCTAAGAACAAACTTATTGCTGATCCACTTTTCCTTGTTGATAAGAGGATTAAAATGAGAAAAAATGATGGGACAAATAGAAATCAAGGGACATTTAGAATAGATAAAAATGTGCGATTAATCGCGAGTTAACTATGGCATTAATGCGATTAAATATTTGAATCGTTTGACAGCACTAATATATATATATATATATATATATATATATATATATAAATATATATTTACACAACATTATTTTCAACTGAAAATTGTAAGCTTTTCATGTGTTTTGGCCGCTCATTTACACGAAAATGCCATTTTGGAGGCCTTACAATGCAAACTTTCCAACCCGGTCACACTAAATGCGTCTCTGCTTAGAAATCTTGGCTTGCTCAAAACTTTTTGTCTTTAAATGAAGTCAAAACTGAGGTGATAGTTTTCGGCCCCACTGATAATTTTAATACCACCAGCATCGATTTGAGGAGCTTCTCTGCATTCAGATCTACGCATGACAAACAAATATCTTCGGTAATTGGATCTAGTTTCTATCAACTCCGTCTTTTGTATCAAATTAAACACTTCCTATCTGACAAAACTCTAGAGATGTCTGTTCATGCTTTTATTACTTCCCGTTTAGACTACTGCAACTCATTGTATTGCGGTATTTCCAAGTCACAAATCGCTCGCCTTCAACTGGTCCAAAATGCTGCAGCAAGATTTATTCGCAAAAGTCCTAAATATGATCACATGATGATAATGATACATTTTATTTATATTGCGCTTTTCTCCAACCCAAAACGATACAAAAACAATACACAGTACCAATATAAATATAAATATATATATAAAGAGATTAAAAATTGTAACATTACAAAATTTAATGACAGTACATTTCAAATACCTAAAAATGGTACATTAAGTGGTTTTGTTCAAGTCAAAATATTACTTAACATTAATGAACCAACCTACATACAATAAAACTACATTTTTGGGGGGTTAAATCAAGCAGAAATATCACTTCAATGTAACAATTGCAGGTCACTACACAAGTTAAACTGTACATGATCTCGACTCTAGATAAATGAAATGCAATCGCAGCAGTAAGTCAGGGGAATGCTTATATTTATTTCTTTGGTTTCAATTTTGAAAATGTTGCAGTTCTTTTTAAAAAGGTATACATTTTGACATAATTATAAAATGATATAACATGATTTGATCCTGTACATTAGCAGAAATTACACATTTTTCACTTCAGCAACAAAGTGGAGACCCTCTTTTCTGTAATGAAAGACCAATCTTATGGGTTGTGGTCTCTCAGACATTGGCCAATATCAGTAAAAAAAAAAAAAACCATTGTTTCCCTTAGGGCTTAAATGAACCAGATTTTTTTTTTACATCCTTACACTTTTAGACAGGTGATGCTTGCAACCCGACCATAATCCATTAGCCGACAAAATTAGAATGTTATATTCTAATTAAATTAGAATGTATGTATTTCTCAATACTTATCACTGTTTTAAAAGCTCTTCACTCCGTTGTCTTAACCAACTTTCAGCTTCACTGCAGTAAATTTCACATTCAAAACGCATTAAAACTACCAAAACACATCATTCATGTCTCAAAATAAGTCATTCTTTCAGAACACTAGTAAAGGTTTCACCCAACAAACAAAATTAAAAATACAAATCAAAAAACACAAACAACAGGCAGTAATATGCACTATTTTCTGCTGTTCAGAATTCAAGGCAGTTTATTTTACATGGTTCATGTTTACATTAATGTACAAAATTATTTCCTTTTGTATCGATGGCGATGAAAATGAAAGACTAAAACTAGTGTAGGTGTTTAGTTACATCTTAATTGTTCTGATAGGTTTTTTTTAGATTCAGAATATATTTCAATGTGGTATACGGTATAAAAATATTGCAAATTTCAGTCTTATTCATTTTTGTTTGAGTTGAAATGTTTTTAACTTAAATATAACAGTCTTGGAAATAATATGTAAGCATGTGCAAATTGGCCTGTACAGTAAATCAAGTTCTGCTGGTCTTTGTGTTTAAGTGAGAAATGAATTCATGTAAATTGAAAGATCTCAGTTTAGCCGGACACTGATCTTGTGATCACTGTGTGAAGAGTTTCATGGTATTAATTAATCTTGAGAAGGTATTAATCTTTCAGTTTAAACACAAATGTGTACTGTAATGTAAACATTGACCATGTAACATAAAATGCTGTGAATTCGGAACAACAGAAAACAGCAGAAATATTTTATAATGCTCCAGTTATTTGTGTTTTTTGTATTTTATGAGTGAAAAGTGTGTTTGTTGGGTGAGCTTTACTAGTGTTCTGGAAGAACTGTATTAGCAGCTGTAAATGGATATTCTGACATAGGTAGTTTCATGTGTATGTAGACTCTTGTGTGTGGATTGAGTCGCTGCACATCCCCCCACACGCAATTTACATCTCAATACTTGAAGGTGTGTGTGTGTGTGTGTCATGGAGAAACCGGCCTAAAGATCTCACAACTCTAACAATACAGTTACCAATGTCCAAGAATCTGTGGAACTTCTCAAATAAACTACAATAAACTAGAGAAAACGCTGGGATTTACTCTGACAAATTAAATTACAGGTTTTTACAGTCGCTAGGACACATTTCTCAATATTTAGGTACATTTTCAAAACTCTTCACTCAGTTCTTCATTTCACATTCAAAATGCACTGACACTTCCTTCATGTCTCAAATCCCAACTCAATCTTCCAGAACACTAGTAAAGGTTTCACCCAACAAACACACTTTGTCACTCATAAAACAGAAAAAACACAAACAACAGGAGCATTACACAATATTTTCTTTTGCAAATTGCTTTTACAAAACAAGAAATGTGGAAATGTTGCAAATCTCGGTCTTATCATTTTTTGTTGTTAGGTTTTGAAAATAAGTTTAACAGTTTTAAAAAGAGTATGTAAACGTGCAAATTATCCTGTATAGAACATAAAATTCTCTTTTTTTGTAAACTCTCTTCACACAGTGATCAGACCATCCGTCTATATGAGCTAAACTGTGGATCAGTGCTTTGAACAATGTCATCGGATGGATTTTGTTCCATTTACATGAATTATTTTCTCTCTTAAACACAAACACTTACAGAATTTTATGTTCTATACAGGATAATTTGCACGTTTACATTCTCTTTTTAAAACTGTTAAACTTATTTTCAAAACCTAACAACAAAAAATGATAAGACCGAGATTTGCAACATTTCCACAGTAATATCATATTGAAATAAATATTCTGATTCTAAAATCTAATATTAAACTGCAGTGAATTAAAAACAGTAGAGTAGTGCCATTCTTGTTTTGTAAAAGCAATTTGCAAAAGAAAATATTGTGTAATGCTCCTGTTGTTTGTGTTTTTTCTGTTTTATGAGTGACAAAGTGTGTTTGTTGGGTGAAACCTTTACTAGTGTTCTGGAAGATTGAGTTGGGATTTGAGACATGAAGGAAGTGTCAGTGCATTTTGAATGTGAAATGAAGAACTGAGCGAAGAGTTTTGAAAATGTACCTAAATATTGAGAAATGTGTCCTAGCGACTGTAAAAACCTGTAATTTAATTTGTCAGAGTAAATCCCAGCGTTTTCTCTAGTTTATTGTAGTTTATTTGAGAAGTTCCACAGATTCTTGGACATTGGTAACTGTATTGTTAGAGTTGTGAGATCTTTAGGCCGGTTTCTCCATGACACACACACACACACACCTTCAAGTATTGAGATGTAAATTGCGTGTGGGGGGATGTGCAGCGACTCAATCCACACACAAGAGTCTACATACACATGAAACTACCTATGTCAGAATATCCATTTACAGCTGCTAATACAGTTCTTCCAGAACACTAGTAAAGCTCACCCAACAAACACACTTTGTCACTCATAAAATACAAAAAACACAAATAACTGGAGCATTATAAAATATTCCTGCTGTTTTCTGTTGTTCCGAATTCACAGCATTTTATGTTACATGGTCAATGTTTACATTACAGTACACATTTGTGTTTAAACTGAAAGATTAATACCTTCTCAAGATTAATTAATACCATGAAACTCTTCACACAGTGATCACAAGATCAGTGTCCGGCTAAACTGAGATCTTTCAATTTACATGAATTCATTTCTCACTTAAACACAAAGACCAGCAGAACTTGATTTACTGTACAGGCCAATTTGCACATGCTTACATATTATTTCCAAGACTGTTATATTTAAGTTAAAAACATTTCAACTCAAACAAAAATGAATAAGACTGAAATTTGCAATATTTTTATACCGTATACCACATTGAAATATATTCTGAATCTAAAAAAAACCTATCAGAACAATTAAGATGTAACTAAACACCTACACTAGTCTTAGTCTTTCATTTTCATCGCCATCTATACAAAAGGAAATAATTTTGTACATTAATGTAAACATGAACCATGTAAAATAAACTGCCTTGAATTTTGAACAGCAGAAAATAGTGCATATTACTGCCTGTTGTTTGTGTTTTTTGATTTGTATTTTTAATTTTGTTTGTTGGGTGAAACCTTTACTAGTGTTCTGAAAGAATGACTTATTTTGAGACATGAATGATGTGTTTTGGTAGTTTTAATGCGTTTTGAATGTGAAATTTACTGCAGTGAAGCTGAAAGTTGGTTAAGACAACGGAGTGAAGAGCTTTTAAAACAGTGATAAGTATTGAGAAATACATACATTCTAATTTAATTAGAATATAACATTCTAATTTTGTCGGCTAATGGATTATGGTCGGGTTGCAAGCATCACCTGTCTAAAAGTGTAAGGATGTAAAAAAAATCTGATTCATTTAAGCCCTAAGGGAAACAATGGTTTTTTTTTTTTTACTGATATTGGCCAATGTCTGAGAGACCACAACCCATAAGATTGGTCTTTCATTACAGAAAAGAGGGTCTCCACTTTGTTGCTGAAGTGAAAAATGTGTAATTTCTGCTAATGTACAGGATCAAATCATGTTATATCATTTTATAATTATGTCAAAATGTATACCTTTTTAAAAAGAACTGCAACATTTTCAAAATTGAAACCAAAGAAATAAATATAAGCATTCCCCTGACTTACTGCTGCGATTGCATTTCATTTATCTAGAGTCGAGATCATGTACAGTTTAACTTGTGTAGTGACCTGCAATTGTTACATTGAAGTGATATTTCTGCTTGATTTAACCCCCCAAAAATGTAGTTTTATTGTATGTAGGTTGGTTCATTAATGTTAAGTAATATTTTGACTTGAACAAAACCACTTAATGTACCATTTTTAGGTATTTGAAATGTACTGTCATTAAATTTTGTAATGTTACAATTTTTAATCTCTTTATATATATATTTATATTTATATTGGTACTGTGTATTGTTTTTGTATCGTTTTGGGTTGGAGAAAAGCGCAATATAAATAAAATGTATCATTATCATCATGTGATCATATTTAGGACTTTTGCGAATAAATCTTGCTGCAGCATTTTGGACCAGTTGAAGGCGAGCGATTTGTGACTTGGAAATACCGCAATACAATGAGTTGCAGTAGTCTAAACGGGAAGTAATAAAAGCATGAACAGACATCTCTAGAGTTTTGTCAGATAGGAAGTGTTTAATTTGATACAAAAGACGGAGTTGATAGAAACTAGATCCAATTACCGAAGATATTTGTTTGTCATGCGTAGATCTGAATGCAGAGAAGCTCCTCAAATCGATGCTGGTGGTATTAAAATTATCAGTGGGGCCGAAAACTATCACCTCAGTTTTGACTTCATTTAAAGACAAAAAGTTTTGAGCAAGCCAAGATTTCTAAGCAGAGACGCATTTAGTGTGACCGGGTTGGAAAGTTTGCATTGTAAGGCCTCCAAAATGGCATTTTCGTGTAAATGAGCGGCCAAAACACATGAAAAGCTTACAATTTTCAGTTGAAAATAATGTTGTGTAAATATATATTTATATATATATATATATATATATATATATATATATATTAGTGCTGTCAAACGATTCAAATATTTAATCGCATTAATGCCATAGTTAACTCGCGATTAATCGCACATTTTTATCTATTCTAAATGTCCCTTGATTTCTATTTGTCCCATCATTTTTTCTCATTTTAATCCTCTTATCAACAAGGAAAAGTGGATCAGCAATAAGTTTGTTCTTAGCTGTGGTATCCATGTGCTTCTGTCTGAAGTCATCCATTGTAGAGCTTAGATCGGGCCCAAAAAATCAAGCCCGACCCGAGCCCGTGCGCATTGTGTCCGAGCCCGGCCCGACACATTTACTGTAATTATGAGCCCGTCCCGAGCCCGATTTAAAACCGTCCATTTCTTTTTAATACGTGGGTCGTTATAACTGACGTTCTCAACTACTTTCTATGTTACTTTCTCCCGCCTGCAACATTTTTGTCCCGCTCCCGCCCGCAAATAGACTTTATTTGTAGGCTACTTCGCCTACGTGTCGCCACCATACACATCAGCATAAATGCTCCTGATCAATTATTTGTGATTAAAGCATTAACACACAAACCACTGTTATAATAGAAAAGCAAGCAGGCTACTGAGTGCATGGTTTGGGATGACTGAATGCGCACAAAGTGCAATCCTTTAAAAATTCCTAAAAAGCTGACATCAGTTCATCGCAATCTCACACATCTCTGTTATTATCAATGAAGCTGACTGCACAATGAATCTTTCATAATATATACACTTTGTTTGTTTTAATTAGAGGATTTGCCAATGTACAGAATTCAGCACTGAACAAAAAGTCAGTTTTGAGCAGTGAGGGGAGTCTATTTTAAATGCATCTGGTTGGCCATTGCGTTTAAGAAATCCACACATGTCTGTGATTGGCTACATCGCTCAACGCTGCAAACATGTTATAAAAAGTAACTCTGGCCTGTAAATCGTTTCTATTTTGTTTTAGTTGTTCTTGTTGCTTTTCTGCAACATAAGAATAAAAATGTATTAGTTTTTATGTTTTATTCATAGATTTTTCTAGTTAGTGGGAGTCCCGAATCGTTTTATTCTCCCGTACCCGCACACACAGAGTGAGTGCATTACCGCCCGCGCTCGCACTCGGCCATCAAATCTAGTCCCGCGTTTTGTTTTGTTTCCGGTCTAGCTATCCGGTGTGATGTTGTAGTTTTTCTAACGTTACCAGTTGTTACAACAGCATGTGAAAAAACTACAATGTTTGCTAGGCCAAAAAGAGCGTTAATCTCGCGCTAAAAAAATTGACGCCGTTAAAATGTGTTTGCGGTAACGCCGTTAATAACGCGTTAAACTGACAGCACTAATATATATATATATATATATACAGTTATATATACACTTTTATTCTGGTTTACTGTGTTCACAGAAGCACTGCGGGTGCTTGATGTGACGGTGTGTGTGAATCCTCATGTTCTGTTGTTTATGCTGCTATTTGCACATGTAAATCTACATTTTTGAGGTATTTGAATGGGTCACAGACACTTATCTTTTCTAATTACATTTAATTCTAATCTAACCTTAAAATAATGTCAGTTAACTGCTGATGACTGGTTAACAAGCATCAGCTGTCAGTCAGAAAACAAAATGTTAAATGAACATCCCTACTTCATATATTTCAACTGAATGAAGTAAAATTGTTCAGTGCAGCAAGTCAACATAACATTTTGAGATTGACCTCCAAAATCTTTACCGTGTTTTTGTGATGGCAAGAAATGTACAAAGCAGAAGAACTGGTGTCGTTCTTTACCATCCAACTGGGGACGCGAAGTTCATTTTGATTAATATAATCATTATTGACTGTATAAAGTAGTGACCTGAAATTGTTACCTTAAAGAGCCCTATCCCGATCCCATGAACCCTAAACGGACTGCATAACCAAGCATAGAAAGTATTTATGAAGAGAGACCGTTAAAGAAGAAAAATAATAATATGAATGATAAGAGCCTCTGCTTTTGAACTGTTGCCATCGGTATTTTTTACCCCGTTAAAAAACAGATTCAAATGGTCTTTCCTCAAAAAATTCTAATTTTTTTAATATTTGATAACTGATGGTTTGGTCATTCTTTTTTAATTGTATATTGTATATGTTTATCTATGCATATTGTGATCTCTGATGCCTGTATGAACACACACACACACACATATACATATACATATATATATATACATATACATATATATATATATATATATATATATATACACACAAGTTACATAGTTCCATTGTAGGCTATGGGAGTCCCCTGTTTTATAGGTAAACATCGTTCAGGTCCCCACTTGGCCAGTGTAGAGCGACAGTGCTCTGTTAGTAATATAGAAATGTGTGTGTTTGTGTGTGTCTGATGCCTGTGTAAACATTATATAATTACATATTACATATATAATATATAAACATTATATATATATATTATATATATATAAAAGTTACATAATGAAGACAGACTTCACTGTTCACACACACACACACAGTTCCATTGTAGGCTATGGGAGTCCCCTGTTCGATAGGTAAACATCGTTCAGGTCCCCACTTGGCCAGTGTAGAGCGACAGTGCTCTGTTAGTAATATAGAAATGTGTGTGTTTGTACAATGGCACATAACAATGGCAAAAAAATTGTTAGGGACTGCATAACCAAGAATAGAAAGTATCTATGAAGAGAGAGCGTTAAAGAAGAAAAATAATATTATGATTGATATGAATATCTTAAGGCCTCTGCTTTTGAACTGTTGCCACCGATATTTTTTACCCCGTTGAAATACAGATTCAAATGGTCTTTCCTGAATTTTTTTTTTTTACATTTTTGATAACTGATGGTTTGGTCATTCTTTTTTAATTGTATATTGTATATGTTTATCTATGCATATTGTGATCTCTGATGCCAGTGTGAAAATACACACACACACTCAAACACACACACATATATATATATATATATAAATAATGTTTATATGTGTTACATAATGATGACAGACTTCATTGTTCACACACACACACACAGACAGTTTCATTGCAGGCTATGAGAGTCCCCACTTGGATGGTTAGAGATCGTTCAGAGATGGAGGTCAGGTCCCCTCTTGGCCAGTGTAGAGCGACACTGCTCTGTTCATATATATTACATTTATGTGTGTGTGTACAATGGCACATAATAATTGCAAATAAAGTGTTAGGGACTGCATAACTAAGAATAGAAAGTCTCTATGAAGAAAGAGAGTTAAATAAGAAAAATAATATTAATATGAATGATAAGAGGCGTCTTCTCGCCTCTGCTTTTGAACTGTTGCCGTCGGTATTTTTTACCCCGTTGTAGATTTAAATGGTCTTTCCTCAAGCAATTCAAATTTGTACATTATTGATAACTGATGGTTTGGTCATTCTTTTTTTAGTTGTTTGTTTATCTATGCATATTGTGATCTCTGATGCCTGTGTGAACATTATATAATTACATATATATGTATGTTTGGGCATGTTTGAAAATACTTGAAAGTTCGGTAACACTTTATAATAACTGCACACTATTAATAATTAGTTAAGCATTAGTAAAGAGTTACTTCATAATTTGTAAAGCATTAATATGCATTAATGAGCAGTTTATAAATACAGCTATACATGCTTTGTTCTTGTATAAATGCTTTATTCTTTATTTAGAAGCATATCTATATTTTGTTTAATAATTGTATTTTCATACTTTATTGATGATCAATTTATAATTTCTAAATGAAATATAGCATTATTTACAAACAAGTTATTTGGGATTTGTCAGTGATTCATAAGATCACTTAAGTGTAAGTAAATGCAGTAAATTCAGGTAGTTATAAAGCATTTAGTAGTGGTCAGTTAACTATTTTTGTGAGCTCATCACAAAATATAAAGCATTTATAAAGGAGATTTAAAGACTCAGTTATCTTCTAAACAGAAAAATGAAACAAACACAACACTGTGATACAGAACATAGAAATATATAACTGAACCTTTAAATCTCCTTTATAAAAGCTTTACAAGGCATAGCTAGTCCTCACTTTATAAAATACTTATACTCACCACTACCAAATGCTTTATAACTACCTGAATTACAGTAGAAATACATGTTAATAAAGCATTTATTAACACACTAAGTACCTATTACAAAATGTCGGTATAATGTATGAATGTACATTTGAAATAGTTTATTAATCATTTTACTCACACTTTCTAAGTGATCTTATGAACCACTGACAACTCCTAAATAACTGGTTTGTAAATAATGCTATACTTCATTTAAAAATGATAAATTGATCATTAATAAAGTATGAAAATACAATTATTAAACACATTATAGATATGCTTTTAAAGCAAGAATAAAGCTTTTATAGCTGTATTAATATACTGCTTATTAATGTCTATTAATGCTTTATAAATTATGAATTAACTGTTTACTAATGCTTAACTAATGATACATAGCGTGTGGTTATTATAAAGTTACCGTAAGTTCTTTAACTAAGCAGCAGTTAAACAGCAGCTCTACAGTTTCAGAGCCTCTCTGAGACAGCAAACCATTCAAACAATATAGAAGTGTGAACGACGTGTGTTAATGGGCCACTGCAGTTCCTGCTCCAGCCTACAGGAGCGCTGCTGAGTATGGGCTTAAACACACACACACTTGCAGGTCCCCACTTGGTCAAAAATGTAAAAAATTTACCAGAGCGTATTTTAGATGATTTTAACATGTTTTAAGGCATGACCAACAGGGGACTTGAAAAATGTCCCCACTTGGCTCGGCGGTCCCCTGTTGGTGAGTGTGTAACGACACCAAGGTCCCCTCTTAGATAGGTAGACAAGTACACACACACACACACACACACACACACACACACACACGCACGAACAGAAGAAGAATCCTCAAAGGCTAAGCACTCATGTGTATCTGTGTCTCCAGCAGGGGGTAAGAATCACAGTGAATGACTGCTAGCAGATGGCGAGACACGCTCGATCCAAACGAACAGCAAAAATGAAAGACAGATAATAAGTGTGCAAACGTAGAAGCGCGAACATCCTGTAATGAAAAGCATGGCCATGAAAAGCAAAGCTCAAGCCTCCCGCTGATCCCTGATCCGTAACCGGACGGGACTGGATGGCATTGGTTGGTGAGCTGACATGTTCAGAGCAGTGATCAGTGCGCTTTTAAAGACAATCCACTGGGGTAAATGCTTAGTGACATTTACTGAGCGAACGGAAACAGGCTAAAGCTGCTGCTGGAGGAGCAAGATCACAAAACATGAACTGCCACCTGGGAAAGAGACATGCTACGTGTTCAATCCACACTAGCTAAAGCCTAACACAGAAATAAAGCTCTGTTGCTAAACCTAGTGACTATTACCTACATAGGGAGCTGCCTTATTAGTGAATCAAACCACATCTCAAACAACCTCATGAATGAAGAAAACAAAGACAGCAAATAGAGCAAAACTGCTCAAACATTTGGGGACATTTCCACAAAAGTATTAACCAGCGCAACTGTTTTCAACAATTATAATAATCAGAAATATTTCTTGAGCAGCGGATGATTTCTGAAGGATCATGTGACACTGAAGACTGAAAATTCAGCTTTGATCACTGGAATAAATTACATTTTACTCTATATTCACATAGAAAGTTATTTAAATATTATTAATATTTCATAATTAATATGCATAAGCAACTTCAAAAACATAACAAAATTGTACTGACCCCATATTTCTGTACTGATTTTTATAGCTATGTGAATACGTATATCATATCATGACTTTACAATAGAGTCACACACACACACACACACACACACACACACACACACACACACACACACACACACACACACACACACACACACACACACACACACACACACACACACACACACGTCAATGAATCCGTGGATATTCTAACTTTCTAAGGTCGGAAATTGCAGGTAATCACCTGAGACCGGCGCAGATATTGATCCAAAGCTGTCTGACACAGACTGGAGGTTTTCCACTTAAAGCTACACATAACTCAGTGTTAATTTGCCTGTAGATCAAAGAAATCACCTCAGACTAACAACCAGCCCGTTAATACCAGTCAGAGGAAACACTGCTCATTATATTTAATCACCAAACTTCTGAGTTCTCACAAACTTCAGCTGCAAACGTCTGCTTTCCCCGGAACAACTACAGAATAAATGACAACTCTGATGCTATTTGCCATCATCTTCCACTCCGCGGGAATATCATGTATCGATCTGTGCAATCGCGCTGTATTATGACCAGCGGCCCTGGCAGACAGTGGCTTATACTGTTAGAAGTTAATACTCCCATAAACCCTCAGGAGGGACTGAACACAGCTTTAAAGAGAGATTTCACAGCAGAATGTAAGTTGTATGGCATTTCATATAAATTAAATATTGATTCATGTTTGTTAAAGATGTGTTTTGTTGTTTGATTAACGTTAATGACATAGACAGCAGCAGGTTTTTATAGGTTGCTGTCACTTTAAGAGCTAATGCACGGATCCAATATCATGATACACATCCGATTTCTTTCCATGTGAACTGTCGTTTGTGTTTATGAGAACACTTGCCTTGTAACAAGCACTGTGAGATAATTTTGTGCATGTGTCATAATATCTGTGGTGTCAAAATATAATGTCTTTTCAAAATAAGCCAGAGTTTTATATCATACAATGTTTTATTTATTAAATTGTATTTATCTATACAAGGTTAAGGTTGATTTATAATGTTATTATGTCATTATATGTCCTTTTTTTTTAGTTGTACCTTTAAGAAACACTATTACAAGTCATTTTCCTGGAAGTACATTCATTTTTGCAGCTATTTCTGATCTGGGAATGAGGTTTTGAGCTCTGAAAGTTATAGCATAATACGTCAAACTCTTTTAATCAGTGGAAATTTGATTTCTCTTCATATGACCCCATAGCCTCTTAAAGTTGGAATAATAATGGGAAATCCCTGCCAAATAGAGGATGAATCAAATCTCAAAGGACCGTTAAAACATTTTCTCAGCAGGGTTGTAATAGAATCATCCATATATGAGCAAGAGGAATAATTAAAACAAAAATCACATCAGGACGTGGTGAATTTCTGAAGTTTTGCAGCAACATAAAGAGACCGAGTGCATATGATGGTGTCACACTGAACACTTAATCACACGTCGATTACCCAGAAGCCCCTCAGAAACCTTGAGGTCTGAAGTTAAACAGATGATTGTGCCATATGCAGCTGTTCTTAAAGTCTAAATTACACTTTCCTTAATGCATTTCAGAGCCAAATCCAAATAAAATGGTACAACTGCTGCGTATTCAATTAACCTGCAGGTTTACGGTTATTATCACACATGATCAGAGCTGAAAGTGAGGGAAAAAAACAGTAGTGTGTACAAGTCAAGACTGCACTGTTTTCTACAGAGTCAAGATCATAGTCAACATTGCCATTAGCAAAGATAATGACAAAACACTATAACAGGTCAACCTTTCTCGCTTGTTTTGACAACTAACCTCTGACCTGCCACACCAGAGACACACACACACGCACGCACGCACACTAAACTAAACTAAACTAAACTAAACTAACCTCTGACCTGCCACACCAGAGACACACACACACGCACGCACGCACACTAAACTAAACTAAACTAAACTAAACTAACCTCTGACTTGCCACACCAGAGACACACACGCACGCACGCACACTAAACTAAACTAAACTAAAAACTAACCTCTGACCTGCCACACCAGACACACACACACACACACACATGCACGCATGCACGCATGCACGCACACTACACTAAACTAAACTAAACTAAACAAACCTAACCTCTGACCTGCCACACCAGACAGACACACACACACACACACACACACACACACACATGCACGCATGCATGCACACTAAACTAAACTAAACTAAACTAAACTAACCTCTGACCTGCCACACCAGAGACACACACACACACACACGGACGCACGCACACTAAACTAAACTAACCTCTGACCTGCCACACCAGAAACACACTAAACTAAACTAAACTGAACTAAACTCTGACCTGCCACACCAGACACACACACGCACGCACCAGACACACACACACCAGACAGACACACACACGCACGCACGCACACTAAACTAAACTCTGACCTGCCACACCAGACACACACACTAAACTAAACTAAACTAAACTAAACTAAAAACTAAACTAAACTAACCTCTGACCTGCCACACCAGACACACACACTAAACTAAACTAAACTCTGACCTGCCACACCAGACACACACTAAACTAAACTAAACTAAAAACTAAACTAAACTAAACTAAACTAAACCAACCTCTGACCTGCCACACCAGACACACACACTAAACTAAACTAAACTCTGACCTGCCACACCAGACACAAACACTAAACTAAACTAAACTAAACTAAAAACTAAACTAAACTAACCTCTGACCTGCCACACCAGACACAAACACTAAACTAAACTAAACTAAACTAAAAACTAAACTAAACTAACCTCTGACCTGCCACACCAGACACACACACTAAACTAAACTAAACTCTGACCTGCCACACCAGACACACACACTAAACTAAACTAAACTCTGACCTGCCACACCAGACACACACTAAACTAAACTAAACTAAACTAAAAACTAAACTAAACTAACCTCTGACCTGCCACACCAGACACAAACACTAAACTAAACTAAACTAAACTCTGACCTGCCACACCAGACACAAACACTAAACTAAACTAACCTCTGACCTGCCACACCAGACACACACACTAAACTAAACTAAACTCTGACCTGCCACACCAGACACACACACTAAACTAAACTAAACTCTGACCTGCCACACCAGACACACACTAAACTAAACTAAACTAAACTAAAAACTAAACTAAACTAAACTAAACTAACCTCTGACCTGCCACACCAGACACAAACACTAAACTAAACTAAACTAAACTAAACTCTGACCTGCCACACCAGACACAAACACTAAACTAAACTAACCTCTGACCTGCCACACCAGACACACACACTAAACTAAACTAAACTCTGACCTGCCACACCAGACACACACACTAAACTAAACTAAACTCTGACCTGCCACACCAGAAACACACACTAAACTAAACTAAACTCTGACCTGCCACACCAGACACACACTAAACTAAACTAAACTAAAAACTAAACTAAACTAAACTAAACTAACCTCTGACCTGCCACACCAGACACAAACACTAAACTAAACTAAACTAAAAATTAAACTAAACTAAAAACTAAACTAACCTCTGACCTGCCACACCAGACACACACACTAAACTAAACTAACCTCTGACCTGCCACACCAGACACACACACTAAACTAAACTAAACTCTGACCTGCCACACCAGACACACACTAAACTAAACTAAACTAAACTAAAAACTAAACTCAACTAAACTAAACTAAACTAACCTCTGACCTGCCACACCAGACACAAACACTAAACTAAACTAAACTAAAAACTAAACTAAACTAAAAACTAAACTAACCTCTGACCTGCCACACCAGACACACACTCTAAACTAAACTAACCTCTGACCTGCCACACCAGACACACACACTAAACTAAACTAAACTCTGACCTGCCACACCAGACACACACACCAAACACACACACACCAGACAGACACACACACACACACACACACACACACACACACACACACACACACACACACACACACACACACACACACACACACACACACACACACACACACACACACACACACACAACTTTACTCTGTTTACGGATATGAAGAGACACACGGGAGAGTGGCGCATGTACGCAATATCCTGTGAAAACCATCCCGACATGTCTAAAACACTACAGGCTTACCGTAGTGATTTAGGGTAAGACAAAAACACATTTTGGAGGAACGATTGATGATGTAGGTCTGTTGACTGAAAAAGTTACATAGTGTACCTTTAAATATATTGTGATTACAGATTACAAAGACAAACTTTTTTTATTGGTTTAAATTGACATTTTTTATTTATATAACATGCTCTGATAACAAGACAATGAAATTCTGTATTATGCAGGCCAGACAAGTAATTTGGTGATGTCACTTTGTAAAGATAGAGATATATATATATATGTATATATATATATATATATGTATATATACAGCATATTCAAATGCGCATACTTAGACTAAACACATAATATGCATGTGTCACCGTTTTCACAGATTCACATTTTTGAAGTTTACAAGGAGATGATAACCCTTTAATTTTTTTTTCAAAACTTGCACCTTGGAACCTATTTCAAAGTTTGTGTTCTCGAGCCACCAAACACCGTTATCATGCAAATGAATGACCAGAACGCATTAAAAATGTTCTGTTTTCAGTTAAAACGATGTTGTGTAAGCGGCCCTTAAATGAATAAATAATGATTTTTACAAAGCAAGTGAATCATCAATCAAAACTCTTACTTTAGCTGGACAATAACTTTATTCTAGAGCTGCTGTAAAGCCCAAATAATCTCTGTTACTTTAATTTCCTTATCACTGCAAAGCTGCTTTAAAACAATATTGTTAAAAGCGCTGTATAAATGAAGGTGACTTGTGTTGTAGAAATGTTAATAGTCATTTATTCCTAACAGATATCATAAGGGATTGAACCTATTCAATGTGTAAAAGTATATGTGTGTACGTGCTTGTGCGTGACGTTTCAGGAATATATGGGACAGGAGCTCTTGACCTTAGGAATGGTCAAGATTTGGCTAGTTTATTTCAGGGCCAGGTTGTGTCTTTAGTAGAAACTGAACAGCAGTGGGGACCTTATCTGAGTGGGTGAAAGGGTAGCTGCTGTGAGGAGGAACCTTGAAAAGAGTATAAAGGCTGTCTCATGTCTTCCTGGTGTGCGTCACTCACTTCACAGGGTAACTGCTGTGTTGGCGACTGGGCCTATTCTTGCAAGAATAAATACTTCTCTTTTTTATTAATTTGACTCTGAGTGTCTCTTACGCAGTGATGATGTTTAACAGAAGTTTTGCCACAACACTTGCCTTGACTAAAAGCAGGAATGTGTATATATATAATAACAAGCTGTCTGGGCAGCTCATAGCTTTCAGATCAGAGCTCCTGTGTTATGGGTGTTGGTGAGGAGATGCTGTTGGTTTATTGCTGATCTGTTTCCTCGCCGCCCACCCAAATAGAAGGACGGATTGCAATAAAATCTGAATTACTGTTG
The DNA here is from genome assembly GCA_030578275.1 of Meda fulgida. NCBI lineage: Eukaryota > Metazoa > Chordata > Actinopteri > Cypriniformes > Leuciscidae > Meda > Meda fulgida. The sequence goes on from CM060619.1 coordinate 2,032,234, forward strand.
CTGCATGATTCAATAGCAAAGCACACACACACACACACACTGCGCTCACCAGAAATGACCTGTGCCGCGTCAGTCCTTCCTTTGCCTGCCAATTCCCCTGTTGTTTCATGAAGCTTCTCAATGGCCTCATGTCACTCTTAATTAGTTCTGAAGAATCCCTGTCCAGAAGCAGCCAGCAGACTATCCCCCTGCACTTCTAATAGTCCTCCGTCTCCAAAGCCCACGGCTCACAGAACTCATTGGATCAGGTTTGTAAAGGCTATTTCTCAGGTGACGGCACATGTCATTTTCTGGGCCGGCGAGCACAACCCCATGTGTTCGTGTTGGGGTGGAGTGTGGGATAGAAAAGTAAAAAAAAAAATCATAGACCTTCAGTATTTTTATGTCACTCAACAGGCCACTTAAACATCATGCAATTGCGATCTGCTGCAAAAAACATTTTGTGCATTTATTTATGAACTTGCATGATAAAGACGCGAGCACAACGCTTAAACGCGTATAGAAAAACAATGGAAAAGTAATGCAAACGGGTTCTGTATTAATGGCCCCTTACAGAGCCGGTCCGATCCTTTTGGGGGCCCTAAGCAGAATCTGATTTGGGGGCAAAGTCACCTGTGCTTGACGATTATTGACACAAATGTCACGCAATAATGATACATTATAAATGAATACAGTGAGGTTATGTATTAATACAAAATAAATACTTAATAAAAATAGATGCCTACTTAAATAAAAAAGTTTTAACTTTTTCTTTACTCTTTTACCAACTCTTTGAAACTTCTTAAAACAAACTGTCTCAAAACATATAAAACAAAACTGAGAAATCAGAAACATAATAAGAGCAAGGGTTCAACAATGACAATTATTGTTGAAAACTGTAAAAATATTATTATTTCTCAACTGTCTCAATACAGTGTAACTGTCGTCAAAATGTTTTTTTTATTATTACTGTAACAGACTTTGTTGGATTGTACATGACAGAATCCAACAAAGTCTGTTACTATAATACCGGTGATGATGTACTGGCGCTGGTTGTATGTGTGTATGCAATGTATTTTTCCCCTCGGGGCTTGCCGTAGATAGGAATGGGTCGTGCGCACTTGGTACTGGAGTGTCGCGGGTTTGGGAGTTAGTGATCTGATGTGTGGTATAATAAAGTGGAGAAGAGTTCAAACTGCTATGTCTGCGTCTATTTTCTCCAACTTAAACCGATACCGTGACTATACGCAGTTGCGCACGGATTGTCTATGCACGCGCGAGGCGTCTAGATTATGCGCATGTCTTAAACGCTGGCAGACACAGCAGCAGTTGCAGGCAGGTATATTGATCATGAAATCAGAATTTTCTTGTCTTGAATTATTCATTCAGTCAGTCATATTCATTCATTCATTTTGTCCCTTGTTTAAGTCATCTAAAAAAATTAAAAATTTTTAAACTCGATTGGGTGGCCCCTAGTGGCCAGGGGGCCCCAAGCAGCCGCTTAGTTCGCTTATGCCTCGGGCCGGCCCTGGCCCCTTACAACATATTTTTGTTATCTGGGTTTGACTGCATGTGGCATTCAGCACTTGCAAATATGCGTAACCAATTCACGCTTTTCATCTGAAACACAAACTATGGGTGACAGCTGTCCGAGAGCAACCAAGTTAACTTTGTACGAGTCGCTCACGGCATGCACAGGTACAAAAACTATTTTCTCCTTTTTGTCGCATAAGAAACAGCTGAATAGTCCATGTTTTCTCTTTCCTTCCTCAACAGCTGCAATGGATGCATACTTTAAAACCAGCATGGAAAGAAGAAAAAAACACACCGGTGCTGAGACAACATCTGTTGGTCACCATAAACAAGTGTGTGAGATTTCCTTCTTTGAATGAATGAAAACAGGACGCTGTTTAAAATAAATCATTAGGTCACTAAAGCCCAACTAGAGGCTTAAAAACAGCACTCAATTAAATCATATTTGAGAGAATAACTCTGACATGATGTGGAATTAATGTTCATAACAGATTTGCATCAGAGTGGAAAAGCTCTCTAAATTGTTTGCGAATCTTTGTCTGAAGAAATGATCTTCACAGAACAGTTCAACCATCACTTAAAACTTTAAAATCAACATGAAACTGTGTTCACGACTCATTTAACTTAGTGGAAAAGAATATTCTGCAAGTAAAAAAATAAGATCAAGAGAGTGTATTAGCCAATATCAGTACATGTATTCTGAGCTAACTTTTAGTCGAGCTGAATCAAAATGACAATGACTTGTTAAAGTCGGCATGAAACTGAAGTTGCGCTAGTTTTTTCTTCTCTATTGTGATGTAACGCTTCTGGAACAAGAACAAATGTGGGCGGGGCTTGATTCTGTCTGTGTGGAATTGATTGGATGGTTGTGGTTTGCTATTGGCTGATCTCATGTGAGTGACAGGTTGCTCCGCCCTCGTCATCAGAGAAGAGATGATGTCACTGCAAGAGGAGGGGAAGATATTCTGATTCAAGATGGAATATGAATTAAAAATAATAATGATGAGCTCGGATAAATCCTTTATAATCGGCCTACTTATTTTTTTTTACATTTTTTATCATTTTATTAATTTCTTGTCTTTTGTTGTTATTTTATTATTGTTTTACATATTTGATTGATGATTTTAAACAATAATTATTATGAATTGCTTAATGCCGTTGTTTTGATATAATATTTATATAGGCTACACCTTTGTATATAAAACAAGTAAAAGTAATAAACTTTATTTGTCTTTATTAAGAAGTCCTTATTAGGTGCATGGCACCAGATATTCCATGAATAAACAAGAATTGCCAATAATTTTAATTTCATGGTGACTTTTAACATCCACTGATTCATTCTCATTGAGTGTCAGTGCATCTTTATAAGTTGGACAGCGCTGGATGTGCACTCGGGTTATACACAGGCTAGCGGTAGCGATTAGCAGCTGATGTTCCTGTTCATGTGTGTTATCAGAGTGATGGAAGCGAGACTGACATGCATCTGTTCACCCAATCACACGGCACGCGGTTGCACGACGATTCATCAAAGCAGGATTAGCCACACATATGCCAGTGCACTAACTATAGAGATGTTAACTATAAACACTGACCGCTAGGTACAGGTCAGGCACAGATCCTGCTCTCGGTCTCTACACATTTGCCCCTCAAATTTGACTGTCAAACATGAGCACAACTTAAATTTGTTGTTCATCAGATTGTACGTGTCTGTCATAAAACAGCGAGACTGAAAGAGGAGATAGATGAAGGAACCCCGGCGTGAATGTTTGAGCGCAGAATTCCCTACCCGAAGACCAAACAATTATAAAAAAAACAACAATTAGATTACGATGGAGAAAAAAAAAGCTTTTTATTAATTTAGTAGTTCCCAATATACATTTAGGACTGTGTCATGAGTAGGCACAACACAATAAAACAATACAGTGACAAATAATACGACACATACACACTTTTGTTTTTTCAATCCCGCAAATCATCATTATCCTGATTTCTGCAGGATCATGTGACACTGAAGACTGGAGTAATGATGCTGGAAATTCAGCTTTGATCAAATTGAAATAATATTTCACAAATCACAATATTACTGTTTTTACTGTTTTTGATCAAATAAATGCAGCCTTTGTGTGCAAAAGAGTCTTCTTTCAAAAACATGAAAAATGCTTTCCGACCCCAAACTTTGAACCTATTACTCAAAATAAAATAATAAACAAATAATATAAAATATAAAAAGCTGAGAATCAGAATGATATTTGTGAGTGACACAATATCCAAAGAAAATGCCATCATCTCTGAATATAATGACAGCTGTCCAGCGGTGCTGTCAGACACTTCTCGGTTCTTCAACACCGACAGGCGCTGGCGCTCAGTGTCATTTTCCCAGTTCGATAAACGGATCCATTTGGCTAATTGAACACTAAAAAAAAATCAATGTGTTTCAATGTGTAATGTGAAGACCGTGTGTGAGAGAGAGCTTTAGCAATGCTTTCCGGTGCAAATTAATGATCAAATTAATTATAGGTGCATTTTTTTGCTTGGAAATTAGTCCAATATATATATATATATTTCATTTGCACATCATATACCAACGCAAAGTGAAATGTCTAAACAGAAGTGGAGCTGCGTTAGCATACATCATAGTAATGTCTGCATAAATGTATGACTTTTAACACACGCCTTATGCATGCAACATTATGCAACCACAATCAAACAAATGAAATGTATTTTTGTCCAACATGAGCAATTGTCAATGTGAACAACTGACAGGTTATTAAATGTTGTAAAAAAAAGAAAGAAAACGAGATATATATACAGTAGTCAACATTTGATTCAAAGTTATACATGAATTTTGTATACTTCCACTTCAAATGTTGACTACTGTATAAGTTTTACACACACACACACACACACACACACACACACACACACACACACACACACACACACACACACACACACACACACACACACACACACACACACACACACACACACACACACACACACACACACACACACACACACACACGTTTACTTAGCTATCTAAATGGGGACATTCCATAGACGTAATGGTTTTTATACTGTACAAACTGTATATTCTGTCCCCTTACACTAACCCTACCCCTAAACCTACCCATCACAGGAAACAATCTGCATTTTTACATATTTAAAAAAACTTTTATTACTTTATTTTTAAACCTGATTTACAAATGAGGACGTCCCTAAAGGGAGTTTTTTGGAGATTTTGTCAGGTTTTGGTCACTTCTGGGTACAAAATTGTCCCCAAAATATAGTTAAATAGGTACAAACACACACACACACACACACACACACACAAGCACACTCGTGGTACTGGTTAATTTCTGACTCAGATCATAAAAACTCATAATAAACATGCTAAAATGACAGAACATGTCTGGATTTGTTATTCATCTGCCATTTCAAGCTTGATAAAGTTTTCACAGAAACCCTCAGACCACACACACACACACACACACACACACTAAAATGGCCACTGAGAGACATTGTCGCAGTGAACTGGAGAACATATAGTGGCTTGTCTCTCAGTGTGAGATCGGCCTGTGAAGAAAAAGCAAGTGAAAGCAATAAAGAAACTATTCAAACAAGCAGAGCCAATCGCTTTTCCAACGAGAGTGTTGTTAGTGTGACTGTAGCTGACCGGATCCCCGGCTTATTGTTTGCAGTTGTAACTCTACCTTGAGCTATTCCTCTGTTGTACGGTGTCTTCTCGCGGCCGCAGAGGCGATCTTCCAGCGCACACACATTACCCATGATTAATAGCACAGCGCGTGGGACACTAAAGACCTGGGCTGGAATATCATCCGCTGAGAAGACTTCATTATGAAGTTATGATTATGACCAGAGCTTTTTGTGGCAGGTTCACCTTCATGTATTATGATATTAGCAGAGCAAATGTAACTAAAGCTTATCTAATCTGAGGTAATACGGTTTTCAAAGCACAGCATGATCCTACACAGGAGGAGAAATAGCGTGATATGTGTGTCTAGAACAGATATTATATATTACAAATGAGAAGCAACAGCCTTAGCTGGCACATTTATAAAGATCAAATGAGGTGTATATTCTTTTTACAGGATCTAAATAGCAGAACATTATTTCTAAGGTCACCAAATGACAAATATGGAAAATAGTTTCAAAGATTGTAGTGGAAATTAGTTTTTTTTTTTTCAAAACGAGACCACCACCAAACACTTGGTCTTTGATTCACAACACCCTGAAGAACAAAGGAGGCAGAACAAATCGTGAACAAAGCTGGCCTTCAAGGAATTAAAGCCACTAAAGTGAAACGAAAACATCTAAATGTCACATAAAGATCCAGTTTAGCTATGGTGTGTCGGATAGAGTAATTGAAATTACTGCGCAGGGAGTGCAAGATGATTGTGTTATTTCAGTCATAATACTCCTTATGCAAACGTAAATATTCCTAACTTCATTCATCACTGAAAAATAGTACAATATTTCACGCTCCAGCGAGAATATGCTTACACCCACGAGAGGATTATCATAACAGGAGTGCAGTTACTAAGAACTTTGCCACGTTTCAGATCATGTTGTAATGTGACTGTGCATATCAATGTATTTCACCCACTGATCCGCTTGAAACGTGCATTTACACGCTGAGCCAAATCACTTACAATTGCAAAAAACACATTTCCATAGATTTTGGCTACCAGCCATTGTATAGTTCAACAGAGACTCAAAGCTTGACTTCAAAAAAATCAAAGTAGCCCAAGCTTAAATCAATTTACCATGCATTTCAATTATTTGAGGAACGCATGAGGCTCCCGAATGGAGATCGGGTCACACAGTGACCTTAATCTGCCAAAGATTTATATGAGACCTGTAATATGATTCTACAATATCCAGAGCCAACAAATCTTTTACAATTGCAAAAACAAGCACTGTATAATGGGCAAAAAATGGCATCTTCATGACTGCTAATAATGTAAATTTTTACATTTTAATTTTTGTAAATGAAACCATTTTATTGTTCTACAGAGGCTCGCATCAAAACTTGACAACCAAGCTTAAATCAATTTAGCATGCATTTCAATTATGAGGAATGCATTTCTAAACGTGGCTCCCGAATGGAGATCGGGTCACATGTTGAATTTAAAAACCAATAAAACGATCTATCAGTTGTTTATATGAGACCTGCCAACTTCCAACACATCATTTATAATTAGAAAAATAGCACTGTATAATGGGGAAAAAACGGCAATGAAAACAACTTTTAATAAGGCTAACAGACATTATATTGCTCTCCAGAGACTTACATCAAACCTTGACTTAAACAAAATCTAAATAACCCAAGCTTAAATCAGTTTACCATGCATTTCAATTATATGAGGAACGCATGAGGCTCCCGAATGGAGATCGGGTCACACGGTGAACTTAACGAAACCCAATAAAATGATCTGCCAGTGATTTATGCGAGACCAGTAATTTGATTCCACAGATATGTGGAGTGATTATCTTAACCAGTCACCTTTGGAAGGCATTGATTTCCCGAGGAGTCGTGAGCGCTGGCCGCTGTTCATCCAGCACTTTATTGACTCTTTATGATTCTGTAGAGTCTCTGCATTGGAAATGTCAAAGTGCACGTATTGGTTTTTGGCGGTGATACCATTCTCCAATGCAGGAGTGTAGATCGTATCACACTTGATATCTTTATGCTAGTGGGAAATGGAGAGGTAATAGATGCCGTAATGAAAATCCACACAAATTGATTTTTGAAGCATTAGCCAAAGCACATTTTTAATAATGGAGGCATATTTTACAGGTGGTGGAGTTTTATCTACTTCTCTACTCTATTATGGTTCTTTTCACAAATGGTGCAACCGATACGACGTTCACTCTTTGTAATGATATTAATTCAGTGCTAGTCATTTTTTCATTACAAACCAATTATGAAGCCCTTTTGCTTGGTGTGGATGCCAATCAGACGACAGTTCAATAAATATAGACTCAAGGCCGTGTTTTGTTATTCGTGACAAAGGGAACTGCTCATTTTTTTCAATAAGATGTCTTTGTTTTTTATCAAATGATTCATGTCGTTGCTTTCTTATCCTGACTAATGCAATGGGTTTGGGGTCTATGTTAATAGACTGCCATCCATCCCACAGTTCTAGCGTTAAATACGAATATAAATAAGCTTGTTAGTGTAAGGAATAATTGGTATATCCATAATTGTCTCTCTTGGCCAGCACACAGCGCAGCAGTCACAGTGAGAGGCTAATGTGACTAAAGAGCAATGTGGTAATGAGCTTTTATCGTGATCCACTGTTGAGCAACTCAAACACAAGAGTTTTAGCATTCGATCAACCACTGAATAACTTGTTTGCATAGATATTATACTTCTATGGCTTTTAAAAACACAATTAATTCATCCAGAAATTAATATTCTGTCATTGTTTACACAAACTGGAAGCTTTTTCCACCACAGAATATATTTTAAAAAAAGATAATTGTGACTTTTTATCTCACAATTGCGAGTTTAAATCTCACAATTCTGACTTTATTTCTCATAATTGCGAGATATAAAGTCAGAATTGCATGATATAAAGTTACAATTGTGAGAAATAAACCCGCTATTACGAGAAATAAACTTGCAATTGCGAGAAGTAAACTCGCAATTCTGACTTTTTTTCTCGCAATTGCGAGTTTATATCTCACAGTTCTGAGAAAAGATGTCAACTGCGAGTTATAAAGTCCAATTCGAATAAAAAAAAGACAGATTTTTTTCTCAGAATTGCGAGTTTATATCTCATAATTCTTTACAACACGCAATTGTGACTTTATATCACACAATTTTGACTTTATAACACAACTGCAAATTAAAAAAAAACAAAACAAGCTTCCATAACCTCATGTTGTTCCAAACTTATATGCCATGTTTTTTTTCAGTGCAATACTAAAAGCATACAGGACTGGAACATTAACAATGACTGAATTTCAATTTTCTTTTAGGGCTAAGCTATCCAGAGTACTTCTTGAGTTGTACACCGTCTGATCAATATCGCCACCCACGTGATTGCCTCTTACCCATTTGTCTGTTTCCTACAGAGCACCCGAAGCTAATATCCATCAGCCTGAGAGTGTGTGAAACCCTGGTCTGGGTTTCCTTAGGTTAGCCTTTTAACATGTGCAATGTTCTGGAGGCCATCGCCTGCTGGGTCAGGTGAAAGGGTAACCAGCAGGCGATGTTATTATCTGTAGCCCACAGCCACCTATAGCTCACACACACAGAAACAAACATGCGCAGTGCCACACCACATCCTCTTCTTAATGCCAACGGGAAGACTGGAGAATCAGATGCATAGTATCTAGACACTGCTGTAAAGAAAAGTTAGCATCGGAAAATGGTTTCAGGGCTGAGAAGAATATTATACGTGACATTGCTAAAATTGTTCTAAATTACAGAGCACACCGGCGAAAGTAATGATTATGAATGTGTCGAAAAAGAAAAATCTGAAACGAGACTGTCTGAACATTAAAAAAATGATTAATAAACTATGTCTGTGGTAAAGATGAAGTTGACGACGCTGACTCTCATCGTCACAGTATGGTGGATGCGTGTCTAAAGAGAAATACACGTTAAGCACTGTAATAATTTAGCCTCCACACTACACACAAACACTTGAATATGCGCCCAATAATAGCGTTCATTAATCTACGTTAAAGTTAGAGTGAGCGGCCATACAAAGTGACTAATGTTAGGCTACTACTTACATGTTTCAAATGATAAGCCATTTTTGATGTCAATGGATGAAAGGCGAACATTTCCTCCCCAAGATAATTACTACATGAACCATGTTAACGATCTGTCCGTCGTACTGCGTGACGTTCGCCACTTATTGTGGAGGTTTTTTTCTGCGACTAACCGACTAATTAAAATTGAAAAGACTCTTCTCGTTGACTAACGTTAAGTTGACAATTAGGGGACTTAAATGCCAAAAACAAATCAACAGCAAAAATTTGTAATAATTAAAAAAATTCTACAGAAAATACTTGTATAATCGATCATTGCTGTAACTTTGGGGCAGCCCTACTTTAAATGTAAAAATAAAACAAATATATATATATATATAAAATAATACTTGCATAATCGATTATTGCCAGTTCCTACCAAAACTGAGAGACCAACCAGGGCACACATATTCACTATGAAAAGCAATTATTTGCAATGACATTGAAGATTTCGTACAGATTTCGTAAATCTCACTTACCCTTTCTGCTGATTGTGCGGTCCCAAAGAAGATGGGTATAAAAGCTAACCAAATAATGCAGGTAGTGTACATAGTAAATCCAATTGGCTTGGCCTCGTTGAAGGTCTCTGGCACACCGCGGGTCTTGATGGCGTAAACAGTGCATGTGACCATCAAAAGGATGCTGTAGCCCAGCGAACAGATGAGCGACAGGTCCGAGATGTCGCACTTGAGAACCCCGCGGGCCTTCACCGGGTCGGACGTGCGCTGCTCGCCGTAGTCCACGACCGTGTGAGGCGGGTCGACGGCGAACCACATGAACACGCCGAGCAGTTGCACAGAGATCAGGCTGAAGGTGATGACCAGCTGGGAAGCGGGGCTGATGAAGCGTGGCGCCGCCACCGACTTCTTGCCTTGTTCGAAGATGCGGTGGATGCGGTTGGTTTTGGTTAACAGAGCCGCGTAGCTGAAGCACATTCCCAAACCCAAGAACACACGCCGGAAGGAACACACGGCCAAAGTCGGAGTGGCGATCATCAAGAAAGTGATGGCGTAGCACAAAAAAATGCCCGTCAGCAACACGTAGCTCATCTCTCGACCAGATGCACGGACGATGGGTGTGTCGTTAAAACGGACGAAAGTAACCACCACAAAACTAGTAGCCATGATGCCAAGAACCGCAACGAACACCGGCACGGCGGCCCACGCCGAGTGCCACTCGAGTTTGATAATGGGGATCGGGATGCATCCGGTGCGGTTGCGGTCCGGACGCTGCTCATACGGACACAGCTCGCAGATGAACTCGCTGGCCTGGAAGTGGTAGCCTTCGCATCGCTCGCAGTGCCAACAGCAAGGCACACCCTTCACGACCTTCTTCCTTTCTCCCATTAGGCAAGGCACACTACACACTGAGATGGGAAGAGTGGGGTCGGCCGTTCGCCAGTGCATGCCGTCCACCTGTAAAAGGACAAGGAAAAAAAGTCCAAAGATGAAGACCAAATGCATAGTGGAAAAATAAGGGTTTCACTTTATTTTGATGCTCCCTTTAACACATTCTGTTGACTGTAAATAACGCTGCACCTACATGTCTACTAACTCTCATTAGTGTGTTAATAGAGTATGACCAAGTGCAAGCATGTTCGTCTAAAATAATCCTGTTTTCAGCTTCAGAATCATGAATATTTTTAATCTGGTGTCTCTATTGTCCTGTGCTTTGGGTTATCAGCACCAAGTCCAAGCCTGTTCGTTTACACACACAGTGTCAAACCAAATTTAGCATTTTAATCAACAGTGCATTTTTTGTTACCCTTTTATCAAATGTCTTGGAGTATCGCAATAATATTGTATCGTGAGTTCAGTATCGTGATACTATGTGACATGAGGGAATCGTTACACCCCTAGTAGTTTAATTTTACACACCCTTGATCTTTTAAATCTGAGTGGAAAGAATATACTGCTTCAGCAATGTACATATTGAATTGTTAGTAGTTTCAATAAGTAAATGGAGCCGTTTAATGTGACCCACATACACACTGTAAACAGTAAAACGTCCACATGAAAAGGATAATGAAAAAAGTCCTGTCAAAGACGAGAAGAGCAGAGGCGCAGTGTTGAATTAGAAACTGTGCATTCAAAAGAAGTCTCATTACCCACACAGATGCATCACACCAATGTAGGTTGTGTCATATTTGAGGAAGAAAAGATATTATTATTCCCTTAGCGCCTGAAAGCTGTGGGAAAAAAGAAGCCAACGTTGCTCTTTTAAGTGCAGCTTCAGTTTGGCTCCCGGGCGCAACTTTGATGACAGATATATTTTGGGACCAACTTGTGCCAGAGGCATTTGAGATGAAATAAATAACATGACAAACCCAGAGATTGACGGCAATATTTAATGCACACATCTATTAAGTAAGGAATAACTGATGATGGGCCATTGAATTATTAAACAATAATGCACACCCGAGGGTGCAATGTGGCCAAGATTGAAAATTTCTAATAATTCAATGGACCAGAGTCAATTATTTCATTTAAACTAGTATCAAGACATCAATGTCTTGAGGTATCAAGACATTGTTCAGATGTTGTATTTCAAGACATTTGTCACGTTTTTGTCCTTAAAATGCTACTTATTTCTTTTATCTCATCACATTAGTTTTTGGTTCCCAGAACATTCTTTTTAAGGTTTGCCAGGAAAGTTTTCTTAACAGAAATCAAAAGTTTTTGGTTTGTAGAATGTTATTCTAACGTTCCCCTACACTCAATTCATCATGTTTATTCTTACATATTCATACATACGTTAATTAAAAATAACTACCCTGCAACCCGGGAATGCTATTTTACGGTTGAAAAAAAAAGACATAACAAAAAGCAATGTTCCTAGAATGTTATTATTTAGTTCCCAAAAAAATAACCAAACAGGAACCCAATAGTAACGTTAGGAACGTTCTGTGTTTGCTGGTGTTCGGCAGCAGCGTCTCTACTATAGTGAAACCGCAAGTTTATCTGCTTCAAGAACAGCACCATTGTTACAACGCTAGTGAGAAATGTCATGTAGCTTTTAAATTGATAAACTATTTTACTGCTAAAACTTAACTTCTGTGCGAGTGTGTGTGTGTTTCAGTGGGAGAACGAGAGTATGTGCTTTCCGTACATAATAAAACTTCATTTTGTGGTAAAAAACATGGAAATAATTTGTCGTTTTTATCCCATTGTTTACTATATTTAATTGCTTGATCAGTAGTAGGCACGTTTCTGCAAAACTTTAGCGATTTTTTCTAAATGTCGACAAAAAATAAATGTGAAATGCCGTCGTTTCCATTAACCGATGTTATGCGACTAAAACTTCATTTTTTCCTCGCGATAATCATTCCAAAATAATGGCAACGGATGTTGGTAGGTTTATGTATATCTCAGCCACCGCACTGGCCATTATTAATAATCAAAGGAGACGTATGTGTGTTATCCAATCATTAATGACAAGAAAAGACCCTTATCCTTGTGAGCGGCTCATATGAGGAGTTTCTGGGTGTTTTCTGCTTCCAGCTCTTGATTGTGGCATTTCTTTGAGGTTTCGAATCCAGTACTCCTGTAACTCTTTTGTCTTTTATGAATTTAATAAAGAAGTCTGTCTCGTATTCTGTCCAAACACACCGCATCATCTACGTCAGGTGACTGTAAATGCACAAAAACTCTTTCTATTGCAGTTTTGCGAAATATTTATGTTTCGAATTGCCTGAAAAACCTCCTCATGTGAGCGTAAAAACTTTTTTGCGATAAATGGGAGTTTTTACGAAATTGACGTGTTTCCATTGGGCATATTTTCAATTCGCAATTTAAATTTGCGCAATTTGAAGTGTAATGGAAACGCGGCTACTGTCGTAGTGGGTTTTGGTCTCTTTGCTGTTGTCGGCTCTAAAGACCTTTGAAATAACTGAAATAATTTGGCGCAGTGATATAGAACTGTAATGTGGTCAAGAACTGCTGGAACTACTTTATCCCTGCGTTTCCCTGAAAATAACTGAATGTTCGTCAACCAATCAGATCCAATCATTCAACAGCCCCGTAGTATAAGAAATTTTATTGCAAGATTTTGCCAGACCAATAAAATAAGGACTGCTCTATACTTCTGCTCTGTGGATCTGACTGTTGCTGCTGCAAAGAGAAGGCTGCGAATGAATTATTCATGCCTGAGACAAATTACGCCTGGCAAAAACAGATTGGCTTTAATTAGAGAAGCAAAAAAAAAAGGGACATATTAAAATGAAAAAAGACAGAATTTGCAAATGAACAGAAGTTTAATTTGACTTATCACATAAAAGGGTATGAAGGGTATTTAAGAATAATTGAAAGACCAAATCCCTTCATTTGATTCCTCCCATTCTGTCTGAAACAAAAGCCACACTGACCATTCAATATTAGGCTGTTTTATTCATCCTGAAGACACACTAATGGGAACAAGAAGGGTGTTTGAGGTTCAAAGTCTGTCAGAATCAACGCTAACCATTTGCATGCATCAGTTTTACTCCGGGTGAGGGATTTGAAGTAATCTCTAACCCCATGTGCTAAATGTTGCAGCACAACTCGTCTCAATAATTTGTGCTACAGAAATCAAATCCGTGACTTGTGAGATGTGCAGTTACTTTTCTAAGTGATCTGACTTATTTATTTTACTTTTACACACCCTCAATCTTTTGCATCGGAGTGGAAAGCATATGCTACAGTATTTAACTGCTTCAGAAAATGTATATATTGAAAGTTTGCTATAAGTAGTTTCCATTTAAAGTGGCCCACATCTTTCAGTTCGACACATTGTAAACAGTAAAATTGCTAAAATGATTTTCCGTAAATGAAATGTTAAGAGCCACAATTTTTCAGGGCTAATGAAGTCTTTTTTCTGTATGCATCGTAATGAGCTGAATGCAAATCACCATAACTCTGGAATAACCCATCCTCTGGAACACATCCACACTGATCTGTTTAAGCGCTTCAGGGGCGGGTTTGATACCTGGGTTAAGAAGTGAGATTTAGAGAAGTAAAAGGGGCTGGATCACAGTTCTGTAAAGCGACCACTTCCCCTCCCACACACCCAGAGGAACTGTGATTCTCCGTCACCTATTGAAAAACTACACTAAAACCTCCTCACTGCTGCGAGAGCTTCTGGCCACGAAAACACCACTCGTTTCTGGCTTCATTCATTTAGTTTCGCAGCCAGGCATTACAAGCTCATCTTCCATCCCTTGACTAATGAAGGCCCGAGAGTATTCATGTCACATGCATCATCAGCAAAGATGAGATTCCCAATGCTTGAATGTATCTTATCTGAACATGCGTACATCGTTATGCTCTGGAAAAAAATGGATGTATGCATGAATGCATGGATGGATTTCACCATGAGGACCAGGAAAGGCTCTCCACTCACATTAAGATGCAGTTTGTTCGTCCACTGGCCGATTACTTTGTACTCCGCAGTCGATTTGTTGGTGATCTGATACTGGAAGATGTCGTATCGTCCTGGCGCATCTCCGTTCTGGTTGAAGACCACCGGAGTCCCTGCACTTCCTGTAAAACAGTTGAGGAACTTCTTAGATGCACGTTTTTTTTTTTAGTTCCATGGACAATAAAATGACAAAAATCACATTTACAATTTCCCCACACACTGTTGAAGGAGGCACCAAAGTCAGCATGAAATAAAAACTCACCATATCTATTTATGTTATTGTGAATAATTAATCTGTGCATGTTTTAATTGTTTTAATATGTTATAACTGGATCTTCAGGTGAAAATGGCTGACTTCTCTCTGTATCAGAAAGAGATTATACTTATTCTCTATATCAGTGTCAGTGTTTCTGAACTCCTGAAACGCCTCCATTGTAGTCTTGAGTTTCTTCCGGGAACGAACACGCCACAACATTCCTCATTTAAATAATTAATACGCAGAATAAAGGGGCTTGAGTTAGTAGTGTGTTGAAACTGGCGGTTATGATAAGGGGCGGGGCATTTCCCTTGACCAATCACAACACACTGATACAGCCGACCAATCAGAGCACAGTGTGCTTTTCAGAAGGAGGGGCTTCATAGAGACAGGAAGTAAACAGAGTTACTGACAGACTGGAAGAGAGGAGCTGCAACAATGGAGAATATGAGAAATGTGTTTTTTGAACATTGAAAACCTGTTCTAGTAGAGCATAAAAAAGACTTTGTAAAATGGCATAATAGGTCCTCTTTAAGATATTGAAGAATTTACACATTTACGCATTCTCGCAGCTCCACAAAACCCGCTGTGTTGCAGGACAGTGTTCAGGATCGGGTGTCGCGGCAGGTGTAAATAAAACATGCAGCTTTCTGATGTACTTGCAAAGATCATTGCAACCTTGTGAGGAGTTAAGAAGGTGGAAAGGTCATAAAATCAGTCAACTTTCACTGAGGTGAGTGTCTTAGAAATACCACCTGACCTCTACATCCATGTACCTTCACCAATGACGTTGTTTTGACACTTGGTTTGGTTGCTTGGCTCAAACTTTGAATTCAAACCTGCATTTTGAAAACCGCTTTGAGATCAAATTAATGAACTCAAATGTCAAATTAACTTAGATTTGCATCTAAAATTCTGGTGTGAAGCCCTGAGGCCTTAAACTCTGATTAAATGTTTTATGAGCACAATAACCAACCTTGTACATCCAAAAATTATTAAGTTATTAAACATATTAAGTGGAAAAAGTCTGAAAAGTCTGACATTTTTCTAACAATACACAAATATTTTCATAACAAATATTGAGAATTTAATCGATTATGATTGTGATTCAAAGAGCAAATTTTACTTTTTTAATTTATTTTTTATTTAATAAATAAATATATATATATATATATATATATTTTTATTTATTTATTTCCAGGTTAAACTTTAAGTTAACTCTTTACTTAAAGCCTTTATGTTTAATGCATTATAAAGGTATTCATAAATAACTATACCCAAAGCTTAAATACATTATAAGTATTGCAGATTCCATGTTGCATCTGAAATTGGTTATCATGTCTTTTAATGCATTATACTTTCTAAAGATGTAGCAATGAATAGATACAGTAAGTATTATAACTGTGCTTACAATTATTCATGAGATCATACAAAGCATTATGTTGCATTACAAGGCATAATTAAAGCATTAAAATACTTTAATAATGCAAAGGATTGAATTAAAGCTTTACCAAATTTACATTTTAAATCCCATATTGTCAATGTGGACCCCACTGTACATACTGTTTCATATTTATTTTAATTTTTTTTAATCTTTCTGTATTGTGCGCCAAACGTTTCTGTATAACTCATGAAGCTCTGGGCTGAGAGTTCATCTCTGAAGTGAAAAAAATGCATGGAAAATGTCAGTGCCTATAAGTTCACTTGTACTAAGCAAATCAAAATGTCCTAGGAAAGTTTTAACATTTTTACATGCCCCTAACTTTTGGAAAGGTTGTTATTAGTTTCAGTACTTGATAAGTGCATGCCCTGGCCTCAGAAAAACACGCAAGTACACGAAGGTTTACGATGAGACAGCAGATTTCCTGTGACCAAAGATTCGATTTGCTTCTCATTCTTGCAAACATGAATAACAATTTGAGCCCGATATCTGAATCTCAGAGGATCATCAGTAAATCCATCTTCTTCAAACTGATAAAAAAAACTAGAAGACTGTAAAAAGACTGCACAACAGACTGGATCTGTCATGAGAACAGATGAGAATGAAACCACACGAAGAAGTGCTTTAGGAGAGAAAATAATGTGACGATTTAATTGCTTAAGAAAAGCAGTACACTTAAATCTCAGGAACTCTGTCCCCGGGGCCCTGAAACACAACCAGCCAACCACAGCTCACAAAATCAAATATATACCAAATTAAAAACATAAAACAATCTAACAGGCCAGTAATCTTCATGCATAACCTTGATAGAAAACTCACAAGTTCAGCCACACAAAAATGAACATGGTGCTTTAAATTCGTACAAACCAGTTATAAAGTCTACAAGGGATGGAAATAATTACCTTTATGTGAACTGATTATATTTGAAAACTTTTGAAATTTTTAAACATTTTAAAACATCCCAAGGGCAATTAATCACACTATTTATGAAGTATTTATGAAGAACATTATCTTAGATTAATAATAGATGACTATGTTTCATGCTTCAAAAAAATGTAACCTTATACATGTTATGTAATATAAGAATATAAGAACGTTCCCTGTTGGCTGGATTACTGCCCATGTGAAAAACACAATTTCTGGTTTCATTCATCTTATTCCCAAACAAAGTTTAGCTCATATTGGAAAAACCTGAAAAGTGAGAGAGAAACAATTTACAGTATTATTAGCTCTGCTTGATGAAAGTCTAACAAAAAAGCCACAGCATAGTTAATTTAGTCCACTGCTAAAGCTACATGAAATTGTTGTTTTTTTACGCTTCCGGCTACAATTATTTCCTTTCCACTTCAGCCAAGTGAAACAAAACTCTTAAAATTCAACGATTCCCTCCCAAAAGCTGCTACACCCCTGAAAGAATCGTGCAACCATCACTAATAAGATGTTTCTATTTTTGTTTGCTTTCGATCTGCATTTAGACTCTCATTTGTATCCGAGATTTTGGCCACTGATTAGCCGAATCTCTTTTCTACAACTTCAGTCTCATCACCATCGTCTTCCTCACCGGCGCCTTCATTACAGCGGCTCTTGGGGCCGTTTGTCTGGAGGTCAGACGTAAGAGGACCTCAGTCGCCGCATCTATTTACAAAAACCCCTTTGAATCGCCCACCATGAAGGAAAGTGAGAGCTGAGGAGGACAAAGCCTCCGGAAGCAATATTTTCAGCGAATATAATGAGCCAGATTTGGCAAGCGCTTGTGCAGGGAGCATCCAGACAGCTCTGTTCTTTTATTTAAGGAGACATCAATTGAAGGAAAATACCGCTTCTTTCTGCAAACCCAAGACTGTGAGTGTTTTGTGTTTGCGGTGCATGTGAGAGCTGCCTGTGAGATACGACATCCGTCGTCTTTAAATCTCTGCTCTCGCGTGCAAACATGATTCCCCGTGTGGCAAAGGTGGTTACGGCCCTCTCGGGATCAACGCGAGCTTGTTGTCACTGCAAATCAACACTAGATTAAAAAGTTTGTCAAGACAATCTTTGATGTTGGCTTGAGGAAGACTGACCAGAAAGTTTGAAGGTTTTCAGTTTGAAGTAGTTTAATGTTTTAAGGCTTAAAGACAATTTTGAAAGCAATACAGTCTATCAGAAAACAGACAGACAGACAGGCAGATAGATAGATAGATAGATAGATAGATAGATAGATAGATAGACTAGCATAAATTAGCACAATGCAAACATGTCTTTTGCATGTTTCTATGATGATTTAGCATGTTGTTAGCATGAATAAGCACATTGCTAACATGTTTTACAATTTTGTTAGCTTGAATTAGCACATTGCTAACATGTTTTAGTACATTGCTAATATGTTTTAGCACATTGCTAAGATGTTTTAGCACATTGCTAACATGTTTTAGCATGTTGTGAACATGAATTAACACATTGCTAACATGTTTTAGCATGTTGTTATCATGAATTAGCAAATTGCAACCATTTTGCTAACGAATTAACCCATTGCTAACATGTTTTTGTATGTTGCTAGCATGATTTATCATTTTGCTTGCTTTTTTTAACACGTAGTTCTAGGCTAGTTGCTAAACTTTGCGAGTAATAGACAGCTTAAATACTCTATAAGAGTTATTGCATGAAAGTTTTGACCCCCCCCCCCCCCTCACTGAAAGTCTATGGGAATTTGTGATTGCTCGGAAGTCCGATACGCGAGTTTCCAAAATCAGATCAGTTAGAAAAGATATAGCAATGCGAATCATAACAGTCTGAAGGTCCGAGGCGAGTTTGGTGATTGTAGAGTTAAAGCTCTAGGAGGAGTAAGTTTATTCTCAGAAGAAGAAGAAAATGAAATAGCATTTCAGTATGTTTGGCTTTCTCAAGCCTACGTAACACAAGTAGATAAGCCAGTGTCCATGTTGATAGATTACTTCGTTATTAATCTAGCAACATAATCCCTGCATAAGAAAACGATCATAATGGGAAAGGATAGCGACACAGAAGACGAAAACGACTTGCTGAGTTTATCTGGAACGAGTGCCCAGGATTACTATCAGAGGTCACTCTAACCCGGACAAACACCACACAGCCACAGACTCCATTACCCATAATCCTTTACCAAGACTAATCAGCCATGATCACATTCTTCTTCTTCTAATGGAGCTTTATGGCGGTTGACAAACCAACTTTCAGTGCATTACCGCCACCAACTGGACTGGAGTGTGAAGCACTAATAAGGATGTAGAAATTAACAACTTAAACAAGTGTGGGAGAAGATAATTTTTTTAAAGCCAATTAATTTAAATTCTCCAGTCTATTCCTATTGCTTTAACATATTTCATAATAGCACTATATATTTTATCTTGTTCTGCATGCACTTTCAAAAGGCTTTCCATATTAAAAGATTCAACACCCAAGTTTCTTACTTCCTTCATAAGTTCTAACCTTTCTTTTACATATTTTATACCACGATCACATTCACCTGTGTCTCATCATCTTGTTTACTCCCCCTATATAAGCCTGGTTCTTTCTGTCATTCCTTGCGAAGTCTTGTTAGTTGTCTACACTGCATCTCTGAGCGTTTCCCTCTGCTTTCCATGTTCCTGGTTTTTGATATCTGCCTGTGTCCTGTTTTCCCGTTCCTGTCTCACCCTCTGGAATGGTTTGTTTGATTGAACTGATTCACTGTGCTCTGACATATTGCCTGTTTTCGACTACGATTGTGGATTACCCTTCTAATAAAACTGCATTTGGATCCTCAACCAGAGGAGTATGTGACATTATCCTCTGATATTGATCAAAGCTCGGCGTTCCAGGTGGACCCGGGCAGCGGGAAATCGAGGATTACAGGAGACGCAACAATGGACCACTTGAGGGATTAACCTTTCTGCCAACGCTTACATGCTGCTTCTGTCAGCGAAAATCACTGCTACTACTGCACAATTTAGCTAGGTTCATTAGTTAACTACCTTTGTTAACATGAACTAAGAATGAACAATACTACTTCAGCATTTATTCATCTTAGTTAATATTAATTTCAACATTTACTAATACATTATTAAAATCAAAGGTTGCGTTTGTTAACATTAGTTAATGTACTGTGAATATAAACAATGAACATCTGTATTTGTATTAACTAACATTAACAAATATTATAGTAACAAATGAATTGCTCATTGTTAGTTCATGTTAGTTAATACATGAACTAATGTTAGCTAATGAACCTTATTGTAAAGTGTTACCCACATTATTTAGGGTTAGTGATTTGAACAACTCTAAGAAATATACTTCACACAAGTATGCAAATGCACACATACTTGAGCGACATACAGTACAATGCTGGTGGGTTGTCTTGACATGGGCCAAAGTGTGACAACACACTGCCTTTCCTCTCAGTATAGCCTTTCTGTGAACATGATATGATACACCTCCTAAAGCCATTCCTGTATTATTTCAGCACAGAATGACTTGAGAAGAGGATAGATCTCTGTTACGCAGTTAAACGGCAGATCCTGCTGCCGCTCTCCATTTTAAGATTCACCGTCACGCCGCCTCGACTTACAAGGGGATTTTTTTTACACAACACAATTATCATCCCTTTTTTCCCCACAGCTCGTCTCAATGCACACTTCCACAATCTCACTTCCCGCTCCGTCCATCTCCAAAACACTAATCTAATAATAAGCGTATGTAGGGAAGCACTGGAGCGGGGGGTAATTGTGTCTGAGCTGCAGGCAGTGTGAGGCTCGAAGTTGGACGTCTGCCTTCCTATCAACTTCCACTTACCGCTTCTGTGGCCTCTTTTCTCTCCAAACGCTTCTGTGTGCACACTTATGAACATGGCATACTAGCATACTAATCCTACTAGCAGAGGCGAGAGCAGAGCAATGACACCAACCCCCCCCCCCCCACCCACCCAGAAACGAGAAGAAAAAAAAAGGCAGAAGACATTGTATTAAGTGCGACTGCAATTACTTTATTATCCCTGTTCAAGGTGGTTGCTAGGGTATTTGGGGTGGTTGCTAGGGTGTTCCTATGCGGTTGCTAGGGTACTTCGGGTGGTTGCTAGGTTACTCAAGGTGGTTTCTAGGGTAAGGCTTTAGTTTATTTTAAGTTTAGTTTAGTTTAATAAGTTTATGGCATGTAAGAAATATTTATTAATCATTTTTTTTATTTCAAAGTCCATTAGCAGGTTTGGCAAAAAGTGAATTCTGGACACTGTAAACGCCTCTAATTAATGACATTTTTCTGAAATGCTTTGAAAACAATGTAACATCCCACTCATTGAAGAATTCTATGCAACATTCTATTGGACATTAGTATGGAGTATGCAGTGCACTAGCACTTGCACACATGCACTCTTCACACTTTTAAAAGGTCTTTTCTGGACATCCACACCTTTCTTCCCATTCTCTCATCATAATTGGCCAGCGCTGTGTTCATTATCACACACTGGCCAGCAGTTAATGCAGTGTGTGTGTGGTGTCTGAAGGCAGTAAGGAGAGCTCTAGTACGGGTGAGTTAACTCATCAACCGCTGCTCAGATGTAATTGTTCCACAGTATCAGACGAATTAATGAGAAACCTTTCGCTCTCCATGTGATATCGGCCAAACACCAAGACATCGGACATCCATCAACCAAAACTGCTCATCTATCTATCTATCTATCTATCTATCTATCTATCTATCTATCTATCTATCTATCTATCTATCTATCTATCTATCTATCTATCTATCTATCTATCTATTTCCTCTTGCAAAGCACACATTTTTAGCCCAAAAATATAATCGAACAGGAATTAGTGGTGTAAAATGTGAATGTTTTCGCTCTGTCACACTTGACATTCTATGACATCGGCAAGAGTGTTTCCATTAATCTAATGGTGCTTTCTAATTCATTTATTATTAGTAGTAGTAGTATTGCATACTTAGGTTTAGTGACTGGAACACTGACCCTAAATATTAAACCAGATTAATTAATACTTTACTAGAGCATGGCATGGCCAAACACCAATATCACTGCCCATTTCTCATGAGTTACCAAAAACGTAAAACTCTAGTCTTTTGAATACAATCATAAACTCACCCTGAGAACAGCTGGCACATTTCTGTGGCACATGTTTAGTAGACACTCAACAAGATTAGTTTACAATGCTGTTTCTCACAGTAAGGACCACTTTGCCAAGATACAGTAAAGAAAACATAAAAAGAACAGAGGCGAATACAGCACTGAATACAAAGAGTTCAGATTGGGAGGCACGGCTTTGGGAACGTGCCATTAACAACAGACCATAAAAGTGTCATCATAACAAATGGCAGGTGTCCAGCAATGAGAGGCAATGCAATCTCTGAACAGGCCTAATGCTCTTGGATCTGATCGCAAATGTTTCTCTAGTTCTGGTTTCTTCAATAGCAGCCCACTTACTGCAGATTGTTGTGTTATAACTGCACCAAAACCCACTGTAAAAAAATAAATAAAATTACATTTACGGTAAAAAAACGGCAGCTGTGGTTGCCAGAAATGTACCGTAAAAAGCAGGGTAGCAAGGTTTTACAGACTTAAATTTACATTAAATGTATGGTTAGAAAGTTATCTAACCATATGAAAAGTTATTAACCGTATATAGTACAGAAACTTTCTGTTAACCAATTAACAGTTTTGCATTTTTACAGTCTTTTACCGTTAAAATCACGATAATATTTTACAGTGCACTGGCTAAGTGAAATTAGCTAAATTGAAACTAAGTGAACAAGTGTGCTTTCTCTCATTGTTTTGGCCACATCTGCTTTCCTACGGCAGCATCATGATGTTATGTGAGGCGCTGGTGTGAGGACTCAGAGGAACTCTATCTGCGGGAGTTTCTGATCCACTACAGGAGGATGTCAATAACAGCCAAGTGTCTGCAACGGACCGTGGGATCACGCAGGCGGCCCGTCTCATGCTGCTGAGAAAGGTTACACCAGCACGAAAAAGAGCCGCAGGATCGTTAAACAGACTCCTTTGGCAGCTATAGCCTTTTCCCAGAATGCTCCAGGGCAGAGTAACGATCAACTTTAAAAGATCCATAAGATATCTCTTTTAAAATTACTGGGGGTCTTCATTTCCATCTCCATTTACTCTCAATTGATCTCCATAGCCCGTCTAAGTTGCAAATTTAAGTTTAAAACGTTTGAAAATAAAGCAATGTTTCCATCCCATGTGTTTAAGAGAACACAATCGGCAATCCTGGGATATTCGCACAAAATATCTGTAAAAAAAAAAATCAACTTGTTGCCATCAGGGAAGCCACATGGATCTGTTTTCAATGACTTGCGGACAAAACACAATGTCATGTTCTCTTGCGTTCGGATGCCTGGTGTTTGGGAACGCAATCATATAAAACCATGTCTGAGGTCATTATTCCCAACCATTTTGATGACAGACTTTGACTCAGGCATTTCAGAGCGACCAAACCAACACTTGAGATGCTGAGCGATGCGATTGGTCCACTGATTAGGCCAATTATCCAATCACGTGAATTTTTTTGTTGTGCATTGAATGATTTATTCTGTAAATGTGTTTCCATCATAGTTTATGTGCATGTCTTCCTATCGGATAAAAAATGATACGCCTCAATTAAGGCATTTCAATCTGCCTAAAACTAAGTGAATGGAAACAGCTATTGATGTCTAAGGTGTGCCTCCCTTAACCCCTTTAAGACACCCTGGTGATTTTCCTGCATGGTGAGAATGCAAAGGAATATGCTGTTGGGTTGATGAATTGGATTAATAAAGATCACTGTCCCCTGTTTCGGTCTTTTCGCAGAATTGCACGTCTCCCGTAATCACCGCTGGTTTTATCATTAGGAACATACGGAGTCTCAATTAACTACAAACAAGAGCATCTAAACCTGATCTCACCCAAACAAAAGACCACACATACACACAAATAAAGAAGCTTCAGTGGTGTCCATTTCTCTCAAATCGC
This sequence comes from Meda fulgida, assembly GCA_030578275.1. Taxonomy (NCBI): domain Eukaryota; kingdom Metazoa; phylum Chordata; class Actinopteri; order Cypriniformes; family Leuciscidae; genus Meda; species Meda fulgida. The sequence continues at coordinate 2,056,591 of CM060619.1, forward strand.
CAGCAAAGACAATGCCAATACAACAGCAATCAGTAGAGCCAACAGTCAGCGTGGCATGTCTGTGTTTAGGTGTACGCTGAGTAAATATCAATACGGAGACAAAACAAAGTTGAACTGAAATTATTGGCAGTAACATTTTATGCTTTTTTCCATGATCAACTCTCTTGTAATGTTGCTGTTTGAGCATGAAAAGCTCTGCAAAGTTACAAAGTCCCTCCAGCGAGAGTTCTTCTCTATATCAGTGTTTCTGAACTCTTGAAACGCCTCCATAGTCTTGAGTTTCTTCCACGTCACAACCAGTGTTGGCGGTAACGCTTTGCAAATAATGTAAATTACATAATCAGATTATAATCAGATTACCTAAAGTAAAGCATTACTTTTAAATTTACAACAAAACATCAGAGTTATTTCTTTTTCCAAATAAGTAATGCAAGATCCTTTGTTTTCCCATGTATTGACTGACAGCTCTCCTGTCCTCATGTTGAGAGGAATCGTGAGTAAAATGTGTGTGAACATGATGGTTATTGTGGATCTTTATGATCCTCATCTCACTTGCACAAAAACAGATTTGGAAATCCTCAAAATGAATAAAAAGAGTGAAAAAAACAGGAAAACAGGAAAAAAACAGGATAACGCCATTATTTTTAAAAGTAACTTTCCGCAACATTGGTCACAATATTTCCCATTTCAATAATTTCCACACAAGGCAATGGACTGGGACCTGTTGAGTTAGCTAGTAGTGTGTTGTCTCCATGTTTGTTTGTTTTTTCACCCCGAATCTAAACCCCCTTTTTATGGCCTGTCTATGTTTCTGGTCTATCCACTTGTTTTTTCACATTTTCATTATCCAACTCAGATCACAACACACTGAATCCAGCCGACCAATCAGAGCACAGTGTGCTTTTCAGAAGGCGGGGCTTCATAGAGACAGGAAGTAAACAGAGTTACTGACAGACTGGAAGAGAGGAGCCGCAACAATGGAGAATATGAGGAAAATAATGTTATTGAACATTCAAGCATGAAAACCTGTTCTAGTAAAGCCCAAAAACAAAAGGGCATAAAAGGGCATACTATGGCGTCCTTAATAACTTATTTGAATAAATATTAAAATGTAATTTATTCCTGTTATCAAACCTGAATTTTCAGCATCATTACTCCAGTCTTCAGTGTCACATGATCCTTCAAAAATCATTCTAATATGATGATTTGCTGCATGCTCAAGAAACAGGAAGAGAAAACAAGCAGTTCACCTGAAATTATTGGCAGCACATCACAACTATTTTTACTCTAAACCATTGCTTCATCAAACTGTGCAATCGAGACACATCAGATTTACACAGCAGAGCAGAAATCAATCTCTCTCTCTCTCTCTCTCTCTCTCTCTCTCTCTCTCTCTCTCTCTCTCTCTCTCTCTCTCTCTCTCTCTCTCTCTCTCTCATGACGTTCACATTCGCTGTCTGTCAGTGAATATTCCGTATCTGTCTTTCACTTCAAACAGTCAGATGAGGAACGCAAGGTGGTGGAACAAATAACCCAGGTTGCATTGGCCACTGGAAAGTGAGTGAATGAGGTTTTAATGGACTCGCAGCCCCGCCTCTCCGCGCGCGCCGCAATCGCTCAACTGCAGTTATGCAAATGGCATAACTTGAAGGCAAACATAAGCAGATGATAACAAAACGACGGAGTTGAGGGATAGAAAAATGAAAGAGTAGTGAAGACGCACGGAGCAAAACTAATATTTAAATGAATCGTTTGATTCCGTTTCAAAGAGAGTGTTTAACTTCTTTTGTTTCAACATGATTCAAGACGCACGAGGGGAACAAAAACAGTCAATCACGCGCAGCTCGCCTCGTGAGTTATAATGCGCTCTTATTAAGACGCGCTGACCTGCACATTATGAAGAAATATGAGCATCCCTGCATGCGCTTAACTCACATTTTCCGGGCTCTGCTTTGACGCACGTGTAATGATTTGAGGGGTCACTGAGGTAAGACACAGAAATGACAAACACAAGAGGGAAGATTGTGCCAGTGCACAGGGCGATCTGTGATCGCGAGAATTAATGAATGATGCTAGAATATGAAAAATGAGTGAAAACACTTGAATGCCAGCGGCACTGCATAGTAAAATATGACATAACACTGTATAATAACTTTCATTAATGTGGCTTTAACGCGCATTATACTGTGAGGCTTAAAGGGAATAATTGAAAAATGAGAATTCTTTGATCATTTATTCACCCTCATGTTGCACAAAAAAAAACATTTTTCCTTGGAATACAAAATCCCATGATATTTAATTAAAATGTCATTGGTTTTTAAATCTCTTATAATCAATCACAACACTATGAATGTGCTCAAGGGGACTTTTTTTTAAAGCAAATAATAACTTATAGGCTATTTTAGTCCTCAAACAATTCTTCAACATCTCTTTTTGTGCTCCAAGAAGACATTTTATAATTTGATATACTAATGGTACATAAAAATAATCACTTGTACTTATTTTATGACATTTTAACTGCATGAATGTACACTGCTGTTCAGAAGACTCTTCTGCTCACCTGCATTTATTTGATTAAAAATACTGAAATATTATTTCAATTTAATTTGTGTGAATATATTGTAAAATGTAATTTGTTCCTGTGATCAAAGCTGAATTGTCAGCATCATTACTCCAGTCTTCAGTGTCACATGATTTTGTGCTGATTTAAAAAAAAAATATATATATATGATAATATAAAAGTTTTTCCAGGATTCTTTGATGAATAAAAAAAAAATCAAAAGAACAGCGTTTATTTAAAATGGAAATCTTCTGCAACATTATAAATGTCTTTACTTGCACTTTTGATTAATTTAATGCATCCTTGCTGAATAAAAGTATTATTTTATTTTATTTTATATTAGACATATATCCTACTCACCCCAAAGCTAATTAAGCATCACATAATGTAAAAGTGTATAATAATATTTGTATTGTGAATTGTAACCAGAGGCAGAAACCAGACTTGAATCACTTACTTTGCAAATAAATTGACTTGAAACTTGACCTCCATCATAGATTTGTGAACAGCACTCTCTCTCGAGACTCGCAAACACGTCTGACTGAGGGTCAGCTGAGGATCAGAGCACTCACCATTGAAATTAACGCTCCGGATGTATCCCAGCAGCTCCTTTCCATTGATGTTGCTCATGCGGGGACAGAGTCCGGGGTATCCGAAGCAGTAATCCCTGTGCATGCGGTGCAGAGCGTGTGCCATCGCATACACCGCATCCATCACGAACTGAACCTTCCCTTCCTGCTCGTAGCTGGAGTCACGGCCCACCTTCTCCAGGCCTGCGCAAACACACACAACACACATCTTCAGCACACACAGCGCTAGTCTTTTAACAGGGAACGTTCTCAGAAGGTTCTGGCGAGGTTCTTTTAAAGTTACGAACAAATGTTCTTCCAGTAACGTTAATAGAATGTTCATTCAAAGTTATCTGGTCTTTAATAATGTTCTCAAAACGTTAGCACAAAAACATTATCTATACATCGTTCATAAATGTTTTAGTTGGACTTTTTCTTTTTTTACCACTTGTTTCAGAATGTTCAGAAAACATTCAAAAGTAACATTCCGATAATGTTTGCAAACTGATCAAATGGAATGTTCACTTAACGGTTGCATTACATTTTTTAAACATAAAAAAAAAACGCTTAGGGAACATTCTGAAAAACATTTTCATAAGAACGTTAACCAAACATGTTTTTGTTGCAGGAGCATAAGATGTTTAATGTGGAGACTCCACTCTTGCAGAGGCAGGATTCTCTTTGTGATAAACTGCTGTTTAATGTTCCTCAACGCACGCACTCGTTAGAGTAATTAGCTAATCAAGTCCTTGAGGAGGCGTGTGTGCCGGCCATCTGATGCACACATTCTACCCGTTAAAGGCAACTGCAAGAATGTGATCTTTCCAAACAAATATTATCTCTCGAGACGGCAAAAGTAATATCACGCCTGCCGTTCTGAACAAATATTCCAGCTGTTGTTGTGCGTAAATTGAATTTGGCTCAGGCATCTATGATTATTTCTCTCATAATCACCAGAGCGCTTTCCAAGTCGGTGTATTTTTAACAAAAGCATCGGATGCCTCCAGGAAGATTTTTCTTCTCCCACCACAGTTTTTGACGCAATGAAAGATAAATAAAATATGAAGGTGAATTATCAAGACCTGGAGTCCTCCATCGCTTCTGCTGTCAGTGAGGAATTAATAGGCTCCTGTAAATGAAATCCAATCCGCTTTTATAGTGCTTTCAGAGCAATGATGCATTTGGTCTTCCAAAAACCAGACGGATTGCCTGACCTGCACCGTGTGATAAATACAACAGAGAAACGCAGGTCAGAGAACAGCACTCCCAGTGTCAAAACAAATTGGACATCACGTTTGTGGTTTCACAGCGCAACGACAGCACACTACACTCAAACTCAAAAGTCATGAGATATGTTTGGAAAGCAATGCTAGCATATACTATATAGTTCTTACCATTAAAAAAATATAATGAAAAGCATTATGCAATGATTTCAAAGAATACTATGCCACAATGATGTCACATGATTTCTATATTTCACCAGATATAACTTTAGAAATGATATTAAGCAATATCCAATATAAATTTTTCCTTTAGATTTTATGGCAATTTTAGAATCCAGTCAAATAAGAAAACGTGTTAAAAGGTGGGACTGCTATAGTTTCTGGCACATTTGTCAAGTGAAACTCAAACTATTTTGCCTGTTTGTCTGTTTGTTTTATTTCAGGAATACACGGCCTCTCGGCCCATAGTTCCCATAAGTCACAATAGCATGACAGATGCTCTTTTTTTCATTCCATGATATATATACAATGCCAATCTCCATGCATGCTTCGACTCACAGACCTGTGACACATCAACACAATCATCACCCACAAGTGTGAGATCACTCAAATATGTCTTACGCAGATCCGTGTACAAAGAACAATCATACAAGAAATGTTTCTCGTCTTCAATCACAGAGGTATTAGTTAATTTACAATAACTACAGATTCTCTCTGTCATAGGTATATTGTTCCATCTATCCGTTTCTATAGCTAAACAGTGCCCTGAGCATCTGAACAAGAACAGAGATCGTACCAACTGTATGTTATGTACAGATGCAATGTAGCTCTCCCATTGACTTGCATTGTGAATATATATTTAACTTCTTATTATCTAGAACTGATGTGTACCATGCATTTTGTGCTCTTTCTCTCAATCGTTGATTCAGAATAGATGTGAATATTCTTATATCAAATGCACTGCATTTACTATAGAAGTGAAATAATCAGATGATATTATTCTAAAATATGACACACCCAAAGGACAGTGGCTGTGTCCTCTCTTCAGTAGGTACTTATTTTGAATAATTACTTCTCAATCACTTAAAAAGCATGTTTCTGTACAGTATGAATTTGTGTATAATCTGGACGTACAACATTCGCCATGTTGTCATTATCATGTGACCTTCCAGTCGCTTCACTGTCATTCACAATCCCTCTCCCGTGGCCTCATGGGATAGTAAAGAGTCCATTATATACACACTTCAGAATCTCACTTCTTTTGTCACATACTGTTTTTCACCTATTATGTAGTAGGGAAGTATGCGATTTTGGATGCAGCCAGTGAGAATACTGTATCCCACAATGCAATGCTCTGGAATTGACCTTCCAACCAGAAGTAATGATTTGAACATTTTTAAAATTTTACGCACCAAACTAGATTAAAATGCAAAATACTCAGTTTGAATATTTTAAATAAAAAAAATATAATAAAGACATACATGTAGTTCATTAATATTAGTCAGTACTTATGTTACGATTCCTGTTCCAAAAAAAGAACATGGGAAACACTGGGGTTTAAATACACAATAACAATTGCTGGAACAAGGAACAGGTGAAAGTGAGTTGCTATGCAGATAAATAAGGGTAACTATGGAGACAACCCAGGGACTAAGGAAACAAGGCAAACACAGGACGTAAAACACAAACCATGAGAACAGGAATTATGACACAAAACAGGGAAACATGAAACAGGAAAGGGAACAACTTACATGTATAATTATTACACTGAAACAAGGACACCATAACAATAAAGTGTAGCATAATATAATATAATATAATATAGTCATGACAACTTGATTAATCGTGATTAGTTACATCTAACATAAAACTTTGCCAATGTATATACATTCAAATGTTTGTTAGGTGCGATTAATCGATTTGACAGGACTGTATAATATAATATAATTTAGAAATTATGGAAACTACTCACATCTAAATAATAATACACACTGCATACTCCACAGGTAGTGAGCTACTCTGAACAACCTTGTTCATTTATTTATTCATCAGACGCTTTCATCCAAAATGGCTTGAGCGTGAGCAATTATTCCTCGCAGGCACTCCTAGCAGTTCTAGCACAGAAGTTCACATATTGCCTCGGGTGTAGAGCTGGAGCTGAGGGGGTTTGAGTGATAAAGATTCACAGAACAATGTCCTGTTTTTATGTTTATGAAGGCAGTTCTGTGCCTCTGTTGAGCAGCATGAGCGACGCTTATTGAGTGTTTGATGACAGCACGCATGACGGACAGCTTAATGAGACGAACACGAGCCTAAATTAAATGTCAATTACTGGCACAAATTAAATTCCCTCCCTTTCATTTTGCTTCCATTTCTTGAGACTATACTGTAAAAACACCAATACTTTCCTCTCTCTCTCTCTCGAGTTTGTAGCAGGCTGACAATATCATCTAAAAGGAACAATATCTGGCTTGAATCCAGAGCAGATCGTGCTCCCCGTAATGACTGGCAGTGTCATGAATATGCACAAATTGTCCGGCTTCCAACTTATGCAACTCTCACACTGAATTACGCCGTGTGTGCCAACACTGAGACAATAAACTCCATTCTATATGCTATCTTATGCTAATGAGGACACTTTGGCTACATAATATATGCACATCTGACTAGACTACATTACTCAAGCCAAGCTTGGAAAAACATCCAAACCTGTCTTTGTCAACAGCAGCACTTGAGCTGAAGTGTTCAGGGCTGGTTATAGTCATGTGGTTAAAGCTAAAATAACAAATACATTGCAGCATGTGCAAACAAATGACACACAATCTCTATCTGAGTCAATCTAAAAAAGACCATTGAAAGGGCCACCGACAGGTCTCGATAGGGCCTTTCACACATTATGGGAACTTATTATAGGAACCATGTAGAAGTGAAAATAGAGGAGCCGAGTAAAAAACATCCAACCCAATTGACTATGATGTTCAGATTCAGAGATCTCTCTATTATCTTTCAATGGATAGTCTAGTGGTTGCTAGGGTGCTGTAACTGGTTGTTAGGTCTGGTTTTGAATTTATGTCACCACTTATTGAAATATTATAACTTTTTTATATTTGAACAAAATAAGCCCAACCACAGGCGTAACTATCGGTGAGCAGGGTATGCGGTTGCTTACGGGTCCGGACCAATCAGGACTGGAAGATATTGATTGACAGCCAGGGCCTCCTATCGCATTTTACTACTTTTAGTCTGATCGCATTTTACTTTATCGAAAATTTATTTAAATAAATAATGACAACAACATCTTTTACTGATCATTAAATACATGTGTGAAACGAACAATGATGAATTTTGGTGTAATTAGTTTCGAATTGGGACTGGGGAATCCCCGGGTCGGTAAGTGAACATGCGTATTGCGTGCAAAACAGTAAAAATGTTGAACTTGAGACAATATCGATATGGAGTCATCGTCAAAGTCGTCAAAGTCCCTCGTCCAACAAATATAAAGAGAGTTGGGAGAAAGACATGGATATCCATATTCCTGACGACATCTGGGAAGAATCTCTAGAAAACATACATTCCTGCTCCAATAATGCGAGACATTGTCTTATACAGTTCAAAATTATACATAGGCTTCATTTTTCAAAAGTAAAGATCCACAGCATTTTCTCGAACGCTTTACCAAACTGTGATAAATGTCAGTCCCTCAATGCAACACTTTTTCATGCTATTTTTTTCTTGCCCTAAAGTTGCCACTTACTGGTCTGATGTATTTAATGTGCTATCAAGATTTTTTAAGACTACATTCTCACCGGACCCATTGTTGATTATCCTTGGCACATCACAGTTTTTTAGAAATTTGACTTCAGCCCAACAGCGATTCATTTCCTACTCCCTTATTACTGCAAAAAAAGTTACTTCTGATGTCATGGAAAGGACCAGCGATACCCACTTACAAAATGTGGCTTCGAGATTCATCCAATACCTTACATTTGGAAAAAAATTTATATTTGTTGAAGGATAATCTTTCAAGTTTCTATAAGATTTGGCAACCCTTTATAGACTTCTTGCAATCAGTATCTGTATAAATACTTCTTTCCTTTCATTTTATTTGTATAAATTACTATTGTACTTCATGCTGCAAAACTATACTCTACTTCCGCTCTGTTTGTTTTTGTCTTTATTTTTGTTCTGGTTTATATGTATAATAGCATAAAAATATTTGAGCTTCTCTGTTATTGTTGATTGAAAATTGTATAAGATATATATGCTCAATAAAAACTTTACAACGTAAATTACAAACACATAAGTGGCTTTCAAAAGCGAAAACAAGAAGAGGAATTTGAGAAATGGATGAGTAAATTACCAAAAATAGGAAGCTTCTTTAAAAAAATCGCACAGGAGTGGAGATCGAGATTGAGCTGGAGCAAGAGAGTGAAGTGTTGTTTTTTTAAGTGCGTAGTCATCTAATCTCTAATATGCTGTGTTTATATGAGCTGGAGATACGATCTCACAAAGTTCATGCCAATGTTAAGTCTATAGGACTTTTTTTTAAACAAAAAACATAAAATTAAAGTAAATTATTCTAATTTAAATAAACTGAAAAACGGATATTTCACAGGTATTTCCTGAATTATTATGATCAAATACCTTCATTGTAAAAATAAATTGTAAAAAAAGGGTTTAAATGACTGGCAGCTACGGCTGCCAAACAAAAAAAACATAAAATTAAAGTAAAATATGGTCATTTAAATAAAGTGCAAAAAACTTTAACAGAAATTTGATGTCACCATGATTGAGATCATTGCTTTAGTTGGGCGCATGACCATTAAGTTTTTAACATTATTTATTCATACACATTTGTTACGGCAATAAATGCAGGAGAAAATATCAGATGATTTTGGTAATTCATTGGTGATGTTATTCATCATATGGTGAACTGATTCACTGATTTGACAGTCAAATCTCTGAATATATTAGCTGAGGTTACTTATATAGATGGGCATCAGTTTTATACAAAGTCTATGATTAATGTCATCATTTTTCACATGACCCTTGAAATATTGTGGCATCAGTATTATGACCATCTTTTTTTCACCCAGTTTTTCACACGCCAGGAGAACATAAGTTATAAAAGTCATATCAAGCCACACGACTGGACACCTCATTCATGGGTCCATGACAAATGGTGCGGGACGAGTTACACGCCGAATTTATGTCCAGAAGAATAATAAGCATGAGAGATTAAAGTTGCTGACTTAAATTTTTAAGTATATTCAACTTGAAGTATTAAGTTATTTCAACTTACATGACGTTAAACCAACTTAAAAAAACGAGTTGAATCTTGTATATCTTGTATAAAAGTTGAAAATTGCTTAACTTACACTACCGTTTGGGGTCGGTAAGATTTTTTTTGTTTTTAAAAGAAGTCTCTTCTGCTCACCAAGGCTGCATTTATTTGATTAAAAATACAAAACAAACCCAGTAATATTGTTAAATATTATTTCAATGTAAAACAGCTGTTTTCTCTGTGAATATATTTTAAAATGTAATTTATTCCTGTGATCAAAGCTGTATTTTCAGCATCATTACTCCAGTCTTCAGTGTCACATGATCCTTCAGAAATCACTCTAATATGATGATTTGCTGCTCAAGAAACATTTATGATTATTATCAGTTGACAACAGTTGTGCTGCTTCATATTTTTGTGCAAACAGTGATTCATTTTTTTCAGGATTCTTTGAAAGTTCAAGAGAAAAGCATTTCATTAAAAAATAAATATTTAGCATTATTATAAATGTCTTTACTGTCACTTTATATCAATTTCATGCGTCCTTTCTGAAGAAACGTATTAATTTCTTAAAAAAAACAAAAAAACAAATTGACCCCAAACTTTTGAACGGTAGTGTATTTTAATGAGTTAAAGCAATGTAAAAACACATGTTGTCATAACTTATTGATCATATATTTTTTTACAGTGCTCACAAATATTAAATTACGACATTATTAGCTTGAGATGCAAACACTTAAACACATTAAATGATAAATGTAATATAAATGTGTTAGACAGACCCATCCACCTGCAAAACAACCCAAAAAGCCCCTGAATCTGACCGAGGTGCAGACAGCCGATCGGTTTTCAGCGGAGAGCACATTTCTTAACCCATCACGGCAATTTCTGCAAGCTGATGGGATTTTGAACTTCAAAATGAGACTGACACTCGTGCTATCCGAGACCCGATGCCCTCTTTCCCCGAGCCATTACAGCTCACGGCAGCGCAACACAGGCTTTTAAACAGCTTTGATTCATGTGAGGAAAGGCTAAACACATTCAGACAACTGTTATTTTATTTCAAACCGTTCTCCTCTTTTCAGCAGCATTGCGTAAGCGCTCGGCCGGTCAAAGAAAGAGTCAAAGCACGGCATGGCACTAGAGACTAGTGTTATTGTTGGCAATAATACGGAGCGTGAAATAAGAGTTACGGTTGAGGTTCTGCCACCTTGTGCTCTCCAGGGTTTGCAGGGATAAAGTTTTCCATGGATGCGAGACCAACTGAGCCATTGACACCAATCTCACAGGAGTCGATCCGTCAAGGCTGTTAGTTCACTTAGACTTCCTGTTCCTCAGCAGGTGTGAGTCCCAATTGAGGATGCTGGCTTTTAATTACCCCTCATTCAGGGTCATAAATCACACACTCCAGCAGAGGACTCTCACACTGACAGACTGAGGCCATCCATCACTCACAGACCACGAGCTGATATGGAGAAATAGAAGGGAAAAAAACACAAGAAACACATCCAGGTCGTATTTTACTTCAAAATCGAAACAATGAAAATACATTCAAAAGGAACTTTATGCCAGTTACGCGCATCCCCACCTCAATTTACTATTGTTTTAAATAATTAAAACATTTAATACAATAAATATTTAAATAAAAATGATGTTAAAAAATAAATAAAATGTAAGCTACAATAAAAACAATAAAACAAAACTAAATAATAACAACAATAATAACAACAACAAATTAATAAGAACATGAAATAAATAAATGTTAATGCAATGATATATATATATATATATAGGCCTATACATTTGTTTAAATGTACGTGTATTTATATTAAATTACATTTAAAATACATAAACTAAATAAGAACCAATAAGTACATTGATATTAGTCTAGTATGTACAATATTTTGTATAATATTATATAATTAAATATGGCATATATAATCATATTTTAATTTAAAGTTTACTTTTATTTATTTTATTTGTCATATTATTTTATTTATTTTTTTACTTAATTTAAATTAAATTACATTTATTTAAGTAACTTTATTTAATATTTGTATCATGGCAGTATTTATGCTGAGTCAAATAAAAAGTTGTATATATTATTGTATTTTAATGATAACAGTAAATAAAAGTAGCCTATTACATTAAAGAAAATCGTCATTCAAAATCACAGGAATTACAAAACATGTAAATGAAAACATGAAAATACCTTATGAAAATAATGTAAAAACATTTGAAAAATCTTTCAAAAATAGACTTCCTTTTCTTCATGCAAAAAAAATCTATGATAGCAAAATGTGAACAGGATGTGCTTTCATGACAGTAACCTTCAACATTACTTGGAAAGAGGAAAATTGACAAAGTTGCTGAATTATTCTCTTGTTTTTACCATGAAATGGTAGCCTGAATTCTAGTCAGAATGTGAGTCTGATGCTGCTCCATCGGGCTTTGATTATGAGGCGTGTCTTTATCGAACCAGGAAAAAAAAACCCTCTGCACTCAATTGGATAGACCTACAACCAATCAGAGCAAGCATACGGCAAGGAAGGATGACAAACACATCTTAACGATGATACGATGAACAAATGCTTGATTGCAGTTCTCTGTTCGTCCTTTAAAATTAATGCGCTGTCGATTTCTTTTACAACAGACGAGATAGCAGAATCTATACATCTCAATTCTCCAGTGGCAGCCATCTTTGTTGTAAACCAGTTCAAACCAAGCGCTCTGATGGAGTGATGAATACGTAACTGCAGATCATCTGTCCATCATCGTATAAAGCCCGCCCTGGCAATTTGATTGGCCCGACGATTTCTGACCGGATCATAATTACTCCTCAATGGATCGAGTCCAGACCGAACTTCAAAACATGTTGTGGGCGAGGTTCGGCTGGCATCAGGCTAATGAAATGAAAAGTTATAGCAAGTGCAGCACTGAGAGGCTTCACAGTATTTGCTCTTACAGAAACACAAAAGAGACACACATCTGTACATTCAGTGCATGTCACAAGGTCAGAAGATGCTCTGATAAAAGCCAAGCATGTGATTTCCAGCGAGATTCGAAGGGCATGATGGGTAATGGAGCTCCTTTAGCATTCACAGCACGATCCTCCTGCCGTCTTGAAAACCCTTTACTCCATTATATGTCTTCTGTCTGAAGACAAGCGCTCTCGTATCTGAGAGATCAATGAGTCTGGCGTGATCTTTAGAAGTGTGATGATGAACCACAAAACCCTCAGAACAAACGGGGGAAAGTCGAGAAAGACAAACTTCCATCGTTCAGCTAATGACATCACGCCTGTTTCCCACTGAGAGCGAATAGTTGTGTTATCTATAGGGAGATCAAGACACATTTCTTTGTGTTTTTATCAGATGCACATGGGGTTTATTCACTTTAGCATTCTCTTGTTTCGGATTAAACAGAAATAAACCACACAAGTGATTTTTTCAACACTACAACAGCGGCAAAGTTAAAGATATCATTCCCACTGTATGAACAGACTCTGCTGAACTTGTCACATCACGAGTCCTGCGAATATATTCACATAGAAAACAGTCATTAAAAATAGTAATAATATTTCACAATATTATAGTTTTTTTTACTGTATTTAAGATCAAATAAATACAACCTTGGTGAGCAAAAGCACTAAAACGGTCTAGTGCACTCAGGGCCGAAAATTACCACTCGCCAAATGTGAGTAAAAATGTCAATCGCCAGTTGGCCGGTAATATTTTTGTTGAATTTTAACAATGCAATGATGTGAAAACATGAACAAACGTGAACGACGCTCGGGACAGTTAACAAGCCAGCGCTGCATCGTCACCAAAGTTTAAGAATTGCCTATTTAAATATTCAAGCGCAAGAAGCAGCGATAGGAGCTCAATCTGTGAGTGTGTGGGAAGATTCAACATCTGAAGCGCACGAATACTAAACTGAGCTCTCTTTCACATCTTCTTGTGCTTGAACAGACAAATTCAGATACAATTACGTCAAAAACTCTGAGCAAAAATTATTGGCGAGTTTAATAAATACATTTCTGGTTATGGCTTAAGTGAATGTAAACAGTGGAGAAAGAAGAGCATGTGTATCAGCGTCAGCATGTTGGATCCGTGCATTCACTCTTAAAGTGACAGCAGCCTAATATTACTGCCGCTGCCTGTGTTTTTAATGTTAATAAACAACAAAAGGCAAAGAAAAAAATCATTCTGAATAACTTCTGAAAAGGATTAATCTGTTTATTTATACAGTAAAGACTATTCAGAGTTATTCTACATTTGTTAGGCTGGTAGCTGTGTCATCGAATTGGAATAGAGAATTGGGAATTTTCACAGCTATCTAAGAATTGGGGTCATTACTGCCTGTTTTTGCAGTAAAAAATATTCATGTCCATTGGCAGGTGTGGAAAAAAAGAAAGTTTTAGGAGTGCACTTATAATTAATTCACAAATATATGTTTTTAGGTGCACATCATGTTTATTAAAGTAGGCATTTTTGAGGAAACATTTCAGAGTTTATATGTGATTGATATTTGCTTTGATTTTTCCGACTAGTCCAGTCTCTGAATATATTTCCCAGGCGTTCTCTCGTGTCCATCCACCGAGTCCTTCTTCACAAGCAATCAGGCTGTTTAATTACACCCGCCCGATCCGTGTCCCCGTGACGATGGATTCCACACCGGATGATGGTTTCCGTGTTGATGATGCAGAGGTCACGAATCCACCCGGCTCACGCACGAGCGCTCTTGACACTCGTGTTTGTGTTTGTCTGGGTGTTTCCGGACATTAGTGTGTAACTAACAACCCTTGTTTACTCACGCACTGACCGAGCGAGACACCATCCGCAGCTTCACTACAGACAAGACACATATTGACGCTGGCAATCGATGGCTTCATTTAGGAAACAGCGCTAGTGTGTTGTATAACGTCTTGGCTGTGTAGAAGCTCTGGTAGCCGAACAGCACAAGATAAGTCCATAAATATTTGAAAACACACTTCTACCCGGCTGACGCGTCTTCGGTTGTGATGAAAGAGCTGTTTTTGCCCTGACAGGCCTGTGACCGACTGTGCATCTTTCTATGAAGAATAAAAACAGCTGTAAATGTGGTGGATTCGCATTAGTGTTGACATGTGCAGTGATGAGATTGTGGTGCTGTTTTCCTTCAGCCGCATGATTGTGGAGCTTTGCACATCGTCCCGAGGTGTTCTTTTATTTAGTTGTTATTTATGCCATCGAACACACTGAGGGTTTTAACAAGATCACGGTGACACATAGAGATGAGATTGGAGTTTGTGCACAGTTCATGTCTTTGCTTGTGTTTCTTTCCTCTTTATAGTCTGTCAAGCGTGTCATTGATTTGAATTGGATCCAGGAGCTGATAGTTGTCATCGCAGAATGGAAACACAATCTGACTTTGATTTCTATCAATTTTGATACTGTATGATTGGTCTTTTTTTTTTTTTAAGAAGACTCTTCTGCTCACCAAGGCTGCATTTATTTGATTAAAAACACAGTAAAATTATGAAATACTTTTACAAATTAAAATAACTGTTTTCTATTGTAATATATTGTAAACTGTAATTTATTCCTGTGATCAAAGCTGAATTTTCAGCATCATTCCTCCAGTCTTCAGTGTCACATGATCCTTCAGAAATCACTCTAATATGATGATTTGCTGCTCAAGAAACATTTATGATTCTTATCAATGTTGAAAACAGTTGAATAGAAAGTTAAAAAATAACATATTTTTTCCTGTTTTATTATTATTATTATTCTTTTTACACTTTTTTAACATTATAAATGACTTTTTAAATGACAGTTTTGATCAATTGAATGCATCCTTGCTGAATAAAACTGTTAATTTATTAAAACTTTCCATTTAATTTTAAGTACTGACCCCAAACTTTTAAACTGTATATTTGGCCAACAAATATATATATAATTATGTAATATAATAATAATAATAATAATATATTTTTTTCGAGTAATAGTAAAAACTTTGGTCATCATGTTTTTTTCGAAAGTGCATTTTTCAATAATCATAACATATTTAAATATTAAATAAATTTGAGGATAATTCAGAAAAAATGGCTATGCAGTTCTTCTGACCACAATCCAAAGCTTTCCTAAGTATGGTTGTGGTGATGCTATACTTAGTCAAAAGCATGATTTATAACAAAAATGACCAATTAGAAAGGTAATAGCACACCTCTCCCCAGAAAAAGACACATGATTTGAGGAATTCTGCATGTCTGGAGCACAAACACTTTAACACTTAAGTGATGCTTAACTGTGCAAGCCCTAAAAGCGCTCTATTTCAGTCCGTTTTCTGTAAGCTTAAATGTAGCTGTAATTCTGCACACACACAACCAGCAGTGTTTCTTTTCTTTTAGTGTGTGACAGTGGCCTCGTGGCTTGAGTTACTCGAGCATTAACACGGGAGAGAACGCAGAGGTTTGCATCAGCTCTGGCGTCTGTCCATAACATTCACATGCAGTGAAGTAGATGGAGGCTTCATAGAGACAGAGCAAAACAATATCCATTTGACAGTTAAACCTGTTATTATTCGTTATGCAAATATTATTTTTGCACATAAAGACACACCTATAGCCTGTTAAAACACAGTTTTAAGTTATAAAAAAAAGTGTCTTCTGCTCACCAAGGCTGCATTTATTTTATCAAAAATAAAGTAAAAACATTCAAATATTATTACAATTTAAAAAAGCTGGTGTATATATCTGAGAATTGTCCTCTTTGGTTGATAA
>CM060619.1:2075489-2117989 GCA_030578275.1 Meda fulgida
ATTGTGTTAGACTGTCATTCCTCACACACTTGGACCTTTAGGACAGGAGAGAGGAGAGTAAGGTGTGATGAAGTCAGACATTGACTTCTCGAGCACGGGCACCTGACAGCCCCAAAGAGACGTGTCACTTCCTGTCCACAGAAAGTACCTCACTTCAAAAACCTCTCAAAGCCATTTGGCTTTTGTTGCATCTTCCTCTTAAAACCCCAAACTCTTTCAGAGATGAATGGCTGACCTAAATAAATAATGGCTTGAACGCAAACACATCTTACCGGTGCACTTTTTCAGGCTTCCCGGCCGTTTTCCGTGCATCCCGAGCTTGCATCCGAAATTCTCCTCCCAGAATTCGGCAAACCACACATTCCTTCTGTTGTTGGAGAGCGAGCGACTGCGGAAGTAGCGATCGAACGCTGAGGAGAGAGAGGAGAGGAAAAGAAAGCGATAAGCATCTGAAGGGATAATTACAGAGACATGGAAAATTACACATTATATAAATAATTAAACAAATAAATGTGAAAGTTTTGAAGTAGAAAGACTGAAATAATATTTTCTTGTCCATGGTTCTTGTAAAAATCATACACTACACATGATTTTGGTAACACTTTACATTAAGGTTCAATTGATTAACATTAAGCATCATACATCAGGTAAAATTACAGCATTTGATAATCTAGGTTAATGTTAAGTTAAAAATACATTATTGTTAATATATTATTGTTAAAGTTCCCCTTTTATACTATTTTAAAGGTTCCTAATTTTATTTTGGAGTCTCATACAATAGGTTTACATGCATCCATGTTCAAAAAACAATTTTCTCATAATATACATTGCAGCATCAGCTCTTTTCTTACAGTGTCTGAAACGCTTCAATCAAGGATATGGTCTCTCGAAACCCCGCCTTTCTGAGAGCTTCCTCTGCTCTGATTGGTCAGATGGCCCAGTCTGTTGTGATTGGTCTACTCTGCTCTGATTGGTCAGATGACCCAGTCTGTTGTGATTGGTCTACTCTGCTCTGATTGGTCAGATGGCCCCGTCTGTTGTGATTGGTCTACTCTGCTCTGATTGGTCAGATGGCCCAGTCTGTTGTGATTGGTCTACTCTGCTCTGATTGGTCAGATGATCCAGTCTGTTGTGATTGGTCTACTCTGCTCTGATTGGTCAGATGGCTCAGTCTGTTGTGATTGGTCTACTCTGCTCTGATTGGTCAGATGGGTCAGTCTGTTGTGATTGGTCTACTCTGCTCTGATTGGTCAGATGGCTCATTCTGTTGTGATTGGTCTAGTCAGCTCTGATTGGTCAGATGGCTCAGTCTGTTGTGATTGGTCTACTCTGCTCTGATTGGTCAGATGGCTCATTCTGTTGTGATTGGTCTACTCTGCTCTGATTGGTCAGATGACCCAGTCTGTTGTGATTGGTCTACTCTGCTCTGATTGGTCAGATGACCCAGTCTGTTGTGATTGGTCTACTCTGCTCTGATTGGTCAGATGGCCCAGTCTGTTTTGATTGGTCTACTCTGCTCTGATTGGTCAGATGACCCAGTCTGTTGTGATTGGTCTACTCTGCTCTGATTGGTCAGATGACCCAGTCTGTTGTGATTGGTCTACTCTGCTCTGATTGGTCAGATGATCCAGTCTGTTGTGGTTGGTCTACTCTGCTCTGATTGGTCAGATGATCCAGTCTGTTGTGGTTGGTCTACTCTGCTCTGATTGGTCAGATGACCCAGTCTGTTGTGATTGATCGACTCTGCTCTGATTGGTCAGATGGCCCAGTCTGTTGTGGTTGGTCTACTCTGCTCTGATTGGTCAGATGATCCAGTCTGTTGTGGTTGGTCTACTCTGCTCTGATTGGTCAGATGGCCCAGTCTGTTGTGATTGGTCTACTCTGCTCTGATTGGTCAGATGGCCCAGTCTGTTGTGATTGATCGACTCTGCTCTGATTGGTCAGATGACCCAGTCTGTTGTGATTGGTCTACTCTGCTCTGATTGGTCAGATGACCCAGTCTGTTGTGATTGGTCTACTCTGCTCTGATTGGTCAGATGACCCAGTCTGTTGTGATTGGTCTACTCTGCTCTGATTGGTCAGATGACCCAGTCTGTTGTGATTGGTCTACTCTGCTCTGATTGGTCAGATGATCCAGTCTGTTGTGGTTGGTCTACTCTGCTCTGATTGGTCAGATGATCCAGTCTGTTGTGGTTGGTCTACTCTGCTCTGATTGGTCAGATGACCCAGTCTGTTGTGATTGGTCTACTCTACTCTGATTGGTCAGATGACCCAATCTGTTGTGATTGGTCTACTCTGCTCTGATTGGTCAGATGGCCCAGTCTGTTGTGATTGGTCTACTCTGCTCTGATTGGTCAGATGATCCAGTCTGTTGTGGTTGGTCTACTCTGCTCTGATTGGTCAGATGACCCAGTCTGTTGTGATTGATCGACTCTGCTCTGATTGGTCAGATGACCCAGTCTGTTGTGATTGGTCTACTCTGCTCTGATTGGTCAGATGGCCCAGTCTGTTGTGATTGGTCTACTCTGCTCTGATTGGTCAGATGACCCAGTCTGTTGTGATTGGTCTACTCTGCTCTGATTGGTCAGATGACTCAGTCTGTTGTGATTGGTCTACTCTGCTCTGATTGGTCAGATGACCCAGTCTATTGTGATTGGTCTACTCTGCTCTGATTGGTCAGATGGCTCAGTCTGTTTTGATTGGTCGACCACTTCCAGCAACTGCTATTTTTTGGCACAGTAAAAAATCACTACAACAACATAAACAGTACATGCACTATACATTTTAAATGTATTATTAGTAGTAGTAGTTATATTAATACATTAAAATTATGGACTGGGAAAGGAGACAAGCATCTAAAGGAATGACACACATTTGTGTCAGTAAAGTGGCAGAGCATGTGTAAATCCTCGACGGTATTCCTGTCTGGCTGTCTGTGTCTAATCCCTGTCCTCACAGACACAATTATATAATGTGTTCTGACAAAAGTGCTGTAATTGGAGGGTCTATTCCCAAGCTGTTGCCTGAGAGCCGAGAGCCGCTGCTTGAGGGACAGTGCTATGATTACTTGAGTGCAGACAACCACCAGGAGGAGCCCCGGATGCACTCGCCACGGCATGGATACGGTGTGAAGTGTTGGACCATGATGCTAATTGTTAGCAATGCTTGTCTGACAACATTGAAGAGCAGAAAGAAATGACTCCACTAAGTCTGGGCATTGCAATCTGAATGCGAGTGAATTCAAGTACACTGAGAATAACTTTTTGCTATTGAAATGACTGTCAGTTTTTTGACCAGTTTAGTTGAATACACCCAAGTTTTTATTTGCTTACAAAAAAAAGGAACATTAAATAAGAATTAAAAGATATTCCATTACTTTTTCATGACTTTTCGTGTCTTTTTATATTGTTTTCCAGTTGTTTGTGAATACTAGTTTTAAAAAAATAAAAACATTTTTAAAGAGATTGCACTCACAAAACTCATTTATAGCCAGAACTTAGAGTTCACTAAAGCAGGAAAAAAATACATTATTGATTTTTTTTAAGGTTTTATTTCCTTCAGCTCGCTAATTCCCTGATATTTTCAGGTTTTCCTTTTTATATTTATTTAAATCATTATTAGTTCTAAATATCGTTTTACTTATTCTGGTTACTAACAAATAATATGTTTAATTAATAATTGATTGTTATGGAGCCCCATAAGGGACACGGTGAAGGCAAACTATGAGAAAGGAGCAAAAAATATTTGTCAATGTCTGTATCTGAGAAACAGAGAAATTTTGCATTCGCCCACAAAGAACACAAAGCAAGCAAACACAAAGTTTCTTTGGGAACGCACATATGCAAGAGAATGCAAAAGCATTCAAATATATTTTTTATCCTTCCATCCCGTATTTTTCCTCTATTATTTCCCTTTAGGGGCTCTGTAAATTGTCACATATATACACCAGCATTCAAAAAGTATTTATAATGTTATAAAAGATTTCTATTTAAAAAAAAAATGCTGTTCTTTTAAACTTTCTGTTCATCAAAGAATAGAATGCATCATGGTTTCCACAAATATACGAAGTACCGTAACTGTGATAATAATCAGAAATGTTTGTTGAGCATCAGATCATCATATTAGAGTGATTTCTGAAGGACCATGTGACACTGAAGACTGGAGTATAATGCTGAAAATTCAGCTTTGCATCACATAAATTATATTTGAATAAGTATCAAAATACAAAAACTTCTTTTAAACTGTAATAATATTTCACAATATTTCACAATAATAAAGTAAATGAAGCCTTGCTGAGCAAAAGACACACCAAACATTTGAGCGATAGTGCATGGATACGTGTCACATGTACACACCGTCCACCGTGGCTCTTTTGGGCAGGATAGTTATGGCTCCTTCTGCCACTTTCTCCTGCTGGATCACTGGAGAGATCTTGGCTCCCCAGCTGTCAGACCCGACCCACAGAAAGTGACCCGTCTGGTTGCTCCTCTTGGCAGCATCCAGCACTCGTCTGTAGACAGAAACAATGATGCATCAGCCCCAAACAGCACATCCATATCTCCTCTAGTGTTCAGATTAATGTGTGTCAGGAGCTGCAGGCGTCTGGAACTGATATTCAGATAAAGACACGCTCTCGTTCCTCACTCATGTCAGAGACTCGGAGAGTCGAAGCTGGGATTTCTATGGCCAGCCTTAAGATCTGAAACACTTTACCATAAGGTTCATTAGTTAACATTAGTTAATGCATTACATGAACTAAGCATGAGCAATACATGTGTTACTGTATTTGTTCATCTTTGTTAATGTTAGTGCAGCTGTTCATTGTTTGTTCATGTTAGTTCACAGTGCATTAAATACTGTTAACAAGATTTTTATTAAGTATTAGTAAATGTTGAAATTAACATTAACAAAGATTAAAAATGCTGTATATGAGCAGTTCATTATTAATTTGTGCTAATTAATGTAGTTAGCTAATGTAAACTAATGAACATTATTACTATGTGTCTTGTAAAGATGTCCAGCTGTCTCATGTACTGTTTTATTGAGAGGGATTTGGAAAGAGTGATTGTGTTAAGCTATATACTTGCTCATTCTCTCACTGTGATAGATAAAGAGAGAAGTGACTGGAAAGAACAAATGAACCCAAGAATTATTAAATAATATCTGGATTGCAGAATCTCCAATATGTCACAGAAGAAGACATTCAAAAATGAAATTGAGAAAACCAATTCGTAACGGAAAAGGTCTGATTCAGAATCAAAGTAAATGCTTCTCATGATCAACTAAAAAGTTAGATATCAGTTCAATATAAAACTCATCTCACTCTCACTATTTTAAGTCTCTCCGTATATTTTCCCAGTATGAAATAGTTAGTATGCCCTCAGTCAATCTGTTAATAAGCCCAACATTTAACATTCATTTCCCCCCTGTTTTGCCTGAGCTTGCTTTAAAAGTCTATGTAACTTCAGTATGAAGTCAGATTAGCATTCGCCTCCAAGGCATAAAAATAAATATTGTACTCCTCAGCAGCTGTTATATCAACACACATATGTATAGATGGCAGGAAAGCCATCATTTTGCAGTCGTCTCTGTGTGATGAAGCCAAATCTGGGCGCAGAGCAGCACCTCGGGGACCGGCTCAGGAACGCTGCGAGGACCTCCACAATCTGAAGACGCAGAGGAAAGTGGAGCATCCCTCCCTCAGGCACAGAAAGCCTCACTTAACACCCTCTCCAGCGTTTTAATTGCTTTCCATCTGTACTTAGTGCAGTAACGTTAGACAATATACAGGTGGCAACTGAGATAAAGCAGGGAGTTGAGCAAAGGCTGCTGGGAGGGGCGATACGTTAGGAGAAATGTGTTAATGAGTCTGTTTTAACTGTTCCTCCCCTCTAAATCGCTCCCAAATCCCAAATCACATACTTCCCTACTATTGTCACACTTTGTTCCTGTTTCCAGGGCCAGCCCATGGCATAGGCAGAATAGGTAAATGCTAGGGGCGCCACTCAATAGGGGCGCCAAAATGAGTGAGCGAGTGATTTTTTTTACTAATACTATTTTAAAAACATTAATTCAAAATACTACAAAATAAAGCACAGAAACTTTATGTCCCCCGACTCCGGTCCGGCGCATCAATCGTCCCCCGCCCAGCGAGTGCTTGGAGTGCGTCAGAAACAGAGCGCGCGATCAGTTTACTCTTGGCAATTTGTTGTGTAGCGTCGCCCCTCGCTGCATCCAATGTAGACAGCATTGCTTTCGTTTGAGGGCACTTAACACTCAAGCACCCCGTAGAAACGGGCCTGGCAGCTCGCGCCAGCTCTAGACATGGTGAGAGTCACCTGATTGTGTCGGATGGCCACATTTACATGCCATATTTTAGATTAGCATTATAATCTGCAATAGATACAGTGCCAAACGGAAGAGAAGAGGATAAAACGGGATAAAGACAGAGGTATGTAATGAATGAACAGTTTATCTAATTGCATAGTAGTAAGATATATAATTTAATGGCAGTTATTGTTACCTTAAACTTAATGCTAACAGTTGTTCTGAGTTCTCCAGAGGCCCCAGACTGTGTGATTTGTAACAATCACGTCAGTTTTTTTAGACGCATTCACTATCACTTTTATTCATTAATGTTTTACTCTACAGTTGTGCAGTTTTGAGGGGCATATATGGCATTTTTTTTTATTTATTTGCCAAAATTATTAATGATATTTATATAGGCTACAGGTTTATTAAAAGTAGCAACATTTTATGTAAAATGAACATTAAAGAAGACATTTCGCAGTTTCATTCATGGTGAAAACATGAAACGTGCCATAGTTTAGTGGAATTTTGCTGCCATCAACTGCAAAACAAACACTTTTGCTATAGCGCTCAATGAATAGTTTGTGCATGAATGACATTTGGACGATGACATCACTGTTTTATCCAGAGCGGCTATATACTGAACAAATTATAAACGCAACAAAACTGTAAAGCTGTAAATCTGCCTTGAAATAATCTATATTGTAAAAAGCGCTATAAAAATAAATGGGACTTGACTTGAACGCTAGATGTAATGCTCTTGCTATTTGTGTTTAGGCTGTAATGTGTGTGTGTGTATATATATACACACATTATGATTATTTATCCTATATATGTATATATATATATATATATATATATATATATATATATATATATATATATAGGATAAATAATCATGAACACAATGACAGGGTGAAATGGGCTGTGATGCATGGGGCACCAGGTAAAATCTTGCCTAGGGCAGCAAATTGGCCAGGGCCGGCCCTGCCTGTTTCATGTATGTCATGTGATCCCCTGTTCCTCTTGTCTGATGTGTCATGTTGTCATTGGTTCATTGTGTCATTGTTCACAGGTGTCCCTTGTCTAGTCATTAGTTTTGTGTATTTAATCCCTCATGTTTGCCCCTTCTTTGTCAAGTATTGTTTTCATGTATCCGCTGTTGGGAAGCCCTGACCTTGCTCTTGTATTGAGTTTCATGCCTTGGTTTTATGTTTGATCACGTTTTGGAAATAAAGTTGCATTTGGGTTCTCTACAACTTGTCTTCAGTGGAGATAATTACAACTATATAGTAGGTGAGAAACAGTATGTGACAAAAGAAGTATGTCCGAATTCACAGTACTCATGAACGGTTCGACAAAAAGTACCTGGATGACCCACTAACTCCAGTGGGATTCTGAAGTGTGTATATGATGGACACTTTACTATCAGGAGAGGGTTTGTGAATGACAGTGAGGCGACGCGACTGACGCTGACAGGTCACATGATAATGACAGCATGGTCAATGCAGTTTATTCATACTACACACATTCATACACACATTCATACTACACACATTCATACTGCACACATTCATACACACATTCATACTACACACATTCATACTGCACACATTCATACACACATTCATACACACATTCATACTACACACATTCATACTACACACATTCATATTCATACTACACACATTCATCCTACACACATTCATATTCATACTACACACATTCATATTCAAACTACACACATTCATCCTACACACATTCATATTCATCCTACAAACATTCATCCTACACACATTCATACTACACACATTCATCCTACACACATTCATACTACACACATTCATCCTACACACATTCTACTACACACATTCATACTACACACATTCATCCTACACACATTCATACTACACACATTCATACTGCACACATTCATCCTACACACATTCATCCTACACACATTCATACTACACACATTCATATTCAAACTACACACATTCATATTCATACTACACACATTCATCCTACACACATTCATCCTAGACACATTCATCCTAGACACATTCATACTACACACATTCATACTACACACATTCATCCTACACACATTCATACTACACACATTCATACTGCACACATTCATACTACACACATTCATACTACACACATTCATATTCAAACTACACACATTCATATTCATACTACACACATTCATCCTACACACATTCATCCTAGACACATTCATCCTAGACACATTCATACTACACACATTCATCCTACACACATTCATACTACACACATTCATCCTACACACATTCATACTACACACATTCATACTGCACACATTCATACTACACACATTCATATTCATACTACACACATTCATCCTACACACATTCATACTGCACACATTCATACTACACACATTTATACTACACACATTCATACTACACACATTCATACTGCACACATTCATACTACACACATTCATATTCATACTACACACATTCATCCTACACACATTCATACTGCACACATTCATACTACACACATTTATACTACACACATTCATACTACACACATTCATACTGCACACATTCATACTACACACATTCATCCTACACATTCATACTACAC
Organism: Meda fulgida; assembly: GCA_030578275.1. Classification (NCBI taxonomy): domain Eukaryota; kingdom Metazoa; phylum Chordata; class Actinopteri; order Cypriniformes; family Leuciscidae; genus Meda; species Meda fulgida. The sequence goes on from CM060619.1 coordinate 2,084,436, forward strand.
ACATTCATACTACACACATTCATACTGCACACATTCATACTACACACATTCATACTGCACACATTCATACTGCACACTTTCATACTACACATTCATACTACACACACTCATACTGCACACATTCATCCTACACATTCATACTACACACATTCATACTGCACACATTCATCCTACACACATTCATACTGCACACTTTCATACTACACATTCATACTGCACACATTCATACTGCACACATTCATCCTACACATTCATACTACACACATTCATACTGCACACAATTATACTACACACATTCATACTGCACACATTCACACAACAAACATTCATACTGCACACATTCATACTGCACACATTCATACTACACACATTCATACTACACACATTCATACTGCACACATTCATACTGCACACATTCATACTGCACACATTCATACTGCACACATTCATACTACACACAATTATACTACACACATTCATACTGCACACATTCACACTACAAACATTCATACTGCACACATTCATACTGCACACATTCATACTACACACAATTATACTACACACATTCATACTGCACACATTCACACTACAAACATTCATACTGCACACATTCACACTACAAACATTCATACTGCACACATTCATACTGCACACATTCATACTACACACATTCATATTCATACTACACACATTCATACTGCACACATTCATACTACACACATTCATACTGCACACATTCATACTACACACATTCATACTACACACATTCATACTACACACATTCATACTGCACACATTCATACTACACAAATTCATTCTACACACATTCATACTACACACATTCATACTACACACATTCATACTACACACATTCATACTGCACACATTCATTCAGCAACTCAATACATTTAGGCATGTAGAAATGGTGAAGTTTAAACTGAGCATCAGAACGGGGAAGAAAAGAGTGACTTTATATGCGTCATGGTTGTTGGTGATAGACGGACTGTATTTCAGAAACTGCTGATCTACTGGGATTTTCATACACAATCATCTCTAGGGTCCGAAAAAGAGAAAATATCCAGTGAGCGGCAGTTCTGTGTGTGAAAATGCCGCGTTGATGCCAGAGGTCAGAGGAGAACGGCTGGTTCATCTGATAGAAAGGTTACAGTAACTCAAACAAGCACTCGTCTCAACCGTGAGGCAGATGAGCTACAGCAGAAGAATAATAATATTAATAATAATTCATTACATTTACATAGCGCTTTTCTCAACACTCAAAGCGCTTTACATAGAAGAGGGAATCTCCTCAACCACCACCAATGTGAAGCATCACCTGGATGATGCGACGGCAGCCATATTGCGCCAGAACGCCCACCACACTCCCGCTTACTGGTGGAGTGATGAAGCCAATTAGTATATATATATATGTGGATGATTAGGAGGCCATGATGGACAGAGGCCACTGGGGCAAATATGGCAAAATTACACCCCTACTCTTTCGAAAGACATCCTTGGATTTTTTGTGACCACAGAGAGTCAAGGCCTCGGTTTAACGTCTCATCCGAAGGACACACACCGGAGGTAACAGCAAACTGAAGCTACAATTCACACAGACTCAACAAAAAACGCTGCCTATTCTGATGAGTCTCGATTTGTGTTGCAACATTCAGATGGTCGGGTCAGAATTTGCTGTAAGCAACACTAGAGCCCGGATCCGTCCTGCCGTGTATCCGTGTATCAGTGGATCAATCAGCTGCTGCTGTAATGGTGTGGAGATTATCTTGGCACACTTTGAGCCGCTTAGTACCAATTGAACCTCTAAATGCCACAGTCTACCGATTGTTGCTGATGTCCATCCCCAGCAAGCAATAGCCGTCATTTCACCGTCTATAGACCCGATATAGTCCGGCTATGAGTAACACACTTCCAGCCAAAATAACCTTGAATTTGGTAACATGCCAAAATAACTTGCAAGGTGTTTGCTAGTACATCATGTAAGCAAAGTAAACAGTGATTACAAGGTGTCTGGTTTCATTTCTTTGACATGCTCATGTTCTTGATGACTATAGTCTTGGGATACGGTTAGACATCTATTAAATTTTCACTGACAGCCCAAATTTTGCCTTGTTTTAGCCTAGACGTCAGGGCTGTGTTTGGACAGCTATGCAATCACATGTTATGTGATGATGTGTTTGAAATGTCTAATATAATGCATGCTGATTCAGTCCCCCTGTGGTGAAAATCCAGTTTTTAATATTGTTTCTATGTCTATGTGGTGTTTTTTATATGCTTTAAGACAAATTCATGTGCAAAGTCATCAGTCGACAGCATTGCTGAGTATTTTCTCCTTAAAACTGAACCAAAGACAGTCTCAAAAACACGGTGTGAAATCGCTGGTGTTTCTGACATCACAAACTACCCTGTAACCAATCAGATCAACGTGTGATCGTCAACCAGTGGATCTCTGTGAGTGAATGAGTGGAGGTGGGGCTCATTTGCATATTCATAGAATCACGCATACTAAATGAGGCAAGGGTGTCGCGTTACATTCAAGCTATTTTAAGACATGACGATTTATTTTTTTCAAGGAAAAAATAATTAATGTGTAATTTTGGTGATCAAAGATGAGTTTTAAGTGATAAAATAATTGACTACAGGGGACTTTAATTTAAAAAAGCAGTAGGCGGTATATATATATATATATATATATATATATATATATATATATATATATATATATATATACAGTCGTGCTCAGAATTAATGGTACCCCTGGTAAATATGATAAAAAATGGCTGGAAAAAATAAATCTGCATCATTTATCCTTTTGATCTTTCATTCAAAATATTGGCAAAAATCTAAACTTTCATTGAAGTAAAAGAATAGAAAGTGGGGGGGAAATCACATTATGAAATAAATGTTTATCTCCAAAACACGTTGGCCACAATTATTGGTACCCTTTTATTAAATACTTTTTGCAATCTCCTTTTGCCAAGATAACAGCTCTGAGTTTTCTCCTATAATGCCTGATGAGTTCGGAGAACACAGACAAGAGATCAGAGACCATTCTTACAGAATCTCTCCAGATCCTTCAGATTCCCAGATCCATGTTGGTGCTTCTTCTCTTCAGTTCACTCCACTCATCAGGTCTGGGACGGTCATGGCAGAAGCTTCATTTTGTGCTACTTAACACATTTTTGTGTTGATTTTGATGTTTGTTTTGTATCGTTGTCCTGATGGAAGATCCAACCACAGCCCATTATAAGATTTCTAGCAGAGGCTGTCAGGTTTAGATTTTTTATCTGTTGGTATTTGATAAAATCCCCGATGCCATGCATGTATCTGAACAAGAAGTCCAGGACCTCCAGCAGAAAAATATGACCACAACATTAAAGATGGTATATTAAATTGTACACATGGGGTACTTTTTATCCTTGTGTGCACCAAACCCATCTTGCATGTTTGCTGCCAAAAAGCTATTTGTTAGTTTCATCTGACCACAGAACCCTGTGCTGTTTGAAGGTCCAGTCATGTCTGACAACTGAATTTGTTTTTGGATGAGCAAGGAGGATTTTTCTTGAAAACCTCCCAAACAACATGTGGTGATGTAGGGGTTGTTCAATTTTTTTTAATAGGCTTTCTGAACCCAAGACTCAACTAATCTCTGCAATTCTCCATCTGTGATCTTTGGAGAGTCTTTGGCCACTCAAACTTTCATCCTCACCATGCATTAAGACAATATAGACACACGTCCACTTCCTGGCAGATTTGTAACATCTTTAGTTGATTGGAAGTGCTTAATTATTGCCCTGATGGTCAAAATGGGGATTTTCAATGCTTTAGCTATTTTCTTACAGCCACTTACTATTTTGTGATGCTCAACAATCTTTTGATGCACATCAGAACTATATTCTTTGGTTTTACTCATTGTAATGGATGATTAAGGGAATTTGGCCTTTGTGTTTCCTCATATTCAAACTCTTGTAAAACAAGAAGTCATGGCTGGACAATTTCATGTTCCTAGTCACCCTGGTGTGCAAAAAAAAGGTAAATATGAATGGGAATATTCTTCAGAGATATTTTACTCGTAAACAATTCTAGGGGTACCAATAATTGTGGCCAACTTGTTTTGGAGAAAAACATTTATTTCATAATGTGATTTCCCCTCCACTGTCAATTATTTTACTTCAATGAAAGTTTAGATTTTTGCCAATTTTTTGAATGAAATATCAAAAGGATAAACGATGCAGAATTATTTTTTACAGCCATTTTTCATCATATTTACCAGGGGTACCATTAATTCTGAGCACGACTGTATATATATATATATATAATAAACAGCATTCAGTATTCAGATATTATATTTTTCAAATATAATACTCTCTATCTATCTCTTTCCTTTCTTTCTCAAGGCACTGATGATGGGTTTCTCTCAGCTGGAGGTCTTTAAGAGAACAGGGAACGGTTAGCCAGGGAAAGTCTTTTAAGAACAGAAAGGAGACACCTGATATCATCCTCGTTTGCGAACATGATGACGGCCCGAGCGTTGGGGGTCTCCAGGAGCCGGCGGATTATCTTGTCGAATTCCCCGGGCCTGGGTTCCCGAGGGATCTTCAGAGACTGAGCAATACACACGCCACCTAGACAGAGACACACACCGAGTGAAGAATTAGGCTTTGTTCATTCTGCACACAAAATCTCATTCAGACTGTGCGACTTTCAGACAAAAACAAATAAAAACAAAGCAACAACACTGAAATGTTTAATGCCTATAGATAAATCCTAGTTTTAAACATAATGACCGTTTTTAAAATTATAAAAAATTTGGGTCAGCAAGATTTTTTTTTTTTTTTAAAGAAATTAGTAGACTACTTTTATTCAGCAAGGATGCATTCAATTGATCAAAAGTGACAGTAAACACATTTATAATGTTATTTTGAACTTTCTATTCGTCATAGAATCCTGAAGAAAATTTATCACAGTTTCCACAAAAAATATGAAGCTGTTTTCAACATTGATGATAATCATTAATGTTTCTTTAGGAGCAAATCATCATATTAGAATGATTTCTGTAGGATCATGTGACAATTCAGCTTTGATCACAGGAATAAATAATATTTTACTATATATTCACAGAAAAACAGCTATTTTAAAATTTAAAAAAATATTTCACAATATTACTGTTTTTACTGTGTTTTTAACCAATTAAATGCAGCCTCGGTGAGCAGAACAGACCTCTTTCCAACCTCAGACTTTTGAACTCTGGGACGATGTTAAACCAACAAATTCTGTACATAAAAGAAAAGTACAACGACTTAAAGAAGCACCACTTGGAGCGGGTTTGTAAATACTGGATTTCATGCAGTCATTTTAAGAAAAAATACACCAAGCAATTTGTCTCTAGTCCAAACTGACTCAAACATTTACAACCGATTACTGATGTGGACATAAAAGAAGTTCTTTCCATCGAGCGTCTCCAGGTGCCTGACATCATTTATTCAAACTTAACACGACAGACTTACAAAAATCAGGACTTGACAGGCCATATTGAGCTGGACAGAGTCATATTTCATATTTAATGTAAGTTAAGCAGCCAACCCTTTGAGCGCTCGATTATACCATTAACGTCCCACACAGGGGTGAATGATGGACTTCCTCCTGGATGTAATCTCTTCCATTTAATGAGCGCTGGCGTTTCCCTCTAAAACAATGCGGCTCCTTATACGTTCTGTCACAATGACAAATACTAATTAGCTTTAATTAATGCCTCTCACAATGGTAATCACCAATCTGTTGCGTTCATGCCCTCCTGCGATCCGTGATGATTGTGCGTTTATGCAGTGCAATATTGGCTTGGGTTACACTACTGCGGAAACAGTCATTTAGCCCATTTGCTGCCATTTCCAAACATGCAAGAGCCGTTTCTGTGATTTATTTCGGAGTATTTGTTATATTTATGCTATACATTAAAGCCTGATGGTGATGTTTCTAGCCTTCTAATGTTACCTTTTTGAAAAGGGGGGATATCTACACAATATGCTACCAACAAAAATAACTATTTTGAAGCTATAAAAGTTTTAGGTCAGTTTTTTTCAAAAGAAATTAATACTTTTATTCAGAAAAGATGCATTAAATTGATCAATAGTGACAATAAAAACATTTATAATCTTACAAACGATGCTGTTCTTTTAAACGTTTGGTCACACTTTAGATGAGGGTCCAATTCTCACTATTAACTCATTTATTAACTACTATAATAATTCAATAATTACTGCTTATTAATAGTTAGTAAGGTAGTTGTTAAGTTTAGGTATAGGATTAGGGATGTAAAATACGATCATGCAGAATAATGTATTAATATGTGCTTTTAACTACTAATAAACAGTCAATATCCTAGTGATATGCACGCTATTAAGAAACTAGTTAATAGTGAGAATTGGACCCTAAACTAAAGTATATTCATCAAAGAATCCTTCAGAAAATGTTTCACAGTTTCCACAAAAATATGAAGCAGTGTTTTCAACATTGATAATAATCATAAATGTTTCTTGAGCAGCAAATCATCATATGATAATGATTTCTGCAGGATCATGTGACACTGAAGACTGGAGTAATGATGCTGAAAACACAGCTTTGATCACAGGAATAAATTAAAATTAAATAAACGCAGGCTTGATTAGCAAAACAGACTTCCTAAAGCATCTTTACGACCCCAAACATGAAACACACCTATTGAATGATAGCTATTTTTATATACCTCAGTTAGCTCACTGCAACATGACAAAAACAGTAACAAACCATTTCACACTTCAACCCTGCTTGTTGGAAAAAGTAGCTTGCTACAAGAAAAGCTACACTGTTCAGAAAACAGCTAAGCTACTGTCACGCTACCGAACCAGTGTAGCGACAACACGGGCCACAGAGAGACTCACTGATGCCTCTCCAAATCTCTTTCCCAATGCAGAATGAGGCTTTTATGTGCCATAAATGGGAAAACATCAAAAAGGCCAATGAATTAGCATTCCGGAGCTTGGTGGCTTTTCAATACACCAAATTCCTTTTACATTTTGTGCCTCTCCATTTATTGTGCGTTCAATGGCAGATACAGCAGTCTTTGTGTTGCGCGGGGACACAAACACTCAGCTAAACGGCGAGGAAGAGAAACGCTGCTTTACTAAAGCTCATAAATTGATTGCATGGGCAGACATCAGTATTGCAGCATGTTGCAGGAGTGAGCTGGAAGATTTGGGGTTTGACATGAACACTGAGATAAGCAGCTCCGCCTACCGCTGACTAACACATGTGTCAAACCTAGAAATTAGTCACTTCACAATTAATATGCATGAAAGATTGCATTCAAATAAGGCTGGCTTATTTTTAGTTGTGAAAGAAAAGGAAGAATAACTGTGAAAGCATCATGCGCTCACTCGAAACCTTCAAAACCATTCACTGCAATAACACTGGAAGTGTACAGCGACGTCTCTAATTGTTTAAAGCATGAGTATGAAGTCATTTAAGCAGCTCATCTGATGCAGTATGATAAATATAATGATCCATCTTAAATCAGGGACACGACGAGCTCCAGCGTCTCTGCTAATCTTTAATGATTGGATTTTCACTGCTTTATGAATCATGAATTATCTAATTGTATCCAACCTCGCGTGTCGCCGCTCAAACACACACATGGGCTGATAATGCTGTAATTCATCTCCAGTGGCGGGAAACTCAACATTTTCCTAAGTAAATCGCTTTGGGTAATTAACTCTCCTGTTTGAGGGCCGTTCGGTTTTGTGACTGACCGGAGGTTACAATTTGCTGACTAGGACACCATAACACATTCATTCTGTCCAAAATGGCCATCTTTTGCAATAGCATTTTTGCCAGCATTGTCAGAATGCCTATTTTTTGGATAATCCATTGAATTAAACACTAAAATACCCCAAACCGTGGCACTAATAGTATAAAATGGAGCAAAGATGTGACACTTAAAGTTACATTGAAGTGGATGTGTTGCCATCAATCCGTCCACAATCGCTTTTTACCAATTTATCTTTTTCAGTAGAATTTTTGCCAGATTTTCAACCCCAAAACTGGTTTGTATATTAAATCACAATGAGGTAATGCCTATTTGGATAATCCAGTGAATTAAATACTCAAGTACCGAAATACTAATAGCATAACATGGACCAAGACACATTTACAATGTCAATGAAGTGGATTTGTTAGCTTCAGTCTGTCCAAAATGGCTTTTTACCAATTTATCTTTTGCAGTAGCATTTCCGCCAGATTATCAACCCAATAACTGATTTGTATATTAAATCACAATGAAGTAATGCCTATTTTTTTTGGATACTCCAGTGTTAAAACACTCAAATACCCAGACACAACTCCTATAACACAGCCCAAGGAAGAGACGCTAAGAGTGTCAATGAAGTGGATTTGTTGCCTGTAACTCTGGTGTGGATGCGTGTTGAGCCTTTAAAGCTAAATGCAAACATGAAATTCATAAACATTCGTTTGAGACGTATGCTTAATGGATATTTGATTCATTCCACATTAGTGCCTGTGTGACAAAGCATGTTTCAGGACGGTAATGGCACAGGACTCAACAGCACAATCCTTATTATAGTGGCTTATTACACCATCCATTAAGCAACAAAATTGTGCCGTACTTCCTCGTGTTGAGAAATGTAACACTCTCTGAAATTAACTAATGCTACTCTTCCTGAAGGAGCAGATATCAGGCAAAGCAAATAACACTCAATAGAACCGGCTGTGTTATAAAATATCCATATTTAATGGCTAATATCTCATGTGTATTATTGTTTCCCCATGGCGCTGACCTCCTCCGCTCTCTGCAAGAGGTGATTCACTCGTCAGTTCCTCCAAACGTCAAATGTGTGAGCGTTTGTCGCTCGTGAAAGCAGCACAGAAGCTCCGGGAACGTGTTTATTCAACATCTCCACCCACACACGCTTCACAAAGGTGTTGGAATACAACCCGCATCCACCCACACGCGCGTGCCTGACGCCATGCGTTTCACACCACACATTCACTGCCATACGCTGCCGTTCCACACGACCCGCTGCCGAGGAATGTGAAATGCAGGAAAAACAAGACAGACCATTTCTGTGCACTAAAGCAGGACTAAAGCGATCGAGGAAGGACCTCGAGAGCTTGGACTGAACCAGGGATAGTCTGGATTGTATGGAAGCCCAATTATGTATGGAAGTAGAAAATTAAACAGGTAATTATGAGATACACTTCCAATGAGGAGAGTCACAGAGATAAAATTCACATTTTGAGATAAAAGTAGGAATTGTGAGAAATAACGTCATATAAAGTTGTGAGTAATGTTGAACAAATGTCAAGATTTTAAGATATATAGTCGTAATGGAAAGTCATTATGAATTATGAGATATAAAGTCATAATTATGGAAAATAAAGTTAAAATGATAAAATATATGTAATGTTACAATTATGAGACAGAGTCAATTATGAAAAAGGAAGTCGTAATTATAAGACAAAGTCATAATGGAAACTCATTATGCAAAATATATTTATAATTATGAGATAAAGTCACTTATTAAAAAACGGTCTGAATTGTGAGATATAAAGGCATAATGGTACATCATTATGAAAAATATATTTGGAATCATGAGACAAAAATCACTTATGATAAACTGTCTGAATTATGAGATTTAAAGGCATAATTATCAGAAATAAAGGTGGAATTATGACATATAAAGTCAGAATTATAGAAATAATGTTACAATTATGAGACAATCATGAATTATGAAATTCAATTATGAAAAAGGAAGTCGTAATTATGATACATAAAGTCATAATGGAAACTCATCATGAAAAATATATTTATAATTATGAGATAAAGTCACGTATGAAAAGCTGTCTGAATTATGAGATATAAAGGCATAATTATGAAACATGAAGTTGGAATTAGGAGATATAAAGCCATAATGGAAAGTCATTATGAAAAATATATTTGGAATTATGAGACAAAGTCAATTATGAAAAATAATGTCAGAATTATGTGATAAATAAGGTGAGATTTGCTATTATGGAAACATAGCTTGTAAACCAACAAAATGAACCAAACTTTGACATCAAAGACACTTGATCCGGAGCTGCGAAAGCGCCATAAGTCTTTGCATCAGCATTAGTTAGAGTGCCATTCCCTTAGTCCTAAAACCTGTTAGTGCTTCTTTCGACACTCCATCGTGGCGTTAAAAAAAGACAAGTTTGTGTTTCGCAGCCCAGAGGCACGTTGGAAATGGTGCTGCAAACACTTTGAAGAGGGGCATCTGGCAGAAACGAGCTTTAGGCAACAGAGAAGGACATATAGCGCTTCACTCGTGCTTGAAGAACCACAACCAATTGGATTCAGAGGACAGGATTTGGGGGAATTAGACTCAACACAACAGGGATACTTGGTCTTGTTTGGAAGGGAAAAGCTTATTTTATTTTATTTTTTATTCTTTATTTATTACTTTATTTTTCTTTTCATGAAAATGCATTATTTATACCAATCACATACAATTCATTTAAATTTCCTATACATTTCCATGATCAGAAAGGAGCAGATGGAAGAATAATATTCTTATATATTCTAGCTGAGGTCATGCTTACTGTTTCTGTGACTGAGGATTTACTTGATAAAATCCTCCCAACAATTTTACAACACATTTTAAGTAAATTTTACTTACCTGTTATTATCAAGTAAAATCTACTTACTATTGAACTTAACATTCATTTGAAATTTAATTGACGCTTGGCATTTAATTGAAGTAATTAAGTAAATATAACACTCAAAAAAAGTTAAGTATATTTAACAAAATTAACTTTATACTCTAACAATATAACACTGAATTAAACCACACTTTTAAAGTGTGTGTTTACTTAGAAACATCTAAGAAATAATACAATAGATATTGTATATATACCATACTGTATAATAAAAGAAACAGGGTGTCTCAACACAGAGACCTCGATACTTTACACAATACACAATGACGGTAAGATTCGAGATCGTTTTTGAGTATGTGTCATTTTGAGCAGAAAATGAATCCAGATGTCACAAAACAGCAAGTTACTAAACCTAACATCAGAAGCAATGATAAAACAGTGTAAATACAGCTGGAAAACAGTGAGAAGTCAACCTTATTAATTATTCCCGCCCCAGTGCATGATGGGAACACCAGTATTAGAAAAGTTGAGTAGGTTTAACTTAATTTTATATCGTTGATATTTACGCTTTCATTTCTACAAGATTAAATTGAGTACTAATATAGGATTTGCTTCGTTTTTCAGGATTCTTGCCTGAACTAACTTTTTCATGTACAGGTGAAACTCGAAAATTAGAATATCGTGCAAAAGTTTGTGTATTTCAGTAATTCAAATTAATAGGTGAAACTAATATATTTATTATATATAACTATATACATATGCATTCAGAGAGCCGACATTTCTGTATTTAAAATCCTTTTTTTGTGTGCAATTTCATGTATTATTCTAATTTTCTGAGATTTTTTTGCATGATAAGAACTTTTGCATGATATTCAAATTTTTCGAGTTTCACCTGTAGAAATGACATTTGTTTCTACATTTTTATCAGTGAGAGGCTTCGTCTATAGCACGGATCAGTTGTCTTCAGGCTTTAAGCGAGTTACGCTATATCTGACGAGAGAAGAGTGACCGACAGCGGATTCCCGGTTAGGTCAGATCCCTAAATCCCAGGAATAAATCCTTCTGTCCCATTCTCTTTATTCCAGACACCGTCCTTTTCTCTCAGGTGTTTTGCTCACTTTTCAATGAGTCAGGGATATGTTTTGTCTGAGGAGTTCGACAGACTCTTTCTCACAGACTCGCTGTACAAATGCAAAGCTGTGAAGATGTGACAGAAACATCTCATTTCCCCGTATGAATGCTAATCAGGTGTCTAGCTATTAAAGCAGGCTTAGACTTGCCCGGGGAAAACAAGACGACACAAACAGACTGAAAGACAATTGTACGTTCATAAGTGTCCAACTACACTCTTAAATATGATCTGAAGAACCTTTTTCCACTATAAAAAACCTTTTGTGGAAAAGTTTGGATGTTAAGTGTTAATGTGCCAACAAAGAACCTGTTCACACTTTAGATTAGGGTCCACTTCTCACTATTAACTAACTATTAACTTGCCTCTTTAAGCTCCTAATTACTGCTTATTAATATTTAGTAAGGTAATTGTTAAGTTTAGGTATTGGGTGGATTAAGGGATGTAGAATATGGCCATACAGAATAGAATCATGTATTAATATGTACTTTATAAGTACCAATAAACAGTCAATATCCTAGTAATATGCATGCTAATGAGCAACTATAGTGAGAATTGGACCCTAAACAAAAGCGTTACCAGAACTTTAATTTTTAAGAGTGCAACACACAAATAATCGATATTTGTCAGTATAAATGATTTCATTTAAAGGGATAGGTCCCCCAAAAGTTACATTTTGGTAATTTTTCCCCATGCAAATGCATTTAATGAGGTCTGGAGCTTCATGAAAGTGCCATAAAAGTGTCTGAAACGAATCACTCTGAAACATACGATAGAGGACCAGTTGTGACTTTGACTCTTTAAAAGTATTAGAGATGACTGATTCGTAATTAAATCATTCCTTTAAACCAGATCTTTTCAGTAAACCATTTGATTCAGTTCACAAAAACAAAACGAATCATTATATTATGAATCGGACTGATCAAGTTCAAGTCCAACTCAATGAATGGCTCACTGGAGAGAAAGTTAATGGGTTCATTTAGTTTCTCGTGGCTTCAGAGGACTTTAATTCTGCTTTTATGGTGCCTTTGCTTCCTTTTTGAAGCTTTTGAGGTGCTTATTAACTGCAATCGCTTAGAAAGACAATGACCAGTGTTCTTCAAAATGTCTCCTTTTGAACGACAAAGGGAAGAACAGTAAATGATGAACCTTCAAGTGAACTATTGTGTCAAGCACATGAAAAATCAGTTTGCTACTCAACTAAAGAGTTACTAGTAAGAATTAAACCATTTAAAACAAGAGCTGCTGTTTACTGCCATTCCAGTCCAGATGAAAATTACGAACATGAATCATAAACTGCAATAGAATCTAAAGACCAGACAACATGCAACAAAAGCGCACTTATTTCACTGGAACGTTATGACTTTCTCTTAGAAGATATGAAAAATTAATCTCCATTATGACAGACATAACCCCTGCTGCTGCACAACTGAGTATAACTGAATATAGAGTGAGAATATTTCCTTTTCAGTGCATATAATAAGACTGCAGTGGTTGTGAATGTGCCGTTGCAGAAAGAAAAGAATATTTCTTTCGATTAGTATTGAAATGAAGTTCTTCCCCCTCCATCTACAACGCTCTCTGCCGTCACGCCGTCTGAGGATTTTTGGGTGTAGGTTTTGCTGCTCTGTTAGTCTCACTATGCAATTCAAATATTGACATTTTTAAATGCACGCAATATTCCCGTATGAGCTCTGATTAGACGGATTAATGAAGAGAATAGGAGAGGGGGAAATGATGTTACATATCATTTAGCAGAGGCATTTGCAAAGTGACTTATAATACACAAAACTGCAGAGAGATGGGTCGTGATTCATCATTAGCAAACCCTGCTTTACTGTTAGCACTGCACTAATGCCACATCTCTAAATATGTTTAACTAGGATGCACAGTGCTTGAAAAAAGCTTATTAACTATAGGAGGTTTTTTTTTTGCTGCAGGCAATTTTTAAAGGATGCATGAAAAAAAATCACTTTTTCCACATTTTTAAAGGGCACTCTATAAATAAGTGACTCAACAGAATAAAACACTTTGTAACTAGCCATGTTTAACAAGCCAAGTAAGCAAAAACAAAAAAAAAGTATACAAAAACTGATGTTGAGGCCTTAATTCTATCAAATTAATTTGTAACTTAAATTATATAAATTGGTTGTATCAGCTTAACAACTAAAGTTGGTCTGTGCTTTCAGCAAACATAATATAATAAGTTTTACAAACTCAATAACGGATGTATTCAACATGAGTGTTTACACCACGAAAGCAATGCGTATTCGACGAGCGCCGGAAGTGGTTAGAAGTGGACAAGCTCAAAACTTTATAGACCCCGTTTACATCTGTTTACACAACTTGTGATCCGAAAACGCATCTTAATTCTAAGTGTGCCTTGACTCCTAAATTCTTGTCATGTCGTGGACAAGAAACATGTCAGACTACACGCTGCTTCCCGACCAATCATCTCTTGCCGTCTTTAACGACGTGCGTGATGTCATCGAGAAGGCGGAACTAGTGACTGACTTCTGGAAAGAAAAGCGCGAACAAACAATGGCTACGGAAGCGGCATGTTTTGTGCTGGCTGTCTTGCCGTCAGAAAAGCCCAGAATAAGAAAGAAAACCCTTGACAGTGGACACTTCTCTAAATTGCATGGAGAGGACAGTATGTGCTGTCAATCTTCCAAAGAGAACTTAAGGTAAAATATCCACAAACCTTTCCTCCATTGCATAATAAGCACCAATTCGGGCTGATATTGTGTAGTCTGAACCTGGCACTACAGTCTGTCTGATGGACAACAAAGCAGAAGAAAACACAAGCTTCGTCTGCAACACAAAGTCACAATTCTTCTCACAACAGAATATCTTTGGTTCTTCATTCCTGAGATTTTGAGAGTCAGCTCTGACATAAAAATAGAGAGACGGCCCTTATGTGTCTTTGGATTCGTAGCCCAATTACTCTGAGGGATCTTACGAATGTGGACTGTATCGAGTATAAAGAACGTCACATCTGAAGAGACTGAACACAGGGTTTAAACACATTAGGGTTTGATCGTTGAAAGGACAGAAGCAGAGACATAATAGAGCCGTCATATACTATAACACACTCTAGAGTAAAGAAGCATTCAGAATATAAATACCAGGCTCCTGCTTACTAAATCCTGCCTACTATTTAAAAAAAAAAGAAAAAAAAAGAAAAATGTGTGTAAAACAGCATGCATTACGTAACGATAAATATTTCAAACATGTGCCCGTAGCTCAACTTCGTGGTCATGGGTTAAATTCTCAGGGAATGCAAGCACTGATTAAATTCATTGATTGAAAGTGTAATGTACAAATGTAGTAGCATGCTATTTTGTTATCATTTGACGAAAAAAAAAATGCTAGCAGGGAAAGAGTTAAATAGCTACTAGGGTCTTGTGTAAATTATCCAGTGGCCTGTATATCTTACTGACTTCAGGAGAAAAGGGTAAGTCATTTCAGACGTTGAGCAAGTTATTATGTTTTGACAAAAAGTACAATAGCAAAGCCAAATGGGTCAATTTTGGCGGTCTAATTAAATGAAGGTTTTTAAGAAAAATCACAGTTGACAATTGCTCGCCATTACACTAGAAATAAAAGGTCAAGTCAAGCTTATTTAATTTTAAATATAATATCAAATGCAAAGTGCATTTAGAAAAAAACTAGGCATGCATACAGAAAATGAGCATATTAAGCACAGACTGCATATTGTAGAAGATCAGTGAGTTGTATGATAACAGGATGAACAGTTAGTGGCAAGATACGCTGATTGTTCTGGTAGTGACACTTCCATGTGGCGTTTTACCAAGAGGAGCTTTCCAAATGAATGTGACATTGCATCCCTAAGGGCCAAACATGGTTGGGCTGAGGTCACGATCTGGACAACTAGAGCACATATGCTCATCTCCAGGCTCGCATCTCACTCAGCTTCAGACTACCATCTGAGGCCGGCAGGAAACCACAGTTACAGACTGCCTTTTTACAAGCCAATTCAGATGCATTGATGAAGCTCTATTACACAGAAAGCTCTGCGGTTTGTTTTTATGGACTCTTGGCTTCTTTTTTCCTCCACCGCTTTATTGTTGGGCCTTTTCTGTCCTCTCAAACGCGATCTCCTGCAGCTCAAGCACACTTCAATCTCTTGCATCTTTCCTTCTTGCTACCCATCCACCCTCTCACCCGCATGGAGAGATTATTGTTTATTTACAGAGTTTTTTTTTTTTTTAAATATGTCATTTTAATTATCAAAGATTCATTTTAAAGGATAAACTTATTGACTCCAGGTGGATTTTAAATAAGGAAAGTAAATCAAGGATATTTTGTTTTTAGAACAATTAAGAATTTTTCATCAGACATAATTGTCTTGACAATCAAGCACATTTAAACCAAATGACTTTGACTTATGCTTAAATAAATAAATAAATAAACCTGTTGCAGTATGAACTCATTCCCTCTTGCTGCATGACAACAGCTGACAGATTTTTATTTCTCTCCAAAGGAATTTTAGGAGAAACATCTGAGACTAGGCTGACACTTAAATCTCTCTCTCTCTCTCTTCTCTCTCACACACTCTCTCTCTCCCTCTCTCTCACACACTCTCTCTCTCTCTCCCTCTCTCTCACACACTCTCTCTCTCTCACACTCTCTCTCTCCCTCTCTCTCTCTCTCTCTCTCTCCCCCTCTCTCTCACACACACTCTCTCTCTCTCTCTCTCTCTCTCTCCCTCTCTCTCTCTCTCTCCCCCTCTCTCTCACACTCTCTCTCTCTCTCTCTCCCCCTCTCTCTCACACTCTCTCTCTCTCTCTCTCTCTCTCTCTCTCTCTCTCCCCCTCTCTCTCACACACTCTCTCTCTCTCTCTCTCTCTCTCTCTCTCCCTCTCTCTCTCTCTCTCTCTCTCTCTCTCTCTCATAGATGATGCGTAGCACACGTTTTATTCCAGCATGTGAAGCAGCTGGTCTTTGCTGTCTACCTCCACGACCTGTTAAAACTCTCCTCATGTAAAAAACATCAGTGTGTTTCACAGCCGAATATATGAAGCTCAGAAGAGAAGACATGCTCCACTACTTCTTCATCTTAACCTCTGCTCAGAGATGAACCCTGCAACACAAACACCACGAGATCCTTTAAAAGAAAAGTTTGGCCATAATTTAAAATTCACTTACTCAGCCTTGTGTTGTAAGATCTTTTTTGTGTGTGTGTGTGTGTGTGTGTGTGTGTGTATATATATATATAAGTAGTTTTTTTTTGCTTATCAAGGCTACATGTATTTGATCAAAAATACAGTAAAAACAGTAATATTGTAAAAAAATTATTACAATTAAAAAAAAAATTCTATGTGAATATATTGTAAACTGTAATGTATTCCTGTGGTCAAAGCTGAATTTTCGGCATCATTACTCCAGTCTTCAGTGTCACATGATCCTTCAGAAATCATTTTTTCTTATCAATGTTGAAAACCGTTGTGCTGCTTACTGTGATACATTTTTTGTGGGAAAGTTTTATGAATAGAATAGGAATTTTTGTCAGTTAAATGTGTCTTCCCTGAACAAAATTATTACTTTCTTCCATTCAATAAATAAATACTGACCCCAAACGTTTGAATGGAAGTGTAAAGCACAGGATATAAATATGTATAAAAATTATACTGAATATGTACTGCCTTCCTAAAAATGTAGAACCAAAAATGTAGTTTGAACTTACTGAAAAATTACTTTTATGGTTCTTTTTCTAATTTTTTTTAGCTTGACAGTAAAACTTTCAGTGGACCACAGTGGCTTAAACATTCTTCAAATAATCAGCTTTTGTGTCCCACAGAAGAAAGAAAATCAGATCAAAATGCAAATTTGGAACAACATTTTTGATTGTGATCTTTCCATTTTGGGGTGATCTTTCCCCAAAGCATCTTTTATACCAAAGAGCTTCTGTTAATCTACTCGTGTCTCGGTGGCCCGGCCATCTGAACCCAACACCGTTACACTGAAAACCATACAGTTAATCTCTACAGGACACACGGCGCGTTTACTTCAATCCTGGAGCATTGATCTCTATTTGTCAGGACGCATTTGAACAAATGCCATTCTTGGTTTAGCTATGGTTATTTGCGAAGACAACACAGTGTGACCAAGAACAAGAAAAAGTGACCTGCGATAGCCGCGCTGGCATTTGCTTTAGTTTAATAAGGTCAAACAGTGAGCGCTTGATATCCTTGAGTCCCCATCGAGCGCCGGCATGTGAATTATTCCTTTCCTCACGCTGATATCCAGGCAGGAATATGACAGCTCTCGACTGTCTCAGAAGCACCCAAGTGTAAATTCTGTAAAATCTCTCAAGCAAACTTGAACAAGGAAGATTGATGCACCATTCTGATTGCTTTTGCTCTACTGAGAGAATGAGAAAGCAGGGAGACTCGAGACAGCTGAAACGATGGTCTCGTGTCTCCTGCACACTGGGGAAAGAGCTCTAGCAGAGAGCGTATGCACTAATTCTCTCACAGGTCAGGCGCTTCAGGCTAACTGTGATCCTGACGGGACAGTATTGTGACGGTTAAGGCCACACTGCTGTCACATCAGGTATACGACAGCTTAAAGGACAACTCCGGCGCAAAATGAACCTTTGGTCTAATTTTTACATTGGTACATAGTCAACCATGAGTTTCAAGAGTTTTATCTCTAAAAACTGTTTAGCTTATAACGCTAGTATATAGGGCATAGAGTAATGAAAATAAAAATCGCTAGTTTATACCACTAACAAGGCTCAAAAATAGCCCAACACTAACACGGTAGCATAAATGAAGATCCCTACATGCAAACTGAAGCATTGAGAACGTTGTAAGTGTACAGACAGTTTAATAAGAAGATATTTTATAAAGACAGTCCACTTCGAGTATACAGGCAGGAGCCATCGTTGGAAAACAGTCTCGACCAGTCGAATCATGAACGCCGAGCCAAGTGCGATGAACCATATGAGATTCCAGGACAGTTCAGCGCACTTGGCTCGGCGTTCATGTACCAATGTGTAATTAGACCAAAGGTTCATTTTGCGCCGGAGTTGTCATTTCATAGCATGAAAGTGAATCCCAGACAATGCCTGTACGGCGACACTGTGACATGAAGCATAAAACGTTCACGTTGTGTCACGGGTGTGGCTGTACTGAAGCGCAAAACAAAGGAGATTCTCTAACAGATTTTAATGCAATAATAAATCTAAGAGTTACACATAGACGATAAACAATACAAGACAAGGAACTGACTCAAACAGAGGGCTTAAATACATAGCAAACAAAAGGAACTAACGAGATTAATTAACACAACACCTGCAACGAGGAACTAATTAATTAATAACCGAGGAGACAAACAGGTAGAACAGAGGAGAACTGACAAACAGAAGATTACCAAACTCAACAGAGAAACAAATCAGCAAACATAACCCTGATGAACAAATCTGACAGTGAAATTTCTGATCACAGAATGTAAAAAACGATTGGGTTACATTCAGTCTAACAAAAGAGTAGAGCATGTACTCTAACCTTGTACTTCAAATTGAGAATATGCTGCCAAGTTTGATTTTGAGACATTTTTTATATTCATGTTAATATGACATTATTTATATATATATATATATAAAAATGATTTACTTATTTTAGCAAAGTAATTTAATTTAAAGACTATGGAAATGCAATTGAAAATTATGCTGAGATCAATGAGAATTGTGGAGAATTGAATCTGCTCAACTTGATGATGTTCTCCTTTATCTGATCTTTAATAAATGTAGCCTAACATTCATGTCATTTTCCATATGTTCATTCAAAGTGAGAATTTTAGTATTCATCCAACCCTAGAATGATTGATGATCAAGTTTAATATTTAAAGGAATAGCTAACTCAAAAATGAAAATTCTGTCATCATGTGCTTTAAAATATTTACGTTATACAGGTTTGTGACAACATGAGGGTAAAATGCTTGTGTACTATCCCTTTAAGAATAAGGGTTTGTTCAGATCCATGTATGAGTGATAGTAACTGATGCATGACTAAGCAAACACCACTAACAATGCTGTACAATAGAGCAGTCAACCAAAACAACTACAATACAGGGCAGAAATCACTCAAAAAGCCACTTTCTTTACAAGTCAGACCTTTATGTATAGAATGAGACTGGATTCCCCCACTATATTTATTTCACCTGCTGCTTTCTCAGCGGTTAGCACCTGGGTTGTAACAGTGGATAAATGTCAAGAACCATGTACACAGAGTGACAAGACGTAAATTCTGTGTTGTCAACATGTCGAGTGTTTGTTCTGCCTAAGCGTGTGTTAGCCGTTCTCTAAAACGAACACGATGTTCTGCAGCTGCTGGCGTTACACACACACAGACACACACACACACACACACACACACACACATAAACACATGCTCGCAAAATACAGACATGCGTCCACATTATGCAAACTACATGTTCTGAACGCTAATCAATAATTCAAATGATTCTCTAAATTATAGAATCAATCCGCAAGCCAGGACGGTGTCTGATGTTTCTTATGCCTGACTTCCCATTAAAACTGCATTATAAGTTTGGCATTTGAAGGATGAAACGTCTGCCTTTATACGAATTACCCTGCCTTTAATTGCATTATTATATCTCCGATTTCACCAGCTACTGCAATTTGTAACATTCGACACGGTCTCCTATACAAAACAGACCTGCGTGGAGCTAGAGTCACAATAAAGTCAAAACTGCAGAGCATTAAACAGGTCCATATTATGTTTTTTATTGATTTTTTACATCTTTCTTTAGTGTGTAATGTTGCTGTTTGAGCATGAAAAGCTCTGCAAAGTTACAAAGTCCCTCCAGCGGGAGTTCTTCTCTATATCAGTGTTTCTGAACTCCTGAAACGCCTCCATTGTAGTCTTGAGTTTCTTCCGGGAACGAACACTCACAATATTCCTCATTATAATAATTCATACGCAGAATAAAGGGGCGGGGCCTGGTTGAGTGCGTAGTGTGTTGAAACTGGTGGTTATGGTAAGGGGCGGGACATTTCCAAAACACACGAAGCGCTCGACCAGTCACAACACGCTCATCCAGCCGACCAATCAGAGCACAGTGTGCTCTTCAGAAGGAGGGGCTTCATAGAGACAGGAAGTAAACAGAGCGTTACTGACAGACTTAGAAGAGAGGAGCCGCAACAATGTGAAATATTGGAAAAACAATGAACATTTAAGCATGAAAACCTGTTTTAGTAGAGCCAAAACAACAACAACAACTAAAAACCACCAGGACTTTGTAAGGATGCATAAAAGTGCATTATAGGTCCTCTTTAAAATGTTAAGAAAGCATTACTGAACTGGAAAAAAAAGTTCCCCAGAAGAGTTCGATCGGACAGCTGGAGTTGTCGAGTAGTCTGACAGTTTGCAGATAAACCTGGATGTTTTCACCACCCGCTGCACGGCAGAGTTTCTGAACAAAGCCATGATGGATCAAATCAGGACGCTCGTCATGACTAGATGCAGAGGATGACGCTTTGCAGACCGACTCTACTAACTCTTCTCTGGAAGACACAAGTGCCTCTTTCTTGCATAAATGTCTTTAAATGCTTAAAACCTTTGCTGAAGTCATTGGACTGTTTTATGCTAAATTGAACCAATATTTGGAACAAAAAAAAGTATAATGGGAAGAAAAGGTATGAAACCAGGGGACTTAATCAAATCCACAATACAGCAGCACTACGGTTCTGACCCGAAGGCGATTAGACCAAAAAACACAATATGCAAAATGATGTGCCGGAGCCTCGGTAACTTATCAAAAATATGGGAACTAAATCAGAGTTTCAGAGTTACCTTCCAGGAAAACATTACTGCTGTATTAAAGGTACTAAACACAAACAGCTTTAATTCACACCCACAGGGTGTCATGACTAAGCAGAGTTTAATTACTTTATAGGCTTTAAAAGCGCCATTGTACGCACTGAAAGAAAGAAAAGAACCTTGAATCCAACAGATAAACTATTTGATCTGTAACAAAGCTCTGCTAGCATCACTGCTCAATATTCAGCACCACAGCACGGAAAATATATTTAAAATGATATTTTTCAAGTTTTCAAAGATACTTGAGAATGGTTTTTGTTCATAAGTGCTTTCCAGGATGTTGCTATGCAGTTGCTAAGGTGTTGCTAGGTGGTTGCTATGGTGGTGTTGACCTGTAAGCACCATTATTGAATCTAAACACGACAGCAAAAGATATTATAGTGAGTTTATAGTAAAAAAGACTAAACATTTTGTGTTGTCTTTGCTGGCTGCAAAAAAAAGAGTCATGAATGAATGTTGAACCGGTTCTCTTATGACTAATGAACAAAAAGACTTACCAGTTTGAATCAGTCTAAACAATGTGGTTAGATAAATGCAATAAAACAATAAAACGATGGATGGATGGATGGATGGATGGATGAACACATGAAAGAATAATGGATGGATGGATGGATGGATAAACATGATAGAAAAGTAAAACAATTTTTGATGGATGAATAGAGAGATGATAGAATGATAGATGACAGACAGACGATAGAACGATGGATGGATGGATGGATGGATGGAAGGGTGGGTGGGTGAATGGATGGATGGATGGATGGATGGATGGATGGATGGATGGATGGACGGATGAAAGAATGATAGAATGATAGATGATGCACAGATGATAGACAGATGATAGAATAATGGATGGATGGATGGACAGATGACAGAATGATAGAATGATAGATGATAGACAGATGATAGAACGATGGATGGATGGATGGATGGACAGATGACAGAATGATAGATGATAGACAGATGATAGAACGATGGATGGATGGATGGGTGGATGGATGGATGGTTGGATGGATGGATGGATGGATGGATGGATGGATGGATGGATGGATGGACGGATGGATTGGTGGATGGATGGATGGACGGATGATAGAAAGATAGAATGATAGATGATAGACAGATGATAGAACGATGGATGGATGGATGGATGGACAGATGATAGAATAATAGAATGATAGATGATAGACAGATGATAGAACAATGGATGGATGGGTGAATGGATGGATGGATGGATGGATGGACAGATGATAGAATGATAGATGATAGACAGATGATAGAACGATGGATGGATGGGTGGATGGATGGATGGACAGATGATAGAATGATAGATGATAGACAGATGATAGAACGATGGATGGATGGGTGGATGGATGGATGGATGGACAGATGATAGAATGATAGATGATAGACAGATGATAGAACGATGGATGGATGGGTGGATGGATGGATGGACAGATGATAGAATGATAGATGATAGACAGATGATAGAACGATGGATGGATGGACGATAGAATGAATGATGGATGGATATAAATATTTTGCTTTTCATGAAATGTATATTTTTACTAGAAAACAAAGCCAAAAGTGCCGATCATGAAAATGATATTTTGCTGCGTATGAACGTAAACAAATGCATTAAATGCTTAATATTCTGATGTAGTTGTGTCTGTCATCCAGGTGAGATTACACCAGTTTAACACCAGATGTCCGAAGCAAAGTTATAGATTTTAAATATACCTCGCCTTTATTGCTTAAAAAAATTGCATGCATCTCATCAAAGCGTGCTTTAATATGTGTGTCCACGATGTTGAGTTTAAAAAGAGCCACATTTGGCCCCAGCAAAGAGATATCAAGATCTCATCGAGTTTGGCACAGAGAGGCGGGAACATCTACGCTCCAGCAACAAGCAATCAATGGACAATTTATATCTCTTCCACAGACAGGTGTGGAGCAAAGACCAGCACATCAACACACTCACATTCACAAAGAAAAACCAGCAGAGAAATAAATACATACTCACACAATCCATCTTCTTGTGCCTCCCCATAAAACAGCATGATTATTCCCTGGACACGGTGGTAAAAGAGGTGCTTCATTAGGCATTCTCTGAACGGATGTTTTGTGAAGGCCAGACAGCTGCGGCTTTTATTAGTGGATCTTGCTGTTTTTACGCCACTTTCTGATACATGCACAGAGAGACAGTCTTCGGTGGATGAAGAAATCATTTAAAGTTCCCTTGTAAAGTCAAGCCCGAAAGAGTAATCTGTGCTCCTCTGGCTTGTAAAGCCTCTGGGCTACAAGTAACAACAAGTGACCCCTAACATGACCCTCAAGAGTCACCGCTACACATGGACATAAAACCATGAATTATTCTTACGAGTTTATCTGAGTGAGAAGGACTTATGGCCAACCGGACAAAATTACACTGACAACTCGTACATATGACCCTCCCATAAATAAAATAAGTTCTTCCATAATGTTACGATTCTTGTCGAGCGTTCCCCTGACTTGTGTTTAAAGGGGAACTTGGCAACTCTAGCCATTTCTTCGCTGATTTTCACTTTTGTTGTCGCATGTTTTCTCCACAAGCTCCGCCTACACTGTAAAAAAATAAACCGTAGTTTTTACGGTAAAAAAACGGCAGCTGTGGTTACCAGAGCTTTCCCGTCAAAAATACGGTAGCAACATTATTGATTTTACAGACTTCACTTAAAATTTACAGTAATAAACCAATTTCATTATCTGATATAATGATAATTTATTGAACTATTGATGTACTAATATCTGTTTTGTACCATTGTAATACACTGACAACCACAGTGGTGATGAAAGTCACTTGATCAATCAAAGCTCATCACACATGAAAATTAATACTAATATATTGAAGCTGCAGAGTCATTCACACAAACATTAAACACCATCATGGTAACACACATGCAATTTTAAAAATGCAATAAACATTAATTTAACAACATTAAATGTTCCATAAAACCCTAATGTACATAACTGATTAGAAAAAACTAAGAAAACTATGAAGAAACAGTTATTTCAACAAAAATACATCAAATGAGAAGTGTCACGCAGGGAATTGTGGGAATGTCAATTTACGTTTTTTCACTGTAAATTATACAATGAGTTGTTCTTTTTTACTTTCAAAAACTGTAAATTTAACGGTATTTTACAGTAAAATTACATTAAATGTACCATTAGATCTATCACAGTTATTTAGCATTTTTACAGTCTTTTACTGTTAAAATCATCAATCATTTTTCGCTGTGGGGCGTATCTTTCACAGCACTGTCGTAAAAACACTCATTTGCGGCACTCATCATCATCGGAGCTGGCCAACTTTACAACATACACATTGAGGGGGGTGTGTGTGTTTATGTGAAATTGCCGTAAAGCAGTTCTCACTTCCTATTTCCAACAGACGTTCGTCCGCATGTTGCAAGGTTGGTTTTCCGCCTGGGAACGCTGGGGGGAGCGGGGAAAGTCACCATTTTCACCAGAACAGGTTATTTAACCATCCAAATGATTTCTAAACTGTTTTATTAAGTTTAAATAGTTGCCAAGTTCCCCTTTAAGGACTCTTATTTTGAAGTGTATTCTTGTTCCTATAATTCTTGCTGTTTGTCTTCCTGTGATTAGTTCCTGGTGTCCTTGTTTCTATTGCTCCCTTGTTGGTCCCACTTTATATTAAGTGGCTTTAAGTACTATATACTTACATTGAAATTAATAATTTGATACAATGAATGTATTGTGTACATACATGTTTTTACATTGTACTTATATTTTGAAAAATACCTGCATGTAATTACAGCTGTAATAAATTTATGTAATTACACAGTTGACCCTTCCTTATACCTTAATCCACCCTTAAAGTTACCCATACCACCACACCTGTCCCTAACCTTACCCGTATCACACCTCAATAGCAGCAAAAATGTGTTACAATACAACATGAACACAATAAGTGCATAGTACTTAAAGCCACTGAATATAAAGTGGGACCCCCTTGTTTGTTTACATAGTTACTCTCGTTAGTTACCATAGTAACTACTTGTTACATACACCTGTTCCTTGAGCAAACATGTCATGATAAATAACATTTATATCCTATGTGCATTCTTTGTTTTTCATTTTGTTGCTTTGAAAAACAACTCTATTCTAATATTACTGCAAAATAGACCAACTTAACCCTTATTGTGTAGTGTTGTGCTGGAATAGCCATGTTGACCAGAATAGCCATGCAATTTAACTACTAATCTGATGATTGTGCTATCAAATCAGCACCAAATTTGCTGCACTTTCAATTTTTCTGATTATTTCTCCAAGATGAAATAATTGTCTGCTTTGAAGGCATTCTGCTTCAGGCAAACAGATGCAACACTGAAAACAGACGTCCTGAGGCTATTAGGAGAACGTTTACTTCATAGAACGATCACTTACAAGTCTTACTTTGGAGATAACACCGGCGTTTATAGCCTATGCAGTTCGCTCATCTTTATTCCCATCAGTGTGTTCAGTGGAGGTCTGGATGCCTGAACTGTTACTGCACTCATCATTACAGTAATTCAATTTCCTGGAAGGCAGCTATTCATTCAGACGCGCAGATACGTGTGGGAAAGCCGTGATGAACGGAAAATGTGCGGAATAATAAGAAATCCTTTCATGAATTTTTCAAAGTCGTAGCGATGAGAATGACCTCGAGGTCCTGGGAGAGCGACGCCACAGAATGCCTGATTCTGAACAGAAAGGTTGTTCAAACGGACGCGGTGTCCTCCGGGACCCTTGAGGGAGAACCGAGTAACCTCTCGCACTGAGAGTTTAGAAAACACACACTCGTTACCGTCTATACAGAACGAGTCAGAGGCAATAAATATTTCAGATGAAGGGCAGAAATATGCCTTGCTTCTAAAAATAAGTACAAATCATTCACTCATAAAATTTTGTCATAAAAAACTGACATATGACAAAATTTATCTAAACAAAATGTATCTTTATCTATTTATCTCAAGATATCTAACTTTAACAAAAACATTTAAAAAAATTATGATATTATTAATTAAATTATTATGTTTATATATTTATATATATATATTAGAAATATTAATATAAATACCATAAAAAATATTGTAATATTTAATACAGTAAAATGTGTTATTAAATAATATAATTTATAAATCTATATTTTCTAAATATAAATATATAAATATATAATTATTATTATTATTACAAATTATATTATGCATTATAATTGAAGTTAAAATTCAATTAAAATGTATAAATATTAATATAAATGTAATAAATAATACATGTAAATAATATACGTATGTAATATAATGTATACTGTAAATTATATATAATACAATTAAATAAAAATTATAAATATTAAAATAAACATAATATGTATTCATTAAATTACATATATTTAAAAATAATAAATATATTAACATATTTATTAACCTTAAATGTGAACATGGTGACCGTAGCTTTCATTTCTTATTCTGTATATATTTAAACTATATGAAACCTGGCTGACTATTTTTTATTACACTTTCTTGGTTCTTTGTGTGTTTGTATGGAACGTTTATTGTGTACATCTGCTTTACCTCCTTTTGTGATCCCTTTAAGAAAGTAAGTCATAATGGTTTGTAATAAAGGTACTGATGTCAGAATTTAATTTTTAGGTAATTTAATTTTTTGGTAATTTCCAAATACCATAACATAATTTCACCATCATCATATCTAGTTTTCAGGTCAAAACAACCACATATTTCAGACCAATTCTTGACTTTTACCGTATTGAATTTTCAGTTTTGATGCAGTTTAACTGGCTCTGATCCACAGCGCTTCCACACTTCAACACACATCCGTAATGCAGCTTATCTTATGGAAACCAATAACCAATTTCCATTAAGGGTTTAATCTCTCGTTCGACAAAACCTGCCGAAAAGGAAAACGCAACATCCTGTTCCTGCACTTTCCCATAAGCTGTTTTATCTTCCTCCGCAAGCAGCTGAAGGAAAGGCATTTCTAACATTCTCTGACATTGGCAGAATGCAAATGGCGCTCTGCTCATGAATATGGACGACGGCACCAGCGAGACTCTTTTGAATACATTCTTTCTTTTACGCTGATGGATAAACAGGCCGTGTGGAAACACACTTCCTCTCGTGATCATGCACTGGTGTGTCAGTGATGCACCTCTACTCAGATGAATCAAGAATGCGTATGTGTGAGAATCAAACACAGGCTTCCTTTCAAGACATGTTTATATCAGTTCCTCTCAAAGTCTCACGCCCTCTCTCTCTCTCTCTCTCTCTCTCTCATTATCTGTGTCTCATTCAGTCCTTCATTATCTCACCCTCGACAGTTCACTGGTTTCTACACTGAACTTTCGCAAGACAACATAATAATAAGTAATATTTTGCATTAAAAAAAATCAAGCCCATTGTTAGGACAAATTAAGTATATAAGTATACAGTATACAGGTCCTTCCATAATGTAATGATAAAAATTAAACTTTCATATGTTTTAGATTCATTGCACAACAACTGAAATATTTCAGGTCTTTTATTGTTTTAATACTGATGATTTTGGCATACAGCTCATGAAAACCCAAAATTCCTGTCTCAAAAAATTAGCATATCATGAAAAGGTTCTCTAAACGAGCTATTAACCTAATCATCTGAATCAACTAATTAACTCTAAACACCTGCAAAAGATTCCTGAGGCTTTTAAAAACTCCCAGCCTGTTTCATTACTCAAAACCGCAAACATGGGTGAGACTGCCGACCTGACTGCTGTCCAGAAGGCCAACATTGACACCCTCAAGCAAGAGGGTAAGACACAGAAAGACATTTCTGAACAAATAGGCTGTTCCCAGAGTGCTGGATCAAGGCACCTCAGTGGGAAGTCTGTGGGAAGGAAAAAGTGTGGCAAAAAATGCTACACAACGAGAAGAGGTGACCGGACCCTGAGGAAGATTGTGGAGAAGGACCGATTCCAGACCTTGGGGGACCTGCGGAAGCAGTGGACTGAGTCTGGAGTAGAAACATCCAGAGCCACCGTGCACAGGCGTGTGCAGGAAATGGGCTACAGGTGCCGCATTCCCCAGGTCAAGCCACTTTTGAACCAGAAACAGCGGCAGAAGCGCCTGACCTGCGCTACAGAGAAGCAGCACTGGACTGTTGCTCAGTGGTTGCATGTCATTCGGAAATCAAGGTGCCAGAGTCTGGAGGAAGACTGGGGAGAAGGAAATGCCCAAATGCCTGAAGTCCAGTGTCAAGTACCCACAGTCAGTGATGGTCTGGGGTGCCATGTCAGCTGCTGGTGTTGGTCCACTGTGTTTTATCAAGGGCAGGGTCAATGCAGCGAGCTATCAGGAGATTTTGGAGCACTTAATGCTTCCACCTGCTGAAAAGCTTTATGGAGATGAAGATTTCATTTTTCAGCACGACCTGGCACCTGCTCACAGTGCCAAAACCACTGGTAAATGGTTTACTGACCATAGTATTACTGTGCTCAATTGGCCTGCCAACTCTCCTGACCTGAACCCCATAGAGAATCTGTGGGATATTGTGAAGAGAAAGTTGAGAGACGCAAGACCCAACCCTCTGGATGAGCTTAAGGCCGCTCTCGAAGCATCCTGGGCCTCCAGAACACCTCAGCAGTGCCACAGGCTGATTGCCTCCATGCCACACCGCACTGAAGTAGTCATTTCTGCAAAAGGATTCCCGACCAAGTATTGAGTGCATAACTAAACATAATTATTTGAAGTTTGACTTTTTTTTTTGTATTAAAAACACTTATTTTATTGGTCAGATGAAATATGCTAATTTTTTGAGACAGGAATTTGGGGTTTTCATGAGCTGTATGCCAAAATCATCCGTATTAAAACAATAAAACACCTGAAATATTTCAGTTGGTGTGCAATGAATCTAAAATATATGAAAGTTTATTTTTTATCATTACATTATGGAAAAAAATGAACTTTATCACAATATGCACATTTTTTGAGAAGGACCTGTATATATATATATATATTTTTTTTTTTCATAAAAAAATAGTCATTCTTTGGTAAATCAAAATGATGACATTTGAAGTCGAAATTAGGACATACTTAGAGATAATTATGAGTTTATGACTTTAAAAGTCATTATTATTACATAAATAGTCCAAAATATTACATACTAAGTGATAATTATGAGATTATTATGGCTTTATTATTACATAAAAAGTCTTAAGGGGGTCGCACACTGAACGAGAAGCGCAGCGCCATGTCTTTAAAATTCGAACACATTATTCTCTATGAGTGTACACACACCGCACATTATTCTCTATGAGTGTACACACACCGCACTCTATGAGTGTACACACACCGTACATTATTCTGTATGAGTGTACACACACCGCACATTATTCTCTATGAGGGTACGCACATCGCACATTATTCTCTATGAGTGTACACACACCGCACATTATTCTCTATGAGTGTACACACCGCACTCTATGAGTGTACACACACCGTACATTATTCTGTATGAGTGTACACACACCGCACATTATTCTGTATGAGTGTACACACACCGCACATTATTCTCTATGAGTGTACACACACCGTACATTATTCTGTATGAGTGTACACACACCGCACATTATTCTGTATGAGTGTACACACACCGCACATTATTCTCTATGAGTGTACACACACCGTACATTATTCTGTATGAGTGTACACACACCGCACATTATTCTCTATGAGTGTACACACATCGCACATTATTCTCTATGAGTGTACACACACCGCACATTATTCTCTATGAGTGTACACACACCGCACATTATTCTCTAAGAGTGTACACACACCGCACATTATTCTCTATGAGTGTACACACACCGCACATTATTCTCTATGAGTGTACACACCGCACATTATTCTCTATGAGTGTACACACACCGCACATTATTCTCTATGAGTGTACACACACCGCACATTATTCTCTATGAGTGTACACACACCGCACTCAATGAGTGTACACACACCGCACATTATTCTCTATGAGTGTACACACACCGCACTCTATGAGTGTACACACACCGTACATTATTCTGTATGAGTGTACACACACCGCACATTATTCTCTATGAGTGTACACACACCGCACTCTATGAGTGTACACACACCGTACATTATTCTGTATGAGTGTACACACACCGCACATTATTCTCTAAGAGTGTACACACACCGCACATTATTCTCTAAGAGTGTACACACACCGCACATTATTCTCTATGAGTGTACACACACCGCACATTATTCTCTATGAGTGTACACACACCGCACATTATTCTCTATGAGTGTACACACACCGCACATTATTCTCTATGAGTGTACACACACCGCACATTATTCTCTATGAGTGTACACACACCGCACATTATTCTCTATGAGTGTACACACACCGCACATTATTCTCTATGAGTGTACACACACCGCACATTATTCTCTAAGAGTGTACACACACCGCACATTATTCTCTATGAGTGTACACACACCGCACATTATTCTCTATGAGTGTACACACACCGCACATTATTCTCTATGAGTGTACACACACCGCACATTATTCTCTATGAGTGTACACACACCGCACATTATTCTCTATGAGTGTACACACACCGCACATTATTCTCTATGAGTGTACACACACCGCACATTATTCTCTATGAGTGTACACACACCGCACATTATTCTCTATGAGTGTACACACACCGCACATTATTCTCTATGAGTGTACACACACCGCACTCTATGAGTGTACACACACCGCACATTATTCTCTATGAGTGTACACACACCGCACATTATTTCTCTATGAGTGTACACACACCGCACATTATTCTCTATGAGTGTACACACACCGCACATTATTCTCTATGAGTGTAGGCCTACACACACCGGCGGCGCCACTCAGCGTCTGTCCGCGGCGCCCAGCAACGCCTCAGGACCTTGTTCAAAACCCTGCCGCGCCACAGAGCGCCATTTACATGGTTTTATATTAAATTCACATTTATTTGTCTCAAATCGTCGTTAATGTATACTGACTTCACCCTGTGCCGCAATATACATTTAGTTGTACATTCATTTACAGAAATCAGCTGCTTGAAAGAAATTGCTGATGTTGTCGGATTTTCAGGTGAGATTCTCAATTCATTCAGTTAACGGACAGTCTGAGGTGAAGTGTTCAGACTGCAGACAGAGCAACGATTGTATTTAATTGTACAGTACAATCATAACATAGTACAGACATTATCTTAATTCAATAATGTCCTTAAATATAACAATATTGCTGGCCATAAACTGAGAAAGTGCGCGTCCGGTGTGCGATACCTTGATCTGTCCTAGACGCGACGCGGCGCTCCGCTTCTCGTTCGGTGTGCGACTCCCTTTAGTGTGTCATAATCATGACTATTTAAGCCATAATTTTGACTTTTCTTTTGAATTTAACGTTTTCATTTTAAGATTTACCAAATCATGATTTCTTTTTCTTTTGGTGGAAATAGGCATTGGTGATAAATGTATCAAACATTTATCTCTAAATTGTAGATTTTAGTATTGTCCTTTAAAACAGTATTTATGTCTGTAATGACTGTGCACGCCATTTTTCTCTCAAATGTGAAATAAAAGGCAACTAAATACAGTGAGATTCCAGCAGAGAGCGAGCGCATGATCCATCGGAAATTAAATTTTAATCAGTGACAGTTAGTATTTATGACATCATGAATGGAATTTTCCAGGACGATAAATCTGACATGTCAGCAGATCAGAAAGTGACTATGTGCTTGTTTATGTGGGACTGTCCTCATAAAGACACACTGGAGAACGGATATGGCTGCCAGTGAGTGACAGCGCTAAGGGTGTCTATAATAATATTATGATTTTTTTTTTTTTTTTTTTTTTTGCAATGTCCATTTTTCTATTTCTGTGTGCATGTATTTACAACCCTATATGCAGGGGCGCCGCTAAGGGGGGGAAAGTTAGGACGATTCTAAGGGCCCACACACTTTTAGGGGCCCCAGAGCTTGATTTTATTAATTGAACGGGTGCAGTAGTAGGGGCCTTACCTCATATTTTTTCATAGGGCCCAAAATCCCTGGCCGCACCCCGGCCTATATGGATTAACTTCCTGTTCACGCAACATGTCACTGTTCAAGTCTCTTATTAACGAGCACACTAATCCTAACTTAAACACACACACAGTTCTGGACTCAGTTTGACACAAATGTGCTAAATGAATATAATTGAATGGCTGTAATCGCCTCCATCAATTTGATTGTAGACTCTAATAGCGGGCTTTGGTCAGTGACTCATTCCTGCTCTTTTATTCACTCCTCTCTCATATTGAGTATATCTGACACACGGCTCAGTAATGGGATATAGATAATGCTCTCAGATGCCCTGCTGACCTGCTTGCCATATGTTCAGCCAAATATTTAATGGGTCATTCCTGTTATGTAGGACCTTATGAACTCAAAATGAATATGTTTGTGCTGGAAGATTTTTCTGTAAAAGGCTTTACTAGACTTTCAGAAATACGCTTGTTGAGATCAGAAAAATCCTGGAGGATGTTAAAATGTATTATTACATTTATTTATCATTTATAAAATGTATTATGGTTGCTTTTATATATTTATTTATTTATTTATTTATAAAAAATCAAAACATCCCTTCAGTTAACTTAATTGGTGATCTTGTAATAAAAGAAAACAAAGCTTTTTCATCTGAGTTTCATATTTTATCCAGTATAAAAAGACATGGGCTTTAAAACTTTTGATATAAAATTAAT
>CM060619.1:2122989-2170489 GCA_030578275.1 Meda fulgida
TATTAGATTTAGGTGCACATTAAACAGAATTAAGTTTCAGAATTAAGAAAATGTCTGGCCTCAACTCTTTTCGTGGTTTAAAAAAAAAATCTGATCCACAGAAGAAAGAACGTACGGCATAAGCACAAAATCGTCATTTTTGAGTGAACTGTTGCTTTAAGAGCTTCTCCAACAGTTCTGCCAGCATGGAGATCTGGCAACCCGTCTGCTTTCACCACAAGTCTTCGGCCCGAGGAAGCTGATGGTGTCTCGAGCTACAGACGCTCGGGGTCAGTGAAGATCTGTGATCAACCCGAGCTGACAACCCAGCCGCCTCGGGCGAAAACATCATTAGTCCTGCATGCGTCCACTGACTTTTTGCACCAATCTTAGTTTTCCAACAGTCCAAGCACTGTGTTTCACGCGCCGGTGAACTGCTGACTTCATCGTGAGAATAGCATTACCCTCAGAGGTGCGGAGGAGATACATTAAAAGCGACGCAACGAAGGGGAAAAGCACTTCCTCAGAGAGAGCTCAAGCAAACACGATAAGCTTTGCAAGTCACAGCTGGTTCTTCTTAAATGTTTCTATTAAACATGAAGGAAGAGTGGAAGAGGAACGGAGACATGGACACAGATGCTGTAATAGAGCAACGCTTAATCCTGTCCTCTAAAATAGAACGAGATGGTTTTAGTGGACAAAGATACAAATATTACAAAAAAAGAAGGATGCAACGTCAAGATGTCAAGATGTCTACTAAATACTAAATGTCAAGAAAGACCCACTGGAGAAAACCAAGTGCTTGATGTTGTTTATGTGTCTATGTGGTGTTTTTAATATGCTTTAAAACAAGCCATGTTCAAATTCATCAGTCAACAGCATTGCTGAGTTTTTTCTCCTTGAAAGTACAGACAGACCTCATATGACCGCCTCAAGCGAAAGACAACTACGCCTCATTTGGCAGAGCCCACAGGTGTTCAGTCGTGTAGCGAGTGGGTCTGTTTACAATAGGGTTGCCAACTGTCCCGAATTAGCCGGGACGTCCCGATTATTGGGCCTAATTTATTTTGTCCCGTACGGGACCTCTCTTGTCCAGTTTATTGAGTGCTTCGCTGATCTGACTGATACAACAGCAACACGACACTTGAGAATGACCACAACACCGTCATCATTAAATCACGCGCATCAGACCTTACCAATAAACTATACATTGAGAATTAATTATTCTTTTGGGACAAATAATTTGTTCCCTTTCAAGGGAACTTCGAGCTGCGTCAAACGCTGTGGGAATGCCACTGCGTTGTGCGTCATGAAGCACGTATGGAATCAGTCCAATAGAGAGATGAAACGTCATAGGCGGGTGACGTCATCGACCAGGAACTATAAAAGCACCCCAAAACACAAGCGCATTAGCTTCTGTGCCTTCAGTCGCGCTACATGTGAATCTGTTCCTGTGTGATATTGTCTGTCCTACATACTCTGCACCACACAAACAATTTATATATATATATATATTTGAGAGAATGGCGAACGAGCAGCAATTTAAGAAGTGTGTTACTCCCTGCCCGCGCTATTTAACGGCTGGGGATACACACGTTCTTTGTGTTGTTTGTTTGGGAGTGCAGCATGCCCCGTCAGCTCTCGAGGGAGCTGACTGTGAGCATTGCGAGCGTCTGCCGTTAAGGACGCTCCGCTCCCACCGAGCGCTCTTTGAGGAGAGCGGTTATGTGCACGCTCCCCACGGTTCGGGTCCCGCTTCTGTTGAGGCAGAGCGGCGGCGCTTATCGTGGGGATCGCAGATGGATCTCTCAGCGGGGGTTGAGACGGGCGCTGCCTTATCTCTCTCTTCACCTGTGAGATCCAGTGCCTCAGTCCCGAGTTCGGAAGCACGC
Organism: Meda fulgida; assembly: GCA_030578275.1. Taxonomy (NCBI): domain Eukaryota; kingdom Metazoa; phylum Chordata; class Actinopteri; order Cypriniformes; family Leuciscidae; genus Meda; species Meda fulgida. The sequence continues at coordinate 2,124,861 of CM060619.1, forward strand.
GCTGCGGTTTCTTCCGCTCGGGTTGAGGCACCAACACTGCAGCTATCCAGTTCTGAGGAGCTGGATGTTGTCAGTGTTGAGGGAGAGGTGGAGGATTCGCCACCCCACACTCCCGAAAGTGATGAATTAATGGAGGTATTGACTAGGGCTGTTGATAAACTCAGTATTGAGTGGCCATTGACTAGACAGGAGTCTGTTTCTAGATCTAAATTAGATGAAAGATTTTTGCCGTCACGTGTGCAGCCTCCACGCCGGTGTCTGCCGTTCTTTAACGATCTCCACACTGAGGTGTCGAGATCGTGGAAGAAACCGGTTTCATATAGAATATTTAGTCCCCAGACATCTACATATTCTAATATAATGGGGGCTAAATTTTATGGTTATGGCGCTTTGCCTCGCGTGGAAGAGACGCTCGCGAGCCATCTCTCTCCCGAGGCGGCGTCATCTTTTAAAACACCGGTATTACCCACCAAGCCCCTCAGAAATACATCTGCTTTGGTGGGTAAAGCGGATTCGGCTGCAGGTCAGGCTGCGTCATACCTGCATACAATGTCAATCTTGCATGCATACCAGGCTGACCTGCTAAAGGACGTGAGTGAGAGTGAGGAAGTCAATGCTGACGTAATTCGAGAACTGTGTCAGGCTGCTGATTTATCCCTGCGCGCCACCAGAGAATCGGCCAAGCTAGTGGGTCGATCTATGGCAGCTCTGGTGGCCGCAGAAAGACATCTTTGGTTAAATCAAACTAACATGAAAGAGATAGAAAAGACGTTTCTTTTAGATGCTCCTCTCTCTCCTTCGGGACGGCTCCGAGGCGTTCAGGATGTTGAGGGTGGTCCCCACCGAGACGGAAAGGAGTTCACCTCTCTTTACGGTGCCCATTCTTCCTCGGTGCCCTCAGGGGGCCATTCTGCCAACCCCGCCTTTATGCCGGGGCGTAGAGGGTCCCAGCGAGCGCTTTACCGAGGGACGCTCGCTCCCTCTGAGGAGGGTTTCAGAGCAGTCAAACTAGTCGTTCCCTGCCGGTGCGCCGTTACAGGGCACTGTGTTTGCTGCTCAAGTTACACCAGAGGCCAGTCTCGAGAGGCTGGTACCCTTAGTAGATTTTCTGGCAGAGTGGAAAAGCCTTCCAAGAATATCTCATTGGGTCCTGCAGACAGTAGAAAAGGGTTATGCTATCCAGTTCAGGTGTGGTCCACCGAAATTCAGAGGGGTTCTGCACACAGTGGTGGGCCCCGAGCAGGCTCTGGTATTGGAACAAGAGGTGAAAACACTCCTTCAAAAGGAGGCTATAGAACGGGTTCCTCCTCCCAGTTTGGAGTCAGGTTATTACAGCCGATATTTCATCGTTCCGAAGAAGGATGGGGGGTTGCGTCCAATTTTAGACCTGCGCCTATTGAATTGCTCGGTAGGGAAGCTAAAATTCAAGATGTTCACTATCAAGCAGATCGTGTCTCAAATCAGATCCGAGGACTGGTCTGTCACGATAGATCTAAAGGACGCTGTGGCGAACAGGACGGCCGAGGGACGTGAGAGAACGGCGCGAGGCCGGTGGTGCGATTGCTAATGAGCAACACCTGTGAAGCACACCGGTCTCGCATCTCTCACGGAGGAGCGGAAGCATAAAGGAGGAGCGACGACGTTGATGATCGAGAGAGGAACTGGCCTGTATTTTAGTTGTTTTGTTTTTGGTATTTTACTTTAGCCAGCAGTCGTCCGCGAGGGGCTGCTGGCAGTTATGTTTATTTTCGGTAGCCAGCAGTCGTCCGCGAGGGGCTGCTGGCGGTATTTTCGTTTGTTTGTTTTATTTTAAATAAACTATATTTTAATTGTTCGCCGGTTCCCGCCTCCTTCTTCCCTGAACATTGCTACACTGGTGCCGAAACCCGGGAAGAGAGAGGAACAGGCCTGTGTTTTAGTTGTGTTTTGTTTTTGTATTTTACTTTAGCCAGCAGTCTCCGCGAGGGGCTGCTGGCAGTTATATTTATTTTCGGTAGCCAGCAGTCGTCCGCGAGGGGCTGCTGGCGGTATTTTCGTTTGTTTGTTTTATTTTAAATAAACTATATTTTAATTGTTCGCCGGTTCCCGCCTCCTTCTTCCCTGAACATTGCTACAGACGCGTACTTCCACATTTCCATCCTTCCACAACACAGGAAGTTCCTGAGGTTCGCCTTCGGGGGCGAGGCGTACCAATACAGGGTTCTTCCATTTGACCTAGCCTTATCTCCCTGCACTTTCACGAAATGCATGGATGCAGCACTAGTGCCTCTGAGGCTTCAGGGCATTCGTATTCTCAACTATATCGACGATTGGTTGATTTTAGCTCAGACGGAGCAGATGGCGGTTCGGCATCGAGATGTCGTCCTTGCTCATATCAGAAAGTTGGGGTTGAGGCTGAACGCAAAGAAAAGTGTATTATCTCCTTCCCAGAAGACCACTTTTCTGGGTGTCGTTTGGGATTCGGTCTCGATGCGGGCGCGACTCTCTCCGACCCGCATCGCTTCGATTCTCTCGGCCGTGAAACAAGTAAGGCTAGGCCAGCTACTCACTGTGCAGCAGTTTCAGAGACTGTTGGGTCTGATGGCAGCAGCGTCCAACTTTTTACCTTGCGGCCTGTTGTACATGAGACCGTTGCAGTGGTGGCTCAGGACCAAGGGATTCTCCCCGAGGGGAAATCTGCTCTGCTTGATCAAAGTCACGCGGCGCTGCCTTCGTGCTCTGGTCATGTGGAAAGAAACTTGGTTCCTGTCCAAAGGTCCGGTGCTGGGGGCTCTTTGTCGTCGCGTAACGCTAACGACGGATGCTTCCCTCACAGGGTGGGGGGAGGTCATGAGTGGTCGTCCAGCCCAAGGTCTGTGGCAGGACCATCATCTTTCTTGGCACATAAACTGCCTGGAGATGTTGGCGGTGTTTTAGGCTCTGAAGCACTTCCTAGCAGACTTGAGAGGTCATCATGTGTTAGTTCAGTCAGACAACACGTCGGTGGTCTCTTATATCAATCATCAGGGGGGCCTGCGGTCTCGCCGGCTTTACAAGTTGGCCCGTCAGATCCTCCTGTGGTCCCAGGGGAAGCTACTATCACTGAGAGCAATGTATCTTCCCGGGTATTTAAATGTGGTAGCGGACTCCCTGTCGAGGCAGGGGCCGAGGCCGGGGGAATGGAGACTCCACCCCGAGGTGGTGGAGCTCCTTTGGTTGAGTTTCGGTCGCGCCGAGGTGGACCTATTCGCTTCCAAGGAGACCACGCATTGTCATCTGTGGTTCTCCATCAGTCTTCCAGCCCCTCTGGGGTTGGACGCTATGGTACAGCCGTGGCCGAGGTCAGAGGTCTTATCCACAGGGTTATCCCCCTCCACACTGAAGGTGTATGTGGCGGCACTAGCTGCTTACCACGTCCCTTTTAGTGGAGTTTCTCTTGGGAGACACCCACTTATAACTCGTTTCCTCCGTGGTACTTTGAGGCTGAGGCCAGCAGTTCGTACGAGGGTGCCGACCTGGGATCTGGCCGTTGTATTGGAAGGTCTTTCCCTAGCTCCTTTTGAGCCCATCGAAGAAGTTCCTGAGAAGTTTCTCACTTTTAAAACTATCTTTCTACTTGCTATCTCCTCTTTAAAAAGAATCGGAGATTTACAGGCTCTGTCGGTTTCACCCTCGTGCCTGGAATTTTCGCCTGGCATGGTTAAGGCTTTTCTGCATCCTAGACCAGGGTACGTTCCCAAGGTCCCTACTAATGTTGTTAGACCTACGGTTCTGCAGGCTTTCTGTCCTCCTCCATTTATGTCATCAGACCAGGAGAAACTTAATTTACTCTGCCCTGTTAGGGCGTTAGACGCCTATGTCCACAGAGCTGCCCTGTGGAGAAAATCGGAACCACTATTTGTATGTTTCGGGCCACCCAGGAAAGGGTGTCCTGCGTCTAAACAGAGAATGAGCAAGTGGGTGGTTGAGGCTATCTCACTTGCTTATGAGTCGGCTGGCCAGCCTTCACCTTTGGCTGTTCGAGCCCACTCTACCAGGAGTATGGCTGCTTCTAAAGCTTTATTGTCAGGAGTTTCCCTGAGTGATGTTTGTGATGCGGCTGGATGGTCTTCACCGCATGTTTAATAGGTTCTATGACCTAGACCTAAGCTCCACCCCTGGGGCACAGGTGCTCTCGTCCTCTGTGCGCTAGTCTCACATGGCGGTCATTTGGTCCTATGGCGACGTGGGTATTCGCGTTCCCACAGCGTTTGACGCAGCTCGACGTCTCGTTCCCTATCAGGGAACTAGGGTTACATACGTAACCGAGACGATTTGCGAACAGGATCCTCTGCTGTCTGGTCGCTCCCGGTTCGATCCGGTCTCGCACTAACGGCTAATCCCTGTCACTGTCCGGCCGGGTTTTGATTTCCGCAAATCAGTTTTGGTGAATTTAAACAACGTGATTATTGTTGATGAGTCCAACATCCAGACACGCAAGAAAACATGCAATCTACCCGAGGGAATAATATGCTGATGTGATTTGCTGCCCAAGAAACATGTCTGATTATTATTAATGTTTTTTAAAAAAAAGAAGTCAGGATTATTGAATAAAAAAACGGTTCAAAGGAGATTTATCCAAAATAAAAAAGCTTTTGTAACATGATAAATGTCTTTGTCACTTTTGATTCATTTAATGCGTCCTTGCTGAATAAAAGTGGGATATTACTTTCTTTAATTTCTTTAAAATGTAGTGTATTTACAAACTTTCTATCTGAACAATGTTTTGTTTGTAATGTGACTGTTTTGTGTGACCTTAAAATTCGTTTTATAATTAAATTGTACATAAACAGGTTAAGCAAAACCAATGTGTTTGTGTCTGAGACCCTTTTAAACACATACGAACCTGAAATGACAATAAAAATATTTTGAGTGTCCTTTATTTTCCTGTAAAGAACCACGATTGTCCCGCATTTTTCTTTTCGGAAGTTGGCAACCCTACAAGAAGATCGCGATGCTACGCAGATGAGCTGTTCCTGGCTGTGGACAAACAACATGTTTGAATACACTACCGAAAGATCTAGACGTCAGGGAAAAATGAATGCAGTTTTATTATTGGCGGACGTCCCAGTCACGGATGTCACACAGTCACACATTTCAAGGATGACTGTTTTGAGAACAAATCGCATTATGCTGGTTAGGGTTAAACTTTTGCTTAAAGATCAGGCCGTGCCGACTATTCTGGGCCCAACAACGACGCCGCAAACTGGAAGTAATGTATTTCATCTTAAAACTACTTTTTATGCAGAAGCACTGACGTTAGCCAATCATAACAGAGGGCATTAACATTGAACTCTTAAAAGGGAAACACCCCCAAAACAGACTGTTTGAATCAGAGGATGAGAAACAGGGTGGGACAACATCATAAATCACTATATTTTAAAAGGTTTTTGTCCAAAAAACTATAGTAAAACTATAATTGCACCTATGATAACATAATAAAACAAAAACCATGTCATGACCCCTTTATGAACAGACAGGAAATATACATACAGCAATATAGCGGGTGAATTATGTTTATGATGGATGTTATGATGAACATCCAAATTTTGCCGAGTTAGACACGTTCAACCCCTAAATCTAACCCTAAGTTATCCATAAAATCAGAGGGAAATGAATAATGAAATCAGAATGAATTAACACAGATGTAGAAGCACCTAACCCTGGTTGAAAGCCTAAACTTGACATAAACTGTAAGCTTGTCCCTCAAATATGATTGGTTGATTGGAATGTTGTTCGGGTACTAATTTGCATATTCATGGTTCTGCCTATACTAAATGAGGCAAGGGTGTAGAGTTACATTCAAGCTCTTTTAAGGCATGGCGAAATTATTTTAACAGTTAAAAAATGTTCTTAAATATGTCATTTTAATTATGAAAGATGAGTTTTAAATGATAACCTTATTTACTGCAGGTGAATTTTAAATAAGCAAAGTAAATTAAGGATATTTTATTTTTTATAAGGATATTTTATAATTATAATAATTATTATAATTATATAATTATTTTTTATAATAATTAATGATCAATTAAGAATTTTTTCTCAGACATAATTGTCATGACAATCAAGCACATTTAAACCCAATGACTTGTTGCTTAAATAAATAAACTTGTTGCAGTATGATGATGAGAATTTTGGGAAAAGTAAATCGTCATAAAAAAAAAATAAAAAAAAAATAAAGAAAATTAAAATAAACTACTAGACAAAAATTTGATGAAATGGAGAGCAAATGGTCATAAATCTCAATATGAACTCATTCCCTCTTGCTGCATGACAACAGCTGACAGATTTTTATTTCTCTCCAAAGGAATTTTAGGAGAAACATCTGGGACTAGGCTGACACTTAAATCTCTCTCTCTCTCTCTCTCTCTCTCTCTCTCTCTCTCTCTCTCTCTCTCTCTCTCTCTCTCTCTCTCTCTCTCTCTCTCTCTCTCTCTCTCTCTCTCTCTCTCTCTCTCTCTCTCTCTCTCTCTCTCTCCCTCTCCCTCTCCCTCTCTCTCTCTCTCACTCTCTCCCTCTCTCCCTCTAACTCTCTCTCTCTCTCTCTCACCCTCTCTCTCTCTCTCTCTCTCTCTCTCTCTCTCTCTCTCTCTCTCCCTCTCTCTCTCTCACACACTCTCTCTCTCTCCATTTATAATCCAGCCACGGGCATCGGGAAGAGCAGGGATCCTCCTGGACTCGCTGAACTGCTGCTGAAGCGCTCCATGAGGAAATGCCAGCGTGACTGGGAATACGTAGACAGTTTCACACTAGGAATACATTATTAACATCACTGGGTTTCATCAGGAAGCTCATTCTGAGGGACTCCACCACAGTAACAAATAACAGAGCGTTTTTCTCCCGCCGTCTGCCGTGTCCCTCATCCTCTCGCGCTCGTATTGCAGGATGACTGAGTCTGACACACACGAGATGGAGAGCCTCCGGGGGTCCAAACATACTCTGTGAATCTGATCTAAAAATACTTGTCATTAATAAGCCTAATCTGATACGCATGAGCTTTCATTTAGTAGTAGTATAAAACTATCCTGATATTTAAATAACAATTACAAAAGAGTAAAATAAAGCATATTTCGTTACCTTTTTGAACTTAAGGGTTCAGTTTGAGGAGAAGCTTTTGTAACATCATGACTGTCGTCGTCATATTCACCATCTTCTCAAAATCATCATTTTTAATGTTTACAAAATGAATATTTTTGCTTTGCAGTAAATCACTGACCAATTTCGAGTTTCCTTATCAATTAAGAACCGAGGTATGCATGCGTTTGAAACTCTCAAACATGGCGCCTAGAGATGCATGTTTGACTTAAATGACATTAAATTACTTTAAAGTCATTGATATGGTGGCGTACTTGAATATAAACGTGAGAGTTTAGAGCAAAGGGACAAAAAAACTCGGTTACACAAGTTGCAACACTGTTTTTCCCAACAAAAACCTTCAACATTGTGTGAGGAACAGCTCAAAATGAAAACTGTTATATGCTGAAATTTGTCCCTTTGCTCTAAACTCTCACGTTTATATTCAAGTACGCCACCATATCAATGACTTTAAAGTAATTTAATGTCATTTAAGTCAAACATGCATCTCTAGGCGCCATGTTTGAGAGTTGGAGGGGAAGATTTGAAATGAACAACAACAAAAAAAATACAAATCTATCGTACGGCTTTAGAAGACTGAATGAGTCGTATGGACTACTTTTATAGTGCCTTTTTCAGTTTGTTGTGTAGAAAAGAGCAGCGTGAACATTCTGCTGGGTAACTTCTTTTGTCTTCCACAAAAAAAAAAAGTAAAACATAATTTATGTTTCAAGCTAAAATGTTTTTTGGGGCGAACTTCCCTTTTAAACTATAAATAATCTTGCCCTTTTAAATAAATTGAAATGAAATGGCCCAATTACTGTTTTCTTTCATGTTAAATCAATATTTCAAGCCTTTTCTATTTATGGTAATGAAGTGCCATCACTTCACTGACAGACTGCAGACTGCAAGCTCCTCTTGTTCCCACAATCCCTTTCAGCTAATTTTCACAACACAGAGAAGACAGCATGCCCGGAGAATCTCATTTGCGCTAATACAGTCGTGTTGGATTTGCTGCAGAAAAAAATGACAGAAAGGGCATCAGCTGTTTTTCAAAAGCAACATCTTTATCTAGATGAGTGCCAGCCCTCCCCGCAGGCTTCCCTTCCCATTCATCCGGTGTTTCCTGAGAGCGCTGTTGACTGATGGCCTGTCAGCGCTGGTTTGTAATTACCCCACATCTACAAGAGGTACTTCATTCCAGAAACTCAATGGACTCAATAGGTGAGCCGACGCTAATGAACAAGTGAGAATATTTTGTCATATGCACATCCAGGCAAGCATAATTCAAAGAGGTGAGATGTGCAACAGCAGTAAATGCAGTCTGGCACTTTAAAGGGCTCAAATTGCATACGTTATCGTCAAGTCCCCTTGTCGTAGACTTCTGGGCGCCCTGAGCAAAACTTTGTAAGGTTATGAACAATCCTCGAATGAACAATGCCCCCCCCCCCCCCACCAAAAAATGACCCCCCGACCCCTTAATCTGCATGTGCTTTCAGTGCCGTTTCACTGTCAACCAACAACAGTGAGTTGAAACAGTCAGTAATAATACTATATAAATTAAGATGACAAACAATAGGACAAATACGATAGAAAAAAATAGCCTCTAGTATACAGAAATCCAATGTAATCAAATGTAAAAAATAAAACTCTGTATAGTCTTCTTCACTGTATACTGATTCTTAAAGTTACTAAGGTTATTTAGTGAAGAGCAGTGAATGATTCTCTCGTTTTTTTTGTTGTTTGATTAACATTAAATGACAGACAGTAGCAGGTTTATTAGGCTTCTGTCACTTTAAGACCAAGTGCACGCATATCTAATATACTGACACACATTTGATTACTTTCCCAACTGTTATTGTTCACTTAAGACATAACGACTGCGCCAAGATAGGCTTTTTTGACATATTTGTGTGTGTTTTTGTCTGTTTAAGCGCATCCCTGACGCCTGTGTGCTTATGACCTTATGCACCAGAGAAACGAGGGCGCCGCCATCTTTAGAATATTGTCTTTGAACTTCCGGTTTTGCGGTCGCTCTGTATATTTCTGTCGAGGAGTAATCAGCTTGTGAAGTGGATTTACTTATTGTAGAGTTAACGAAAGTTATCATGAGCAGTGTAATGTTTCTCATAAGTATTGTAAAACAGATGTCTTAACAAATGTCGACCAGGACATCTTTTAAATGAGCCGTTCATTCATAACTACACAAGATCGCTGTGAAAATACAGACCGGAAGTCAAAAGACACCGAGCGCAGCGCTGAAAAGGGGCGGGGCTACAGAAGATCTATATATCTATAGAATTCCACTTAATATAAACATTATATACTTTAAATGCAACAATATTTTGAATAAGAATTGTATACATTATATATATATATATATATATATATATATATATATATATATATATATATATATATATATACACATATTATACATAAAACAGCTATATAGTTTATACATTGCATATAGTTCCAATTTAATATCAATAATTTATTATCATTTATTTATATATAAATCACTTAATTATTAATCTATACAAGCTATAGTTATATTTACGAAGAATGTAACCAAAAACATATAATGCCAGACACTAAATACACATTTACTTTTGCTCACTTAATATTCAGCTTTATTATTATGACTGCACTGACACTAGAACTGAACTGCATAATGGCATCAGTGTTTTCTACAGAGCTGCTTTATTAATTGAACTCATTTAATAATAGATGTAATTTACACAGTTATTGAACCGAAATGAATCAACACTGAACACTGAATAATGACTGTTTACTATTGTCTTCTTAGAGCTGCTTTACAGCAGAATTGAATTATGTTTGCATCAATGAGCCATTACTTTCCTGTCTGGCCCTAAAGCTGCTTGAAAAAACATCTCTTGTATAAAGCGCTATATAAATAAAGGGAATTTTTTAAGGATTTAAAATGCATCAAAAGGTCAAAGTTGGTATAGTTTAAATGAAAATAATAATAATAATAAATAATAACCAAACACCTGCAATGCTATTTTATGTCCTTATCCGTCGTCATATGGGCATCTTATGCAGCTTCACCTGTATTGCCCAAAACAAATGTCCATAAGGGACAAATAAAGTACTAAGCATCAGTGCATGTGGAATGGCAAAATGGTTTGAAGTAGTAATATCTAACATTCAATTTAACGAACTTAAAGGGATAGTTCAAATCAATGTTTTCATTTGCATGTAACATGCACTTTTCCTTCTGTTCAGTGTTTGGTTCTTCAGCAGAACAGGGTTAAACCAGGCTTGACAATCAGAGCGATTGTAGGTCTCCCAAACACAAGGTCTCCAGACCGACCGTGTCCCAACAGCGGACAGACTCGCTTCTAGCACTAACAAGAATCAATGAAAGCAAAGCCCCATGGGGAGGCCGGCGCCGCGGCCAAACTCTTCTGTCGATTGTAATCCAGCTGGTGGAATGGCAGAATTACAGAAGCTATCGCAGCTCGCCAGAATGCATCACGATGAGCAATATTACAGCACGCGTGCATCTGACCAGGTGTTCGACTGCCAATCACGCGGACAAAAGAGCCTTTCTGCCGGGGATCACACTGTCACGGCTCTTTGTTGTTAACAATGGGAGGTCTGACACTACAACCGCCACTTACTCGCTTTGAGAGGGTCTTGATTCGTGTGTCAAGTTGATATTGCCTCTGGTGAAAGCCGAAACCTGTCGTTTAACGGGTGACTCTTCGATAAGAGAGATACGGAGCAGAGACTCAGGAAACAGGGAGGTCGTTTCCAACACAACAAACATACGATCATCCAAAAGCTGCAGAGTCGAGACGGCATTCGAGGAAATCACTGTTAGAGCTGTTTGCTAAGTGAAACTGTGAGGCTTGTTTAGGACAGGCATGCTATCACGTGATTTCTGCCTGCATGAATCCCACTTACGTTACAAAAAAACGTAAGAAACCACCAAGTAAACACACAGAACGCACGAGCAACCGCATATCAACGAGATAAAATCACTCAGAACTTTATAGCAACAACAAATGAGCTTGCTAAAAAGAATTGTCACCAATTTATAGATACAGCTTTATAATATCGTTAAATGTTATTTCCATGCATATGTGTATATATATACTTATATAAATCTATATACAGCATGTGTGTATATGTATATATCTATATATATGTGCAGACACACACACACACACACACACATATTATATAAACACAAACTGCGATGCGATTAATCATGATTAATCGATTTGACAGAACTTACCAATACTATGATATTTTAATATTGTTTAATTATAACCATTACTATAACACATAATAAAGCCACGCACTGGATCGTCCACCCGGAGTTGTATTTTTAACTCTACTATACCATAAGCCATGGACTTCTCTAATTACATTATTTATTTACATTGTATGAATGAACAGCTGTTCGTTGAGCAATGCAGATTTGTTTGCAGATATGAATAATTATAGTAGTTGAATATTCTGAAGAACTGTGCTGAAGAAAAAGCTTGTTTCGTAGAGTGTTATAATGTGAAGAATATATTGCATGTGGGGTAACAGCTTTACACAAGACTCTTCCAGTGTTTCCACATATGCTCACTCTCGGAGATAAGACGGGTTTGCTTTGCTGTGCACACAGAGGAACAGTTAGAGCGAGCCGAGGCAGATGTCTGGGAGAAACCACGGTAAACCGACTCAATCAGAAACACTCTTACGGGAAACGTGGAACATGTGGAAATCCGAGGGCCTAATTAGCCAATTTCCTTCATGAAATTACGCATCTGCGATGGGTGATTGGACCACCGTGTCAATCTGAGACCTTGATCCAAGGCTAATTGTGTATCCCTGAAAAACCCACCCAGGAACACGATTGAAGTTAATCTGACAAGACCTTGTGACTGCTAGACGGTAATAGCGTGCTTTACCCTCGGAGCCAAACACGACCTGTGCTCTTTTAAAGATACTGCACCCTCTGAGGCATGCGTGAGCCTATATGAGACACATTATTAAGAAAAACATCATAAAACTGACAATATTGCTTTAGGACAGAAAAGAAGCGCAGAAATATATGAAGGCTGTTCGAAATGGAATTCGAGAACAATCACAGTTTGCAGAATGTTTCTATCATATAATATCATTGTATATATACATATATATACACTGTATATACACACTACCGTTCAAAAGTTTGGGGTCGGTAAGATTTTTTATGTTTTTAAAAGAAGTCTCTTCTGCTCACCAAGGCTGCATTTATTTGATTAAAAATACAAAACAAACCCAGTAATATTGTTAAATATTATTTCAATGTAAAACAGCTGTTTTCTCTGTGAATATATTTTAAAATGGAATTTATTCCTGTGATCAAAGCTGTATTTTCAGCATCATTACTCCAGTCTTCAGTGTCACATGATCCTTCAGAAATCACTCTAATATGATTATCTGATGCTCAAGAAACATTTATGATTATTATCAGTTGACAACAGTTGTGCTGCTTCATATTTTTGTGCAAACAGTGATTAATTTTTTTCAGGATTCTTTGAAAGTTCAAGAGAAAAGCATTTCATTAAAAAATAAATATTTTGCATTATTATAAATGTCTTTACTGTCACTTTATATCAATTTCATGCGTCCTTTCTGAAGAAAAGTATTAATTTCTTTTAAATTGACCCAAAACTTTTGAACGGTAGTGTGTATATATATATATATAGTAAATGGTGTCAGTCATCCTAGTGCAAATATTGGTATTGGCTATTAAAAAAGAGAGAGACCAAGAGACAAAGACGAGGCACATAATATAAAGGCAGGCCTAAACCCTGCATAAATGCACATCCCGAGGCTGAATAATAATTTTTTTCTGTGTGAGAAATGAGAGGCTGGGGGATGATGAAACTTTAAAATCCATGGTTTTATGGTGTTTTGTGGTGTGGGTGAATAAATTACGTGTCGAGCACGGACGCGGCCAAAATCGCTTAATTTGAAAAATTGAGAAAGCAAGGAAAAACTACACCGACATTTGTGTTTGCATTCTCTCACTTTTTCTCTCTCTCTCTCTCACACACACACACACACACACACACACACACACACACACACACACACACACACACACACACACACACACACACACTCTCTCTCTCTCTCACACACACACACACACACACACACACACACACACACACACACACACACACACACACACACACACACACACACACACACACACACACTCTCTCTCTCTCTCACACACACACACACACACACACACACACACACACACACACACACACACACACACACACACACACACACACACACACACTCTTTTGTGTGTTTTGTGGTGTGGGTGAATAAATTATGTGTCGAGCACGGACGCGGTCAAAATCGCTTAATTTGAAAAATTGAGAAAGCAAGGAAAAACTACACCGACATTTGTGTTTGCATTCTCTCACTTTTTCTCTCTCTCTCACACACACACACACACACACACACACACACACACACACACACACACACACTCTCTCTCTCTCTCACACACACACACACACACACACACACACACACAGACACACACAGACAGACACACACACACACACACACAGACAGACACACACACACACACACACACACACACACACACACACACACACACACACACACACACACACACTCTTTAAGTTCTTCATGATAGTCTCAGTCTTCCTCAAAGCCAAAATGAATTTAAAATTGACTTTTTGTCAGATGTTCACACTGGAATTGTTATTGTTATTCAAAATAATTTCATATTCGGCTGAGGTCACGTGTGTCACACTGATAATCTAATAAAGTCCCGCTCTACTTTTTTTTTTTTTCATTGAATATCTTGTTTCACGTACTTCTCATCAAAAAGTGGCTTTTGAATGCCTTTTAAAGTCAACTTCAGTATAGCATGATCTGGACCACAGCATATGTAAATCTATTGTAAATAATAAACTTAACAAGATTATAAAATGCATGTATTTGACTGAGCCCGACCCCTAGTGAAGGCGCATGCTTTGAGATAGCTGAACCCTGGCAGACGTCAGGACAGCTTGTGTCATGACAGAGCGTCTCTGAAGACTGAAGAGAGTGAAAGGGGTCAAAAGATTACATCAAAGTCAACAAAACGCCCGACCGGAACCGCGGGACAGCGTCTTTCCCTGTGGGACACCAGCTCTTGACCCCGAGCGGCAGTAAACATCCCTTTCCTATTTCAAATGCTTTAAAAATTACATATATAAAAATATGAAATATCGAAATATTATAGAAATATGAATTATTTTCAGTTTGTGCAGTCTTTTTGCAGGATACACTAAAAAAGTGTGTCAAGTCAAAGTAATTTACAGTATGTAGTGCTTTCCACAATACACATTATTTTAAAGAAACTTTCTAAAAAAAATCATGATTTTCATATTAATGAAATATCATCATAAAAAACGGACTAAATTCGCATTCCTGGTTTTCGTCGGTCATGTGAAATAATCCTGAGCACTCATGAAAATTACTCTGAAACTTTTCTGTTCAGCTGACATCATCAAGCCCGTATATTTTTTCCAACCCCTCCCATCACTTTTCACTATCCAATCATATTCCAGTTGATCAGTTAAGTCCCACCCCCACTTTATCTCATTGAATACTCTGTTTTACGTCACATTACGTATGGTTAAATGGGTTGCAAACTCGTTTCATGTTGATTTTAAATTACTACAGTTGTCGAAGAAGAATTCATATTTATAGAATGCACAGAGAAATGATAAAAGACAAAGTGAAAGTAGAAGGCGAGAGGAAAAAAATGCAATGTAACACACACACACACACACACACACACACACACACACACACACACACACACACACACACGGCGCTGTAATTGTCAGCTAATCAGCACTGGCGGACAGTGGCATCTATCACACAGCTGGCCAGAGCTTGATTCATTATCAGCCGCCAGCTGCCGCTTCAGAGCAACTCTGGGATCGGCTCATCCGGCCTGGCAGGTGGGAAGCTTCGGGAGCGTTTGTGTTTCCTAAACAGTAAAGTTGTCCGAGCTCATTAAGGAGAACAGGGTCCGCTTGCACCGGGATCAATGGCTGTAGTCAATCTGTAGACATTGATGAAATAGAAAGTATGGATGTTCTGCTACCTCCGCCTAATCGTATATCCACTAGCCAATGACAGCTTGACTTTCAGCCGGGTCACTTTAATTGAAATAACAAATCCCAGTCTGAGCTGCTAGCATGAGTGCAAACCAGCATCTGAAACCAGCATAACAGACCAGCTAAACACTTTTCCACAGCATGTTGAGCTCTTGAAGCTGGACTTAAAGTGTTATCACACCATTCTTCATTCCTGAGTTTCCCTTGTTCGTATTTATAGGTATTCATATTCGAGTTCTCGAGGCTTTTCCATTTAGAAGCACTTCTACGCTCTTGTGTTTCTCCACATAATAACGGCAGTATTGGTTTTGCAATTTATTTCAACCGTGACACTCCTGACCTCCTTCTAAAGATGTTTCCTGCCAGGCTTAAAGTAAAAATAAAAGCAAGTGAAGCGGAAATTTGCAGATGATAAAAGCTCTTTCAGGAAGTCGAGGCAGATGTTCCCACACATATTCTGCTCTATCGTCAATAAGGTGGGTTGTGAAATTAAAGTTATTAATCTTCATGTTCTTGAATCAGAAAAGTTGAATGGATACGTTAAAACCTGATTTAAAAAAAACATATGTATTTGATCATTAATGCGAGAAGTAAAATGTAGTAAAAATTAGGTTTACAACATTGTTTCCTACAAAATGAGCACAAGGAAGAACAATATTTAATAATTTTCATATGCATATCAATCATTCAATGTAAGAAAAAACACGGGCATTTCCTTCAACCCTCAAGCACAACACAACAGGTAAAACACCTGTGAAAAATCAATATGGAAAATTCCCTCTTATTTAACACTGGGCCATCATTTTATGGAGTTTATTAATGAATGTAAAGTAATATCCAGTGATATTTACATATTTATTAAGATATGTACTGTATATTAAAACAAATGATACATATATATGAAAAAAATTATAATAAATGAAAAATTCACACAAGAACATTTTTGAGTGATGTCACTGATGAATCGTTGAGTTTTGAAATGATTCACTGAAATGAACTGATTGAATAGAAGGAATTGCTAAAAGAATCACACAATCTTTAGGAAACTTCACATCATTTACTACATTTAGTATTTTATCCTTTGTAAGTTTTGTAAATTGTCCAGATTAAGAACCTTTTGTCATTGATGTTGCACACTGTTAAATAAAATGAGCAAATGAAGTGTTAACAGGAAACATATGTTGTGTTTGATGTCCGGTGGTTGTGCCTCTCACTTTTGAGAGCTGAGAATTACGATGAGCAAACACACACTTTCAAAGATCTTGATAGCTTGAGTTACAGTACCTAGAGAACATTTATGATATCCAGAAATATGTTCCCTAATTAGTAGTTGTTTAGTAGGAAAATAGTTTAAAAAAATACCTAAAACAAACCATGTCATGGTGTGTCATGTGATTGGAGGATATCATCCAATCTGAGTTGTTCCATCTCTCTGATTGGCTGACTGTTAGATTTAATCTTGTCTTCGTTTGCATTTAAATAAGTTTTCTCCATTTGCATTGTTTTAGCCCTGATGAAGTGTGCCGAAACGCATTGGCAAAATGAAGAAAAGATTACTTCCAGCTTCATATTCTTATTCATTCATTTCTCCACTCCATGTGCTGCTGGTTTTGCGTTTGTGATCATCATATAAACCAAATTGCAAACATCATAATGTTCAATCTGTTTGAAAATAAAATCCCGTGCACTGCAAAAAATATATATATTAATAAAAAAAGCAAAATAATAAAAAAGCAAAATTACTAAAGGTAGTAAGTATTGTTTTCTTTTAAAAAAAATATCAAAATTAAGTGAGTTTATATACTTAAAACAAGAAAAAAAAATGCAGATTTATATTTTGGACCCCATTGGTAGACATTTGTTTGTCTCTTAATTTGATTAATTTTTTCTAATGTTATTTTGCTTCTAAAGTATGTGTCTTAATTTAAGAATGTTTAGATATTTTAGTGCAGAACAAAACAAAAATACTTTTTAGTAGCTTTCAGAAACCCTGTTATTAGCGACACCGATGGCCGCTAAGTGAACTGCAGCCAGAAACGCATTGCTCGTGTCGTACAAGAGACTGAGCGTGATTTAACCCCGATTCACTCGCCGTGAAGTTCTTTTTCCTCCTTTGCTTAGAAGTAAAATGATAGATAGATGAACATTACATTTTCATTAATAACATACACACAACAATGACAGCGGTGAGAAAACAGCAGTTCAGAAAGCATCTGATCGTAGTGATGTGGAAACGTTTGCTCCAGTTCTGGCATTCATCATGTCGACAGATGAGGTATTAAAATGTTATGATATTATAAAGTGTATTTGGATCTGGCTATGTGAGACTATAATGTGAATTAATCCCGTTTCTTTGCATGACACATTAACGTTACAGTACAGAATGGCTTTTTCAATATTATCCTGAACATTGTATAAGCATTCATTTCATGTGTCATAAAACAGAAAAGAGAGTGTAAACGTCACATCCTTTTGATTCAGTACTTCACATAAAACTCATAGACAACCTAGGAAGGTCTCGTTTGTTACGTTTTATTACAAGCTGTTCACACACTGGCAATAAAAAAAACAATTAATACATGAAAAATCTGACATATGGCCTGTTTCAAGAGGCACTACATAACGTCTTTATGAATTCTACTCTCTACAGATCCAACTGCATCAAAATGTCACCATGTATAATGTTAGAAACACTATATGGTTGTGCTGTGCGGTTTGCACCATCTGTTCCCCAGTGGCTTTCACAGGACATCACTTGGCAGCCGTCTGTGCGGGTCACAACCCCGGAATAACAGAAGCCTGTGTTTAATCTATAGACAGAGTTTGGCTTCCTAGGAATGTAATGGCTTCATTAGGCCCTTTAAACAGAGAAGACAGGCTTTTCTCTCCTGAATTCCTGTGGGAATGCACTGGACCTCTGTGTTTTAAGAGTGTGTACAGGGTCACGGGTTCAGCTCAGGTGGTTACCGATGTGATGTGAGCAACGGATATAAAGAGGGACACGTTGGGAAAAGAGAAAACGGTGGTAAGACGGTAGAAATGCAACCCGATCACACTAAATGCGTCTCTTTAGCACGCAGTGTGTTTATCGTGCAATTTATATGCGAATATTAGTTTTTACGTGCATTGGATACGCATGGGTTGGTTAGGGTAGGTTTAGTAGTGGTGTGGGTGCGTGTGTATTATACGTTTGGGTAGAATTATTGGTGTGGGGTGCGTGTGTATTTCACGCAATGAACTGCGTATAAAATGAACGCGAAAACTGCGTATCATATGCACGTAAAAACTCATTTTCGCGTATAAATTGCACGATAAACACAATGCGTGCTATAGAGACGCATTTACGTGAGAACAGGCTGAGAAAGGTGTCAATCTCAATCTATCTAGCTCATCATTTCAGTCCTGTCACAGCACCTCAGGTCCCAGACACGCACTGTAAATATATCTATATATTGTTAAATCAAGATACAATTGTTTGAGAAGCTAAAGTACTTCATGCCTAAAACAATAACAGATTGGGGTCAGACAAATGAGTGTTTCCCCATTTGAATTAAGTACTTTTCTGACCCCATTGGCATTTTCTTGTTTTAAGCATAAAATCACTTCATTTTGATAGAAAACAAGACTTAACACTTATCGCAGAAGTGAAAGCAGCTTCAAAACAATGAAAGAGTAAAAAAGTTAAAGTTTAAGTTTGCTGTAAAGCAAACTAAACAGTTTTTTATTTATACAAAACAGATTTTACAAAAAGATTTGGACTGTAACATTGCTTGAAAATGTGTATCCAAGTTGTGTTCCAAATTTAAAGTTGATATCACAAACATTTAGCTTGCTAAAAGGATTTAAAGTACCGTTTTCATGGTAGCTCAGGTTTATAATGGAAGAATTTTGAGAGTTTAAGCTTTCAAATGATACCTAATTTATTATTGCTAAAAATATGTGACAGGAAAAAGCTCAATCCATTTCTAATTCTCCCGCTTCCGGGACACTGACAGTTTACAGGCTATGAATGTTTGGATATTTGTAAAACAAGATACTGAGTGAGAAAAATTTTTGCAGTGCATGTCTGGGACCTGAAGTGCTGAAGCCCAGCTGCTGAAATGACCATTTCACATAGCTTTTCCAAACTACAGGGAAATCCCAGGACAGACATTAATGCAATTATCTATGGCCCATTGGCATAGTAATTAAGGCTAATGTCTATTAGCATCTATTGCTACTTGCTCCTCAGAGAACTGCGCTCACTAACCTCGTCCTGGCAGCTGCCTTGATGCTATTCATATAAATCACACATATAAAAGACTTCTACGAATCTTAGTCTCCTACCTGAACAAAGACAATATGGAGCTATTAGCATGTAGACAAAAATAGACAACTTTTATGTATAAGCACACTTCCTGCACACCGTGCTGCAATTTCAAAGAGAAATTAAAACTAAAAGCGCCTTAAAATTTCCCAGAAACAGATGGACATGAATGTGGCGACATTTTAATGCAATTGTTGTTGTGCATCTCGGCAGTTTGCATCTGAAAATAATGTACTATACCTACACTAAACCCTACACTAAAGTTTAGAGACTAAATGTGAAAAATTGTGCATTTACCATGCCATAATAGCTTGCTTCTACAAGTCTTTGTGGTCTTTTATCGTTGATCACGCGTTTCACCTGTACCAGATGAGCTACAGAGCGAGTTTACTACATCTGAAAAGACATACTGTACATATGTCAAAATATGTTCTTTTACACATCATGAAATGCTAAAAGTGTTTTGCGGTCATGACATAGTATTGTGCAAAAAACGATAATGATATGATAATAGTTCGTGTGAAAAGGAATAAAAGTTAGAAACTGCAGTGAATTGTATTGGAATTCCAATGGAATTTTCGGAGAAACAGTGATACATTAATGGAACACACATGAGAATTCTTGAGAAAAAAAAAAAACTATATGACCAAGAAATTTTTCCCTCAGGGGAAATAAAATGGTGTTAGTGTGATGGGAAACTGTTCACGGCGTGTTCTCACAGATAAGTCCGCATAACGAGAGTCATCTTTACAAGAACAAATGCAGTGAGACAGGGTACTACCCAATTATGGATACCTCTCAACAGTCACACGTAATACAAGCTAATCCGGCGTAGTTCTTGCCCAACAATGGGATGGCTAATATAAAACGGTTGAGTTGCTGGGCTATTGACAATAGACCTTTTTTGCCCCCTGAATTTTGGATGAAAACCCTAAGCCTGTTTGTTTTGAGATAATCTAGTTGGTCTGCAAGGTTAGCCGAGGTAACCCCAATAAAACCATTAAACTACATGAGTTTTCACCACTATAGCTCAATGCATCAACGCATACACGACACCCACTAGGTCATGACATCTGTTCACTCTCGGACAGCAAATACAAACGTGCACACAAAAAAATGCTCCTTAATTAAACTCAAAGTTTGTCGAATAAACTGCGGTTAATGTTTATAGCCTCAAAAGGGCAACTGCTATGTGATGCACGGTGATTTCCTGAAGTAATGACAAGCAACGAGGAAGATCTCAATTGTCTCGGCCATTAGCGGAAACTACATTGAGGGCATCATTGTTGCAAAGCTATTGACTTTTCATCCGCTTGTTGTATGACATTCATTTAGCGGCTAATTGAATGCTTGTTCAATTCTTTTCTCTCCGTTTTAATCCACCGCTCACGTTACGGCTGGGAGACTTGAACCTGCAGTCTGGGAAATAAAACGCATGAAAAATAAAGCTCCTTTACAATCTGCAAACAAAGGCAAGGATAACTCCTCTATCACGTCACATCCTTTCTTACATCGTCTCCCTCCATCTTTTACCATATTTAATTGAATTAAGTCCAGTGACAATAAAAGCCATTCTTTTAATTTTGGAAACGTTTTCTTAAATCGTGCTTAATTATTTCTCTCACAGTAAACATATTTTGTTTTGTTTATTATGGTTTTACAACAAAACTAATAGTTTTATTTTGTAGTTATTTTGGTTTTATTGCAAATGCTGTAGTAAAATCATGGTTATTTTTGTGGTTATTATGGTTTTACTACAAAAACATAGTTAAACCATGGTTACTACACTATAAACATGCTTAATTTTGTTACTGTATTGCACATACTGTATTAAAACCATGTTTTATTTTGAAGTTTCAATGGGTTTATACCAAAACCCTAGTTGAACCATGTGTAACTGTAGCTAATTATGTAGTTACTTTGGGTTTACTACAAAAAATATATATAGTTAAACCATATTTACAATATTAAAACCATGGTTAATTGCCATGATTTTACTACAAATGCTGTAGTAAAACCGTGGTTAATTTTCATAAGGGTTCTTTGCCCAGTTTTAAGTATTTATACAGTAAATGCTACAAAAATCAACCATTTGAATGCCAACACTGCACTAGTAGCTAAACATCATGTATCACAAGTGTACGAGGGGGGGGGGGGGGGACTCTCTTCATGCTTCAGCTAGCTGCGTTTTCAGTTGTGCAGATTCTGTCTGGACTCTGGTTAACTACTTTAAATGATGAGCAGCAAGTAGCTTGAGTAGAGACAGTTTCTAAGTAGCTGTGAAACACTACGTGTGATGGTAAACACTGGAGTCCGGAGGATGCTAAAGTGGATGTTATTACACAAATGTGTATCATCGCTCATGAATTTTTAATGCACAATTAAACCGTGCGATTAGTACAGCTGTGTGATGTTTGCATTTGCGGATCAGCAGGGTCTCTGCTAATAGCTATAATTCCATCACGTAGGGTGAGGAAGGGGAGAATAATAGCGTAGATGGGGTTTACGGAGGAGGAACTGTGTGTTAAAGCCCATCATCACACTTACTGTCCATCCGTGTCCTCCTCTCACACATATTCCCTGCTTATATCTTCATCTGAGGGTGTTTATTGACACTCCAGGGCACTTGATAGCGGTCAGCACCATCATTCCTGAGGAGGAGTCCGTTTTACACTCTTCACCCAGTTTGCATGCCTGCTTAGGCAACCTACAGACCCAGTGTTTGTCTTTCTAGGGCTATTAAAGTGCCCATATTCATAACTTTGGAATACTTTTACATTGTTTAAAGTAAAAAAACTATTTTCTCATACTGTTCATTAGTGCAGTGGTTCTCAACTCTGCTCTGCACATTTTGTATGTCTCTCTTATCTGACACACTCAGTTCAGATCATGGAGTCTCTCCTAATAAGCTGATGATCTGAATCAGGTGTGTTACATAAGGAGACATGCAAAATGTGCAGAGCAGTTTGTCCCGAGGACTGGAGTTGAGAACCACTGCATAAGTGCACTTTTTTTTTTGTTGCCCTTTTAACTAATGTTTTGGGTGCAACAGACGTTAGGTCCTGAATAGCAACTATAAGCAGACTATCTGTTGTACTTTATGGTCCTGAAAACCTGGATAGATCTTTAAAATGCAGAATGTGCACTCGGCTGCATGGCGTGTCTGGAAACGTGCCCAGTTTTAACACTCTTCTCCATAATTTCATGAATTACTGCTACCATGATCAAATAAAAATATATCTCATCTGTTTACCACCTGCAGAAAAACAACATTAAATGCATAAAGGGCTAATCTAACAAGCCTCATTCGCATAGAAATTAGATGTGTTCGCTCTGATAAGAATGACAATTACCTAAATGCGGCTGGCACAATGCTAAACAACACTAAAAAAATGATTTATTGACAGATTACTGGTTAAAACTATGTAAAGCTATAGCTAAAACCTGTAAAACTATGTTTTACAAGAAAATGCTATTTCAGGTTTTTTTACTTCAAAATGTGTAAGCAATTTCAAAAGACTTGGCACATTTTTCAGTGCAATATATGTAGCAAATCCCACCAGAATTGTTCTCAAGATTTTTTTTTCCAGATATTTTCATTAACTTCTATAAACGTTCAATTAGTCTCACACGTTTAACACAAACACATAAACATGCCATTGGATTACATGCGCAGCCATGTCTCTTTTAACATGTAATCATAATTATGGATTTTGATTGACTGATACTGCTCTCAGGCTAATGTTTTCTGCGTAAAAAATGGAAAAATGCATTCAATGAGTCTCCACTGTGATTCTGTGATATCAATCCTAGAGAGGCTTAGTGCAACATTTCTTAAAGTGCTAAGTGAATAAAATTCAGGTTTGAGTTGAAATAGCACATGCTAAAGTATTGCTTCACCCTGCGTTCTTTCTGTAAGACTCTCTCATTGCTGCGTGGACAACAAACACCTACGGTCTACATCACCTTCGGCTTCTGTGAGCAAAGTCAGCATCCACTGAACGGACAGTACACACCTGAACACTCGACTCAGAGCGCTCCTGGTCCCATGCACCATCAAAACCAAGAACATCCATGACATTTCGGTCAATACGTGAAAGAGCAGAGCTTCAGAAACACTGCAGTGCGTAAATCCCCGTTTATCCTTAGTTTAACAACTAAGAATTAATTAAATGGACTCAACTTCTGCACACGGTGAGCAGATAAGAATGTGCAAGATATAATACTATGCTTTCCCTGCTACAGGCTGGACACTACACCACTTCTACTTAAAATCTGAATAGATTTTAAAACCCAATTTATCATGCACTTGCCAACTTTTTAAGTAGCTACAGAGAAAAACCTAGGCATCACACACTTGACAACTGAGGATCATACACTACCAGACTTTTAACGCTTTCCCCGCCTTTGACGGAATTTTCCAGCTTTCTGTACTTTCACTGTTATATGGTAGGGGGCGCTATGGAAGCTTGTTTTGGCCACAGAATTTTTTTTTAAAGATAATTGCGACTTTTTATCTCACAATTGCAAGTTTACATTGTAAATTTATTTCTGAGAAATAAAGTCAGAATTGCGAGATGTAAACTCACAATCGTGAGATAAAAAGTCGCAATTACCTTTTTGATTTTTTTATTCTGTGGTGGAAACAAGCTTCCATAGGGTGCTGTTACGCATTTTCAGAAAAAGTCCATAATCTCCTGATCAAAACACAGGCGAAGAATAGGCAGAAACAAGCGATAGCATATGTATGCAGATGCATATGTAAAATAACGCAATCATCGACATTAAACATCATATAAATTGCCTAAAACTGGTTTAAAATTCATCAATGCATCAAGCCAATCTAGGCAATCAGGAAAAGCCATTTTACCAATCTCTCGAGAGATCTGCACGAACGCTTCCACGCCACTTTCCCCGTAGTTCCCTTCCGAGGCCAGTGTGGAAACGTAGTTCCAGCCCATCGCCGTGACGATATCCAGCATGGCCTGTGCCTGGTAGGAGTCCGGTGGAACCACGCGGGAGAAAAAGTCATAGCGAGTGTTGTCGCTCAGCTCCGGAGCTGTGGATGCATAGCTGATCTGAGGAATCTGCAGAGAAATAAAGAAAGAGAGCGTTTAGAGGGATGGTTCTCCGCTATCACAGCATATTTACCCAACATGTGCTATTTTGTTTAGGCATATAAGTATTGCGTTAGCTTAGCAACATGTGCTAACAGGATTATTATCGTTAACTAAAAAATAATCTAAACCCATTTTAAAAAAGTGTTACGGAGCCCTACACATGACGTGCGGACAAAAATATATATACCGTGGTAACAATATAATTATTCGTTCTTTTACTATTCGTTAGCTACTATATTGTCCGCAGAATTTACTCCAACAAGGGAACAAATGATTATATTGTGAGCACGATTTGGTAAAAAAAGGGAATCAATTATTATATCATGCGCACGATTTAGTTAAACAAGGAAAAAAAATTGTAAAACGTGTTTGCGTATTCATAGGTTGTGGGAATGAATTGTTAATTCGCTGCCACAATATCCGCCCCCAACAAAAAAAACTGACCAAAATTACTTCAAATAAACAGGAAAACAAAAAAAATAAATATTGATCAAACTCTACTCAACAACTAGGTTTCGTGAGAACAGTGAATTCAGGCAAGATATCTCTGTTTGAGTAGGCAGGTTTGCCGCTGAGAATCATGGGTAATGGAGTCAGGGTGGTGGGAGGTTTGACTGACAAGATTCATTGTGTCGAGTAAGAGTACAGGAGGCTGTTAAAGAAGCTCACGGCTGAATTATCCTGAGGTGTTCTATTACAAAACTGTTTTGAGATGCAGCTCACATCAATCTACACAAACAGTTAAATCCAAACATCCCCAATGGTGCGACAGTACACAATCACGAGACTGTGCGCTCACCGCTCGAAGCTGTACATAAGAAAAGATTTAGCCACAAAGTGCTTGAGGAACATTGCTGTATGTGTGTGGATAGCTTTGTCAAATAGATTATTGAGTAATGATGCAGAACAAAGTTGTGACATTGAAAAATACATCAAATTTACACCGTCTCCATGCAGCAGTGAGGAGGGAAAATTGAAATCTGACACTGCAAGACTGAGAGATAATCAAGAGTTTTTGATAAACGTGCAACAAGCATGCCATTTAGAGCTAAAAAAAAAAAAGACAGCCTCAATGCTATCAGCGTCTTACACAAAAACTATGTTGCTAATAAGACGTCAAGTGAACATTTGCGGGTAAACTCATCTGAAAAGGTTAAACATAATGCAATGCAAACTTTCATTAAGTATAGCAGTGGCGGCTCATGAATATTTCATGAGAAAAGGCTACACAAATAAGAAAACACCCAAAAGGCCAATATACATAAAAAAGGAAAGATAACTCTACTTCCTAATGTACAATACTTTTAAAATGAACAAATATTGCTTTCTGAGATAAAAGTAGCATATTGTGAATATATAGTAATGATCTCATATTAAAGAATTATTGGGATCTGGTATGATGAGCATCATAATTAAAGGAGAGTGAATTTTAAACATATTTGCTTATGAAATAACTAAGTATTACATGTGGAACTTTCTCGAAAATGTTTTACCACGTTTTTACTATTACAGTTGTCAAGGTTAATTGATCGTGAAAAGTGTTGATTATAGCACTATATTTAGATCTATGGCATGATATTTAGGTCGTGGCATAAAAGGTTGCAGTGATGAGCATGTAGCCAATCACAGAAATGTCGAGTGCGTGAATGCAGTGATCTCATCATTGTAACTCATGAATGCTTTCATCATAACTAACACTGCAAACACAATGTAAATAAGAGATTTGTTGATTATAACAGGAGTTTTGGCGAGAGTCCAGAACTCAGGCACTATTAAACTCTGGGTTTTGATTGACAGCTCCGTCAATTGTAAAGGGAGCATTATTTGAACGATTATTCTCATTTAATCACAGTTTAAATAACTATCTACTAAGAGAAACAATGTTGACGGTTCAGTCAATGGTTTGATCAAGTTAAATTACGAAATAAAATGAATAACCCCTCCTCTGTGAACATAAAAGCATTAAAGTGTTTGATTTTTACAGTCAATAAACTCTTAATCCTAGTAATCCCCCTTTTCTATATTTCCTCAACCTATTGCTGCATTTATTTTACCAAACATAAAAAAACAAACTCAAGTCTCCAATGCAGGTGTAAAACACGGCAGATTTTAAAGTTTTAAAAGCTCACTAAATGAGAACTTGGATATTGAGCTGAATATTGAGGGGTTGTAGTTTATGACTCTGGCGGATAAAAACACTACTATAAAGATCTCAGCATGAAATGTTCTTCTGGCCAAGCACTTCAAAAGAAGCTCAACACAACAGATCTCAGAATGATGCATGAAAACACGCCATCACACCGCACGAGCACAGATGCATTTGCATTAAATAAACACGCATTGAAGACATACAAATGAAGGGACATAACAAACCCGAGGCGATGTACGAAAGGCTGGAAGATAAGAATGAAGGAATGGGATGTTTGTGACAGCTCTGTGGTTTTACAAAAAAAGGAAGTGATCAAGAGATCCTTGAGCATTTAAACCCTAATAATCCTCAGAGACTCGTTAACCCAAGACCTGTTTAATGGTTAAAAGAAATAAGATAAGCTGTTGACAGCATTTGTGACCATGTTTATTACCATGGACGGACAGACGGACAGACGGACGGACGGACGAATGGATGGATGGACGGATGGACGGACGGACGGATGGACGGACGGACGGATGGATTGATGGACGGATGGATGGATATATGGATGGACTGATGGACTGATGGACTGATGGACGGATGGACGGATGGATGGATGGATAGGTGGATGGATTGATAGATGGATGGATAGATGGATAGATGGATAGATGGATAGATGGATAGATTGATGGATTGATGGATTGATGGGTTGATGGATAGATGGATAGATGGATGGATTGATGGATAGATATGGATTGATAGATGGATGGATAGATGGATAGATGGATGGACGATTGATAGATGGATAGATGGATTGATGGATTGATGGATTGATGGATGGATAGATGGATTGATGGATAGATGGATGATGGATTGATGGATTGATGGATTGATGGATTGATGGATTGATAGATGGATGAATGGATGGATTGATGGATTAATGGATGGATGGATGGATGGATGGATGGATGGATGGATGGATGGATGGATGGATGGATGGATGGATGGATGGATGGATGGATGGATGGATGGATGGATGGATGGATGGATGGATGGATGGATGCTTTTTGGGGCATTAAATAATGGTAAAATACTGGTAAATTGATGAGCACAACCTTAGTAAATCACCTTGCATGATTCATTTAAATACTCTCCTGCCATACAGATTACATCTGAAAGGGAAACTCCTAATGCATGTGCAATCTGGTCAGTTGCAAAAATAACCCTGTCAACGCCTGTTCAGCGCTAATAATACACTGTGTGTCTTTAGTAAATCCTGACGGTTGTTTTTTAACATCAAAAGAGTGTTTGCGTGTACCAAGCTGTTGGTAAATCGACCCTAAGTGCCTCAGCCTACTGTCACAGTATTAGACAGAAATGCTGCGGTGCATTGTGTATCTGCATCCATAAACAATTAAGCCACTATTGAGAAAAAATATTTTCATATTCTTTGTGTTTTCATATAGACAGGTCAAACAACTAAAGCTATAATGCAAGATTGGATGTCACGAGTATAATATCTGATCATACACACAAATATATGTGCTTGCGCATTAAATTGAACAGTGTGTGTGTTTGAGTCCCAGAATAATGGAGCTGCGCGGCTGCTGTATAAAGCTGATAGATGCTTCTCCAGCGCTGCTAATTAACCCTTGCACAGACCTTTATTGTCCGACATTCAGACAGCGCGAGGCAGACATGGACCTTAACAAAGGGTGCAAATACAAGATTGGCCCCGTGCAGACACACACAAACACACAGACACCCTCATGTAATTACAGCTTCATTGATTCATGCGTCTTGTATGCTGAGATTACATGGATCTGACGACACGATTGATTCCCTGGTGAGTCTGTGTTGTGCGAGTAGAGGAGACGTATTATATTATAAATATGTGTGTGTGTGTGTGTGCATGTGCATGTGCGTGCGTGCAGTGTGCGTGTGTGTGTATTTGCTTGTGCATGCAATAGCACATCTTAGAAGGCTAACACCTCATTGCTATCGAACCTTTTCCTCAATTCTTAAATGTATATTGTAAATTCAGAAAAATTAAAAAAATTAAATAATTAAGATAAACAAAATGTATGTATTGTAAAATGTACTTGCGTACAACATATCCATACTACAATATAATTAATTGATACCCTTTTATGTAAAGTAATTCAAAATCCCACAGTTTAATATAAGTTTCCTATAAAACTGATCTGTAATTTCCTATTTTCAAAGACTAAGAACATTTTTGGGGTAGCAAACTAGTTTAGATAGATTACTTGCTTTCAAATCAATAACTAACTTAATAATAAAATAGCCACTGTGTATAAAAGTCCCATTTTTCTGAGGACGTAACCATAGTAACTGGCTGATTAAGATCAGATTAGATTATTAAGATAATATTGAACAGTACATCAACAAAACAGTGGAGCCTATTGTCATTAGTTATAAATCTATTATAGATTTAAAAATCATGTATATAACAAAAACTGGTCTTTAAGACAATAGATGTTTGGCTAACTGTGCTGGAGAGGCCAAAAGACTTACAAACAACAACCGAGAACGCTCTGAAATGATCCATACAAAATCTTTAAAAAAGGCTGAACCTCCTGAAAGTTATGCTGTATAAAAAAAATACATTTAAATAAAATAAATAAAATAGAATAAAATAAATAAAAATATACAAAATAAAATAAAAAGTATATAAAATATTTAAGATTAAAACAAACAAAATGTACTTATTTAGAAATAGAGCATATATGTATATATGTATATATCATTAATTGATTAATTTCATTAATATAAATGTAATATAATATAAATGTAAAACTCAAAATTGCACAAATCATGCATTCAGTTTAATATAAAAATAATAAAAAAAATTAATATTAAGAAATTAATTTTTGGGTAGCACGAGATAAGTATCTATACATGTAATTATACCTGTAAAGAGGTCATTGTTTGATTTACACAGCATTTCCAACCAGCAAAGATGGTTTTCTAAAGCACTTTTCTAAGCCAAAAGGATGTGGGTAATCAGGTCATGTGATGCATGTCCCCTCAGTTCCTCTGTGACCTTTGCTTTAGTGTCCCTTTCAGTCCAAACAAAGGGACCAGCGGTGGGCATAATGACAAACACAAGTGACCGTCCAGCATCTCGACACAAAGCAGCTGGACCAAAGAGACATTATACATGTAGCTGTAAGCATTTGTGTTTGTGCTAAAACAGTAGATTGGATTACTTGCTCAGCATTGCCTGCAACAACATTATAAACACCTTATCTCACATTTAGTGACAGAAGCAAGACGACCACACACAATACAAACAATAGGACGCTCGCCCAGAAACAAATCCACTGCCAAAATAGTATTACATCCTGAAATTAACCAACACCTCAGACTCTGAATGTCAGACGTTTGGATCAGTAGACGTTTGGTGCTAGAGTTGTTATTTGTTTATGTGGTGTTTTTAATATGCTTTAAGACACACATGTGTAAGTTCATAAGTCGACAGCATTGCTGAGTATTTTCTGCTTAAAACTGCAGTGAACCAAAGACAGTCTCAAAAACACGGTTTAAAATCGCTGGTGTTTCTGACGTCACAAACTACCTTGTAACCAATCAGATCAACGTGTGATAGTCAACCAGTGGATCTCTGAGTGAGTGAGTGAGTGAGTGAGTGGAGGCGGGGCTCATTTGCATATTCATAGAACTGCGCATACTAAACGAGGCAAGCTACATTCAAGCTATTTTAAGGCATGACCAAGTTTAAATATGTCATTTTGGTGATCAAACATGAGTTTTAAGGGATAAAATGATTGACTACAGGGGGACTATAACCGATAACAGCCTGAACAATGAGATGAAGCACTTGAAAGTTACTGTATAATTTCCACACTGGTTCCAACAGGGTTTGTTATATTTTACAACGCTTTTTGGATAGCCAAAAATGCTAAGAAGTGACCAACAGGGACCCAAACAACTCAGACTCTGAATGTCACGCTGCAACATGGCCATTTCACCCGCAATGAGGCGGATTACATTGTGCACGACTGATAATGGCAGCAACGGGGTGTAAACGCAGGGCAAAGCGCCCTCTCTCCTCAGCGGGACACACACATTTGGCAGGTGGCTTTGCACAGGCTTCCAGCGCCACAGTTTCATCCGTCATCTGGACGGCCTGTCGGATCGGACGCTTGGATTGACGGAGCTTCGGGTGGTCAGAGAGACAGATTCGCTGACGGGTTTATATGCCTGTTGAGATAGCAGAAGAAGCCGATCGCCTTACATTACCACTTTATGTATGAAGAGACGCTTGCTGTAGGCTCAACTGTAATCAGCTCTGCTATCGTACAACAAGAGGTGACCTTTGACCTGAAGGTCTCATTATTCTCAGCTTGGTCATTCATATTCTGCCATTCAGACACTCGTTATTAATTATGACTTGACTAGTTGCACGAGAAAATGAACAGGATTCAAATAAAGTGATTAAGCCTTTGCTCGCTCAGTGAGGGACTGAGAGTTTACATGAAGGTGACAACGTTAATTCTAATATTTTTAATAAATAAAATATTATATTATAATTATTAAAAAAATAGGCTATATTAAATAAAGTGCATGCATATCACAGAAATAGCACCAAAAAGGCACCAAAAGACATTTTTTGTGCAGAACAAGACAAATATTAACCGAATGTTTGACCTGAAATGACCCATAAAGAAACAGTTGAACCCCTTGAAAGTTAAATACATGTGCACAGTGGTTACAACTAGTTTTGTGGGCTTCTTTAGGCATTTACTTATAAAAATTGTGAGTTTAAAGGGGTCATGACATGGATGTTTTTAAATGATTTTAATGTATTCTTTAAGGTTCACTTATAATGTTAATAAAGTTTTTGCACAATAATAAAAAAAAAATCTAAATATATATCTATGTTCGCAGCAGATCTTTAAGTCCTGTAAGTCGCGAGGTGGACTCGATTGTTCAGCACATCCCACAGATGCTCGATTGGATTGAGATCTGGGGAATTTGGAGGCGTCGTTTTTGAGCTTGATTAAATAAATGCTCTGTTTATAATGAAGACAGTTGAAGCTATGTAACTTGCAAGATGTTTTAATGGAAGACCTTTTATATGTCCATAGATCAAGGCAAATTTGATCTCTCATTCTAATTTATCCAGTATATAAGGGGTGTGTGAAGGGGACATGTCAGATATACACTTTCACAGGAGCTGAGCAGACCCAGGTGATTAGCATGCTAAGCCTCTGAGATCACGCCGTCTCCCAGCATCTCACCCTGTCCTGAGGATCTCTCCGCTCGCTCCTTTCACACTTACTCTATCCTCGTTTCAGTGTGAGAGCCGAATATCACCCCTCCTGTACTCATACCACCCCAGAATGGAGAGGAGCACAGAAGTCTCAAGCTCTCCACATAATGCATGCAAATATGACAAGAAATATTGCTTGGTATTTTGCATGCATATCAGGAGTAATACAAAATTGTGTGTGTGTGTGTGTGTGTGTGTGTGTGTGTGTGTGTGTGTGTGTGTGTGTGTGTGTGTGTGTGTGTGCTCTTGTTTTTGTGATTTGTGAAGACACAAATGTGTATAATAACATGGGTATTACACTGGTATTACAACTTGAACGTGATTTATGAGGACATTTCCTGAGTCCTCATATTTCAAATGGCTTTAAAAACATACTAAGCAGTGTTTTATTAATGTAAAAATGCAGAATGTCTCCTGTGATGGGTAGGTTTAGGGATAGGAGCAGTGTGTGTGTGTGTGTGTGTGTGTGTGTGTGTGTGTGTGTGTGTGTGTGTGTGTGTGTGTGTGTGTGTGTGTGTGTGTGTGTGTGTGTGTGTGTGTGTAAATTTATAAATGTATATATATTTTTTTTTATATAATCACATATAATTGTGATACATATTGTGAAAATACATATTCATGTAATAGGTGTGTTTGCCCAGTTTCTTGCTTTAAAAACATGCTAACCATCCCTCCATTTATCTCTGTCAATCGCACATGTATCATTAGTGGCCTCATGGGAAGCTTATTGTTTTTTTTATTTTTAGCAGCTTCATCCATTTCGTTTAAACCCTTAAGCGCCACAACTTATAACTATTATCAGTAGCCAGCAGTTCAAACGCATCACGTGACACATCATGATCCCAGTGATGTCAGCAAACTCTCTTACGCCATAACAGCTGTTCCAATAAAAACCACGAGTCTAATGCCTCTCTGATCGTCCCTGCGCTTCCATTACTTTCCCGAACGCTCCCTCGGCTTTAGCCTCAATGCTAATTTTTTCCTGGTTGCCGCAATAAAGACAAATTTGACAAACATCAGGAGTGCTCTTGATGGTGGGAGGATTTGGTGACTGAGTCAGAGCCGCTGAGGAGTTTGATGGCTCTCTCTGAATACCAATGTGCCTGGCAGGCCTTCATCATAGTGTTGACTGAAAACGAGAGGGATAGCGAGCGCTAATGCAGCAGTTGAGTTGCTATACAGCTCGCCGCTTGAAGAGTTGATTAGCGCTAAAGGCGGAGAGCGCAGGGTCTCTGGATGAAGAGTATCATTTACCTTCAGCCGTGACTCAACTTCAGTAATAAGTGATAGCGACACACTTGTACACCACTGCTAATTTAAATAGTATTGATAAAATGCTTAAATATACTCTATAAATTTGAAAACCGATTGAATATTGATCCAGACCTTTAATAGAAAAGATCCCTTTTATGGAAGAGAAACTGACTCTTTGTTGATACTTTGCTAATTTCTTTCCTTTTTATTCAACAGGGAAACTTCCTACTTAGAAACGTGTGATAAAGGAATTCACACAACACCGATGACAAGCAAAAGCAACAGACACGAGGTAATAAGACTGTTATAAACTAACACACTTTATTGCAGTCAAAAACTGCCTAGAAAATTCATGTTTTTTGGGATTTTTTTTTCAATATTAAAAAATGTAAGGTAATACATACTGTATGGAGTTGTATGTTTTAATCTGAGTAGAGGAAAAACATACATTTTAAATTAGTCAAAAATATTTAATAAAATATTAATTTTCGCTTTGAATATGAAATCATTCAATTATTAGATTAATTTTTATATTATTATTAATTATCTAGAAAAAAATACATAAATCACACACTGAGCAGCAGCAAATTTGAAAACACCTAATTAAGTAAAATATTATATTATATTCAAAACTTAAAATAATCAAAATAGTATTTGCATTGTCTCTAATAATCTTTTGTGAACAATCCTTCTGCCTAATAAAAGTCAAGTTGATCCCCAGATCCTTTTTTGCTGTTTACAGTGTCTAAGACTACCGTAAAATAAATAAACAAATAAATCAATAAATGCATATATAGCTTCACTTCTAAATCAGCTCAGAGTATACAATTATTTTATTATATACTCTTACAAGAAAAGGTTCTATTTAGAACTTTAAAAGGTTCCATGAGGTGCTTCATATATAGAACATTTTAAGGGTTTCAATCATGGAATCATTGTATGGATTTATAGTATAAGGCCACGTTTACAGATATTTAGAGAAACAAATATTACACCCCTCCGTTTTCAATAATAACATTGTGCACACAACCCACATAAATACGCCGTCGAGTGCCATCATAACTATGCCAAACCTATAGGCGGCAGTGTAGGGAGAAGGATAAAGCCATGCAAGCCAATCAGAATCCTCAGAATCGACAAGAGAGAACCCAAAACCCCGTTTCTCCCACACGGCAACACATAACCGGCGTTTTCAGAAATCTCCACTTTGGACGGAGTTTTTAGAAATAATTGTTTTCTGTGATAAAACGGGGTTTTCGTGTAAATGAGAGGCCAAACCGCAGGGAAATATCTGCGTTTTCCCTTCGTGCAAACGGGGCCTTAATGAATTTGTTTTTTAGTTCTAATAAAATGCTATGAATTTAACAGCTCGTAAGCATACTTTATCACTATAAAAAATGAATTAACCTATTAAACATGAAAGTGTTATAATCATTAGACATTTCTTCTTAAATGGAACCTTTAGGATTAAAGGGTTCTTTATAATTGAGTCCAGAATCTTAAAGTTCTATATAGTATCTTTACATGTTCTTCCTGGTATCTCTTCCAGTAGTGGATTGAGCGAATCTCCATTTTTCCCTCAAGGCATCTGGGTGTTTTTCCTCTCCACTCCATCAGCCTGAAGAAATCCTCTTGTTCACCCTTCACTCTTTAAGAAAAGAATCTCTCCCACCCATCTCTGCAAGTGTCATTTTAAAGGCAGCTAAGCATCCACGTGAACTCATATGCCACAGAAACATCCACCGTCTTGTCTTTATATTCTTCCTTTAGCAGCGAGCTGTCGGTTTCAGATGAAGGTGTGTGGGAGGCCTGCGCTTGTCCGCCTACTCATTCCCCACCGAACACCACACAAATCACCTAAACTGATGTGACTAAATCAAATGTGACTGATAAATCTATACCACATATATTATTGCACTACACTGGCCTGAGACTTATACTGGCCCATCACATCCCATCACAGACAGCTGTCCGTTATATAGAACACTATTGCCTATAATATAGGCTGATTTTCACTCTATTTAAAGGAGCAGTTCACTTTTAAAAAAAACTTTTGCTGATAATTTACTCACCCCCATGTCATCCAAGATGTCTAAGTCTTTCTTTCTTCAGTCGAAAAGAAATTAAGATTTTTGATGAAAACATTCTAGGATTTTTCTCCATATAATGGACTTCAATGGGAACCAGACGGTTCAAAGTCCAAATGAGCGTTTCAGTGCAGGTATGCGTGCTAGTGACGTCACGTAATACGCAATTACGTTGAAAAGGTCACGCTTTTCCTCTGTGTATTCCGGTTCAGAAAGGCGAAAAACTCCATCTCATCTTCTCCTCTAAGTTCAAAACCGCCCGACATTGTTGTTTTACCTTTTAATTTCCTTTTTTTGTAAACGGCGTTTGACTTTGTTTGCGCGTTCAACTTGTAAACACTGACTCGGTACTTCCACAAACGTCAAGAAGCGTGACCTTTTCAACGTAATTGCGTATTACGTGACGTCACTAGCACGCATCACAGAACAGAGCAAGGCGAGCGTTTGTGCTTATAAAACTTAAAGTTTTTTATTTATTTTTTAAATGAGTGATCGTTTCGCTAGATAAGAGCCTTATTCATCGTCTGGTGTCGTTTAAAGCCCTTTGAAGCTGCACTGAAACAGTCATTTGGACTTTGAACCATCTGGTTCCCATTGAAGTCCATTATATGGAGAAAAATCCTGGAATGTTTTCATCAAAAACCTTAATTTCTTTTCGACTGAAGAAAGAAAGACATGGACATCTTGAATGACATGGGGGTGAGTAAATTATCAGCAAAAGTTTTTTTAAAAGTGAACTACTCCTTTAATATATAACCATTTTAATAATAATGATTTGTTACATTTATATAGCGTTTTTCTGGGTACTCCAAACACTTTGCAAACTTCCTTGCACAGAACTTTTAAAGTGCCACTATTATGCTATTTTAAAGGCTAATTTTGTTTTGGAGTCTCTTACAAAAGTTTTACACACATATGATGGCCCAGTCTGTTGTGATTGGTCTACTCTGCTCTGATTGGTCAGATGACCCAGTCTGTTGTGATTGGTCTACTCTGCTCTGATTGGTCAGAAGGCCCAGTCTGTTGTGATTGGGCTACTCAGCTCTGATTGGTCAGAAGGCCCAGTCTGTTGTGATTGGTCTACTCAGCTCTGATTCGTCAGAAGGCCCAGTCTGTTGTGATTGGGCTACTCAGCTCTGATTGGTCAGATGGCCCAGTCTGTTATGATTGGTCTACTCTGCTCTGATTGGTCAGATGGCCCAGTCTGTTATGATTGGTCTACTCTGCTCTGATTGGTCGCTCTGATTGGTCAGATGGCCCAGTCTGTTGTGATTGGTCTACTCTGCTCTGATTGGTCAGATGGCCCAGTCTCTTGTGATTGGTCTACTCTGCTCTGATTGGTCAGATGGCCCAGTCTCTTGTGATTGGTCTACTCTGCTCTGATTGGTCAGATGGCCCAGTCTCTTGTGATTGGTCTACTCTGCTCTGATTGGTCAGATGGCCCAGTCTTTTGTGATTGGTCTACTCTGCTCTGATTTGTCAGATGGCCCAGTCTGTTGTGATTGGTCTACTCTGCTCTGATTGGTCAGATGGCCCCGTCTGTTGTGATTTGTCTACTCTGCT
Organism: Meda fulgida; assembly: GCA_030578275.1. Classification (NCBI taxonomy): domain Eukaryota; kingdom Metazoa; phylum Chordata; class Actinopteri; order Cypriniformes; family Leuciscidae; genus Meda; species Meda fulgida. The sequence goes on from CM060619.1 coordinate 2,161,908, forward strand.
CTGATTGGTCAGATGGCCCAGTCTGTTGTGATTGGTCTACTCTGCTCTGATTGGTCAGAAGGCCCAGTCTGTTGTGATTGGTCTACTCTGCTCTGATTGGTCAGAAGGCCCAGTCTGTTGTGATTGGGCTACTCAGCTCTGATTGGTCAGAAGGCCCAGTCTGTTGTGATTGGTCTACTCAGCTCTGATTCGTCAGAAGGCCCAGTCTGTTGTGATTGGGCTACTCAGCTCTGATTGGTCAGATGGCCCAGTCTGTTATGATTGGTCTACTCTGCTCTGATTGGTCAGATGGCCCAGTCTGTTATGATTGGTCTACTCTGCTCTGATTGGTCGCTCTGATTGGTCAGATGGCCCAGTCTGTTGTGATTGGTCTACTCTGCTCTGATTGGTCAGATGGCCCAGTCTCTTGTGATTGGTCTACTCTGCTCTGATTGGTCAGATGGCCCAGTCTCTTGTGATTGGTCTACTCTGCTCTGATTGGTCAGATGGCCCAGTCTCTTGTGATTGGTCTACTCTGCTCTGATTGGTCAGATGGCCCAGTCTTTTGTGATTGGTCTACTCTGCTCTGATTTGTCAGATGGCCCAGTCTGTTGTGATTGGTCTACTCTGCTCTGATTGGTCAGATGGCTCAGTCTGTTGTGATTGGTCTACTCTGCTCTGATTGGTCAGATGGCCCCGTCTGTTGTGATTTGTCTACTCTGCTCTGATTGGTCAGATGGCCCAGTCTGTTGTGATTGGTCTACTCTGCTCTGATTGGTCAGAAGGCCCAGTCTGTTGTGATTGGTCTACTCTGCTCTGATTGGTCAGATGGCCCCGTCTGTTGTGATTGGTCTACTCTGCTCTGATTGGTCAGATGGCCCAGTCTGTTGTGATTGGTCTACTCTGCTCTGATTGGTCAGATGACCCAGTCTGTTGTGATTGGTCTGCTCTGCTTCCAGTCTCAGTTACAACTACAGTGTTTGAGGGTGGGGCAAAGCAGACACTGTTCACAGACAATGAAGAGCATAGACTGGCATTATGCAAATTTGTTACAAACCTACAAAGACTTGTGCAGGAGGACTGGAATTACTGATGGAATTATCTGAAAAAAGCATAATGGGGCACTTTAAATATTTGTATATTTCAACTGATTTGTATAATTTAATCGTAAGCAACAGCAAACAACAAAAATCTAGGCCAAAGTAACCACAGGTGAATTTCAGGTGTCATTCACACCACAAATTGACTAGACTAAGAGTGATTGTTATAATGTTATTATATTTAATGACACTACGACATTGCTTATTGTAGTCTCTCAGTCATAGTAAAAACATGAGAATGAATTCAACCTCTTATCTCCTGTAGGGGGAAAAAGCCTTAAGAGATTCCTTCTAGTGGCGGTAATTGAAAAGATTAAGTAACACACTGGAGTTCAGCAGCGGTGCATTGCACAGAGCGAAAGACTGATTGAATTTTTAAGTTATCGGGGGGGTGTTTGATTTGCATTGAGTGTCCGCAGTGGTGCCACTTTCAGCGGAATATAGAAAATTATACTTAACATGCTACATTATGGATGGAAAGGATTTTATAAATCAAAGCACTAAGGAAAAATTGCAATTAACTCAAATGCACACAGTATCTATGAAAAATGGGATATTTACAGTATGTTTGCTAACGCAAGCATCACTAATATATGAAATCTGTAAATGAATGAATGAATGAATGAATATGAATTTACACTTTCAATATCAAATGGTGACTTTCTTATTTGAAACTTTATCTCACAATTATACAATATTTTGCTCTGAGGCAGAAATGTAAAATGGATCTATTTAAAGAAATCTTTTCAGCAATATGACTTGAGCTGAATATTGACACTATTGTCCTTTTCAGAGCTTCTTTACAGCAGAATTTAAATTTGTCTCATATTTAACTAAGTTTGTGTCATTGATCAAACAAGTTTACATGTTTACGTTCATTCTCAAGGTAAAAAAAAATATGTGGAAAGCATTTCCTTCCCCATTAATGGCAGGTAAATTAATATTGTAATAGATATCGATATCATATGATGTAAAACAAAATATTGTGATACTATTTTTGGTCATAGCACCCAGACCTCGTCTAAAGTGGACAATCGAAATAAAGTGTTACCTTTTTTTCTTCTTCTTCTTTTTTTTAATAAAGCTTGCAGACATCCAATACATTGCCAGAATCAAGGAAAGCATTCAACAGGAGCAAGACTCGGATCAGAAGTACATTATGAAGGCTTTGAAAGAGGTTTTGAAAATCTCTTCACATCAATCCTTGATGCCGGCTCTAAGAACAGCAAGAAGAAGAAGAGAGGCTCATGGATGCCAGTTCGCTCTCAACAATAATACTCCAGACTCAACAGTCGGCACACAAAGAGAAAAATAATGATTCAGATTCTTTGGCCACTAAATTCTAGTAAGTGGAGGAGGGAAATCAGGCTGAAACATCGGCTTTTTGCCGTCAAATGTGGGTCGTTTGCAGTGGAGTGGCTCGATTCTCGAGAACTGCAGTGTTTTTACCCCGGGCAAACACACAATATTCTAAACAAACCACTTGGAGAAGATCAAGTCTGCATCATTATGTAAGTACCTCATAAACACTGCGATAATATCAAGTTGAGGTCATATCCGCCAGAACGGCTCCACTCATGTGCAGACGCACTGATGTATTTTTCATTAGAATCACAACTGGAAGCACAACTAATTGCTCTCATATCATCTCTGATTGTAACCTGATCTTTTTGTTGCAGCGCTGCGACAGAGGCATGTGTGTCTGAAGGAGAACGCACAAGGCTGGGTTATGAAAGCGTCGCCGCAGGCATGCTGGTTTACATGTGAACACCACACCTCCCTGAGCTCCACTGGCTTCAGAAACATCTCAGCACATTACAGACTCCATCTGACGCCATGTGACAGGCAGCTGAAGGAACGAGGTCTCACCGAGCCCGATACAATTAGGCAATCACAAAGTGATCCCTGCCAGCACAAAGACTTCATTTTAAGACCTGAGCTTTGATAATACACTGGGATGTGCTGAGTGACTGGGATGCTGAGTGACGGGGATGCTGAGTGACTGAGTGACTGGGATGCTGAGTGACTGGGGTGCTGAGTGACTGAGTGACTGGGATGCTGAGTGACGGGGATGCTGAGTGACTGGGGTGCTGAGTGACTGAGTGACTGGGATGCTGAGTGACTGGGATGCTGAGTGACTGAGTGACTGGGATGCTGAGTGACTGAGTGACTGAGTGACTGGGATGCTGAGTGACTGGGGTGCTGAGTGACTGAGTGACTGGGATGCTGAGTGACTGGGATGCTGAGTGACTGAGTGACTGGGATGCTGAGTGACTGAGTGACTGGGATGCTGAGTGGCGGGGATGCTGAGTGACTGAGTGACTGGGATGCTGAGTGACTGGGATGCTGAGTGACTGGGATGCTGAGTGACTGGGATGCTGAGTGACTGGGTGACTGGGATGCTGGGTGACTGGCATGCTGAGTGACTGGGATGCTGAGGGACTGGGTGACTGGGGTGCTGGGTGACTGGCATGCTGAGTGACTGGGATGCTGAGGGACTGGGATGCTGAGTGACTGAGTGACTGGTATGCTGAGTGACTGGCATGCTGAGTGACTGGGATGCTGGGTGACTGGGATGCTGGGTGACTGGGATGCTGGGTGACTGGGATGCTGAGTGACTGGGTGACTGGGATGCTGAGTGACTGGTATGCTGAGTGACTGGGATGCTGAGTGACTGGGATACTGAGTGACTGGGATGCTGAGTGACTGAGTGACTGGGATGCTGAGTGACTGGGATGCTGAGTGACTGGGATGCTGAGTGACTGGGATGCTGAGTGACTGGGATGTTGAGTGACTGGGATGCTGAGTGACTGGGATGCTGAGTGACTGAGTGACTGGTATGCTGAGTGACTGGTATGCTGAGTGACTGGGATGCTGAGTGACTGGGATACTGAGTGACTGGGATGCTGAGTGACTGGGATGCTGAGTGACTGGGATGCTTCTGGGATGCTGAGTGACTGGGATGCTGAGTGACTGGGATGCTGAGTGACTGGGATGCTGAGTGACTGAGTGACTGGTATGCTGAGTGACTAGGATGCTGAGTGACTGGGATGCTGAGTGACTGGGATGCTGAGTGACTGGGATGTTGAGTGACTGGGATGCTGAGTGACTGGGATGCTGAGTGACTGAGTGACTAGGATGCTGAGTGACTGGGATGCTGAGTCACTGAGTGACTGGGATGCTGAGTGACTGGGCTGCTGAGTGACTGGTATGCTGAGTGACTGGGATGCTGAGTGACTGGGATGCTGAGTGACTGGGATGCTGAGTGACTGAGTGACTGGGATGCTGAGTGACTGTGTGACTGGGATGCTGAGTGACTGTGACTGGGATGCTGAGTGACTGTGTGACTGGGATGCTGAGTGACTGTGACTGGGATGCTGAGTGACTGTGTGACTGGGATGCTGAGTGACTGGGATGCTGAGTGACTGTGTGACTGGGATGCTGAGTGACTGTGTGACTGGGATGCTGAGTGACTGGGATGAGTGAAGATTAAAGGCAATTTAAAGGAATATTCAAGTGAAGTTAAGGGTTCAATATAAGTTAAGCTCAATCAACAGCATTTGGGGTATAATATTTAACACTAAAAATCTGTCACACTTTATTTGAAGGTGTCATTGTTACAGTGTAAGTATACATTTAAGTACTGAGTATTAATTAACTGTACTTACAATAGGGTTAGGATTTGGTTGAGGGTTAGTTGCATGTAATTATGCATAATTTACTGTTATTACATTGTATGGTATTACACTGCATGGTAAATACATGTTCAAGTAACAAAGACACTGTAAAATAATGTGTTACAATGGAAGTGAATTATACCAATTTTTGGAGCATTCAAAAGCAGAAAATAATTGTTATTGTGCATTATTTGAGCTGTTTAAATCATTTTTACAGTAGTTTTAGGGTTTTATATGCATATTTATATGCATATTGATCATGTTTTGTTGCTATATCATTGACACAGTGAGTATTTCCTTTAACTTCTATTGTAAGTGCCTCCCTGTAATCCAGATTTTGTTAGAAAAAGAGAGATGATTGAAAATTAAAATGTGAATATTCTTGACCTTCATTATTTGAGCTGTATAAATCATAATTTTTTACAGTAGTTTTAGGGTTTTATTGTTTATGCGTTGTAAAACTGGATATAACTTCACACAGAAAAGGTGAGTAAGCTTTCTGTCCATGTTAAAATTATTAACCACGACACAAATGCTGAGTTAAGACAAGTAGCCGACATCAATCATCAATATAAGGGTAGCTGATATTTATTGATTTTTTCAGCATGAAGATTTCAGATTAAAATAAGGAAACATTTTAATCATTTTTCACTTCAATAGCTTTGCTGTGTGACGACTGCATGAATTCTAAGTAGATCTTCCATATATCAGGCCAAAATGAAGATCGGTTTGTGTTTGTTATGGGAGTTCGAAACATGACATGTTTATTATATGGAGTCCCAAATTGCAGAACTCATGCAAACATCCACATCGCAATGCTTTCTTAATGACTTTTCTCACCGCTGTCATTTTTGTGTGTGTTTGTGTTGTTGTTGAGAGAAAAGCATGCAGCACATATTTACATATTCATCTAAGCGTCGTGTGGACGGCGTCGGGATGTTCGTTAACAGTAATCAAGTATTTTAAACTTCTTTTTACTTCTGAATGAAGAAGGAAAAAGATCTTTTGTATCACGGCTTTAATCTGTCATGTCAAACACTCAAGTACCCAGTGTGAGTCTCTCTGAAACTTAATTCTTACACCTGCATGGCTGTCAATAATCTACTCCAGTGACACAGCTGGACCTTTTGTGGCTGCTTTGATGCTTAAATGAATAATAAATGTTATAGACAATAGTGCTTTGGTCAAGTATTAACTATTTATGATTAGGGAGACCCCGTGGTCTGCATTCAAAGAGAGAGCGGTCGATCTTCATCGCAATAATGCTGCACTGTAAAGCACAATATTGTGTCAGGTGTATTTAATACTATTTTATATACTATTATAGTATTTATTTATATTTTGAATTAGCTTTTATTTTAATGTTATTATTCATTTTATAATAATAGTACTTTTTATATAAATAGTGCCTCTCAAGGTCGCTTTACAATAAACACAAAGTATTATATAAACAAGTATGGCGCCGATAGCATGCGCCGGCATGTAGAGCCGTTGTGTTTCGGGAGTCCCGGCTCGTGGACCTTTGCCGATCCCGAATTACTTATCTTTATTTAAAAAAAAATAAAGGCAGCTACTTTTTATTTTTTTATAGTATACACTAGTATTCTATTCCGATCCAAACATGTGACTTTCTCATTAAAAGAAAACTCGCAGATCTTAGTTCAACTCCAGGCTTTGTGCAGAATTTTATCCATTTAATTTGATATGTGAGATCTTTTCTCTCGAACAGTACAGAGAGTTACAGTCAAATGTTCAGGGACTGAAATGCCTGTCTGGCTTCACTGCGTTCTTAGAGTTCAAGACCTCCAAATGTCACCATCCGTATTAAATGTCCTTCCTCGCTCAGGAGTTCAACTACTCGGACTCTTTTTGCAATGCTAATGGCTGTTTCAAGCATTATTTTATGAAAACAACAACCCTGTTAGTTGCAACTAAACTTCTTTCTTTAAAGTAACACAGCAGTATGACAGCAGTAAAGAGCTGCACGAGGCTCTGCGCTAAAACACAACACACATGTGTGATCTGGACAAATACAAAGAAGAATTAACACAAGTGATGGGGAAATTACCACATAAAGAATCATAAATTGTGTTCCAATTGGAATTCTGGCATTATACTTTCTCCATGTAGTCTTTTATTACAAAAATAGTACGCAAAAAAACAGCAATGAGCATTTCAAACAGTAGTTTGCTACATCGCATGACCTCACTATGCTTAATTCAGCTAGTGGCACTCAGTTGTCAACTTAGAAATGTTCCTGCTGGCGAACAACGTCTACTTTGCCCCTCAAACACTAGTAGATCCAGAGCTAGAATTCAGATATGATTATGAGCGTTTGACATGCGCTGTAAACAAACAGCCAATCACAACAGACTGGGCCATCTGACCAATCAGCTGAGTAGACCAATCACAACAGACTGGGCCAAATGACCAATCAGAGCAGAGTAGACCAATCACAACAGACTGGGCCATCTGACCAATCAGAGCAGAGTAGACCAATCACAACAGACTGGGCCATCTGACCAATCAGAGCAGAGTAGACCAATCACAACAGACTGGGCCATCTGACCAATCAGAGCAGAGTAGATTCTCGGAAGGGCGGAGTTTAGAAAGATTGAGTCCTTTATCAAAGCTTTTCAGATTCTGGGGAAAAAAGAGGTGATGCTGAAATCTATATTAGAGTTTTTATTTTATTTGTATTTGTTCACCTTGGATGCATATAAACCCATTGTAGGAGACACCAAAACAAAATTAGGGACATTTGAAGTAACAAAAAAGGGTCACTAAAATTAAGGTTGCAATCACTTCCAGTTAACTCTATCATACTTGAAAAGGAAATTTCAAAATGCATAAAATTGCGGTATACGCAGTGTGTTCTAGTTGTGCCCTTTTTTACAAATGTAGTAGGCCATCCAGTATTGCATGCACGCATTAAAATATACTGCAAATAATATGCTATTCCAACCTGATCTTGAGAAAATGTAACTATTTTACGAGATGGCGATTTCATATGAATTTGTACGATGTGACATGAAAATGTACGACTTATTTAGAAAAATGACAGCATAATGCTCCACCAAACTATCAGTGGGGTGTAAGCAGACTGAACGAAAATGATTCAATACGAACGAAAATTCAAAAATATGAACGAGAGTGTACAGATTCATGAACTAGCCATCAATTCGCCAAAACATCACAGTTGAGAAGAGCCATGAAATTGTGTTGGCTATTCATAATAACTGCAAAGTTCAGACGCATGTGTTGACACTATAGCTTTAGCACGTTCTCACTCCAGTACTATGACCATTAAATGCATAAACTGGGCCACATTTCACACTTCACTTTTACAGCTGAACAAGTACACCATCCGAGGTTTGTTTTCTCAGCATTAACCACACATTAGCACTCACAGCACTATTTACACTAAAAAATGCTGTAGAAGAGAGTGAGATGGGAGGCAGCTGAAGAGAGAAATAGAAGAAAATGAACACGACTCGACAATGTTTCCCCTAAATAAGACAGAAATTGTTGCATGGATCACAATGGCATTTGGGTGACATTTACCAGTGTAACCGGAGGGGAACGAGAGCATGTCCTGCTAATTTAGGCATTAGCCGGGTTCGTTTCTAAACTTCAAACAGAAGCGATAAGGGTGCAAAACCTGTAGATAATGACAGAAACCAAGAGATCGTGTTCATATCTCCGCTCTCTACCATACGTATCTGTTAATTATGATACGAGCCTTTAATAATTAATGGTTGGAATGGTTTAATTGATTCGGTGTGTGTGAACTGCAGTGTGTTGCTAGTTCTGCACTCTATAATGA
>CM060619.1:2180489-2255489 GCA_030578275.1 Meda fulgida
TAAAATAAATGAGAATAAATTATTATAGAAACAAGAGATAGAATAAGCATCTATCATGATGTAATGGTAGGCCTGAGTTGATCGTAAGAACGCTTCCATCTGTTGCAGTGAGAACAGAGAGCATGATGGGGGATGGTGTTGTCCTGGCCGTGGCGCTCAGGTTGGCAGCCATTCCTGCTGGTGGAGGAGTGAGGGAACACACACACTCTCGACAGGACGACTCCAACCTTCTGTCCCGCCGGAGGGAAGCCCGGGAATCAAGGCATCGGGACCGAGAGCGGTCAGTGAAGCGGAGCACAGCCAGACGGGTTCTCCGGGGCCGAGGCCAAGGCGCCTGAGGTGTCAACGGCCTGTCCAATGCAGGACCAGCCCAGAACACACCACATAGGGGCTTTTGTGTTGTACATCCACATTTAGAAACACATTTGTTCACAGTTTGTAATTTCCTGTTGTCATTTCCTGTTCCTGTATGCTCACGAAAATAAAGGATTATCACAGAGTCCAGTTATCCCCTGTGAAAAAGAAGTGTGCTTAATTGTGTTGAATAGTGTACTTCAAATATTACAAGTGTATTTAAAAGAAAAAAACTGTACTCTCAAGTAAAATATTAATGAACCACTTAAATAAGTGCACTTAAAGAGAGTACACTCTCATGACTGTTTTAAAAGTGTACTTTGACATAAGGTCAAACTAAAGGTTTTGTTGCGGTTAACAGGGAAGAGAAGAGGCGAGGATTTAATCACAGCAATAGATTATTATATAAACACAAAAAGATAATCCGAACAGAGAAGGAAGGAGACAATAAATCATATAGGGAACGGAACGCAACAGCTTGTAACATATAAAGAGAAACACAGAGGTAAATGTAACAGGAGGCTAACAAGGAACAGGTGTGGGTTATGAATTGTCATGGAAACAAACAAGGGTAACTATACAAACAAAGGCAAACAGGAACAAAACCACAGGAAGTGAACAAAGGGAACAATGGAAACAGGAAATACACTTCAAAATAAAAGTCCTAGAACAGATCACAAAGAATTAGTGACTTTTGCTTAAAGAAAATCATCATCTTTAGTCGTGTTTTAAAGAAGTACACTTACTTTGATGTGTTGACTAACATATGTACTTGTAAAGTACATGATTATAATTTTAACTGGAGTTCAGTATTACATTTAAAGTTAATATATTTTAAATGTACTAAATTGCAAACTCATCATCATTACAAATGTGTACATTTAAATGCATGACATACAAATTTCAATAGAAATTACATTAAAGTATATTTTAGTTACCATAAATGCTTGACAGTTTTTAACAGTACACTAACTGACAGTAAAATTAATTATGAAATTACATATAAAGATGTACTTAAGGCCTACTTAAATGGCTCAAAAAGCACCCTTATAATCAAATAACTGCATTTAATTGTAAATGAAAATAACTTAAGTGTGCTATTTCCATACTAAGTACTATTTTTAAAAGTGTGCTTCTGTTTCACAAGGGATTCCTCATTTTTATCCTTGAAGATATCGATAGAAAATACAATCAATCAAAGATATCTGCTGAAATAAGCAGCACTCACACCTGAGACACCGACAGGGAGCCGCCAACACTGCAGCGCTTTTCGACGCTACGCCACAGATTAACGACGGTCGCATTTCTTTTTTGTCATAAATATCTGCTTGCCACCAATAACACAGAAAGGAGAGGCTGCACAGTGATGAAAGATGAGCAAGAGACGCACTAAATGACAGAAGGGCTTCTCTGTGTCAGGGAGATTATTTGTGGTTCTCCAAACCCATAAATCAAGATCCCGCGGGCTGACGGGGACCCTCTGTGAGTCACAGACTTCTGGACACTGAGTTCCCTTCATCAACTCTCACCTTCAACTGGAACTAGCAGTCCTCTAAAAAACCCACGCAGTCTCTCCAACAATGCTCCTAGTCAACACGAATCCACCCTCTGCAGTGCCAGACACACCACATCTAACGCCACACAGCAAAATCTCTGCAATCCGTGTCTGTTGCATTCTCTTTTAAATGGTGCAAGTACATGCATGCAACACTTTTAAAACAGTAAAAAAAACTGATGTTTAATACTGATGGGACGTCTGCGTGCTTGCTACAGACAGGCTTAGCGAACTCTGAAATGTTTTCTGCACTTCTTAAAATCCCCCTGTGGTAAAAATCAAGGTTTTAATGTTGTTTATTTGTATATGTGGTGTATTTAATATCTTTTAAGACACACCATGTGTAAATTCATAAGTCGACAGCATTGCTGAGTATTTTCTCTATAAAACTGCAGTGAATCAAAGACAGTCTCAAAAACACAGTTTGAAATCGCTGGTGTTTCTGACGTCACAAACGACCTTGTAACCAATCAGATCAACGTGTGATCGTCAACGAGTGGATCTCTGAGCGAGTGAGTGAGTGGAGGCGGGGCTCATTTGCATATTCATAGAACCACATATACTTAATGAGGCAAGGGTGTCGAGTTACATTCAAGATGTTTTAAGGCATGAAGATTTTTTTTCAAGGATTTAAAAAAAATATATCATTTTGTGATCAAAGGTGAGTTTTAAGGGATAAAATTATTGATTACAGGTGGACTTTGAAGCAACACCAAGCAACTTTTCCTCTGCGGTCGCCCTACAGGTTGGAAGCTGAATTGTCCATTACCGCTGTTGTAAATAATTTAGCCTACCGCCTCCTACTGTCGCGCACGCTCGCTGTTTATCTACTGTCGAGTACGCTCCACCTATCTGCAATTGTAACGCTTGCCATAAAGCAAGTCAAATTTGTCGTTTTCTTATGTCTCATTAGAACTACAGAAACGCGACCCGATCCAGCAATCTTACATAGCGTGGATATACAGATAAAGGACCGCAAAGTGGTGGCATAAGTGCATTTCATGAACTTGATGAACCACTGAAACGATTTTGGAAACATTATTTGAAGGTAAAAAATCCTATTTAGTGTTGCTTTAAAGGGAACCTTTTGTGCCCCCTTTTACAAGATGTAAAATCTTCGGTGTCCCCAGAATGTGTCTGTGAAGTTTCAGTCTCCATATCATTTATTATACCATGTCTAAAATGCCCCTTTTTGGTTGGAAGCAAAAACACGCTTTTTTTGTGTGTATCTTTAAATGCAAATTAGCTGCTGCTAAATTGCCCCTTTCCAGAAGGGGGCAGAGCCTTTAGAGCTCATGCCTTAGATACTCAGAAACAACAAAACAGGAGAAACAGTATGGGGCTGTTTCCACAGAACGCATTTTTGCATTGCACTGTTTTTCCAGTATTTTCTACGTGAACAATATTATTAAAAAGATTTTGTAAGAATATTGCGTAGTTGTGCTTAGAGTCAATAGTTTTATTTGTGATAATAGCGCAATGAAACAATGTTGTGCACATTATTTTTTAGCAGGGCGGTCATACAAAGACATTATAAACACATGCAAAAAAAACACAAAAAATTAAATATTAACAACTGATAATGTTGTAGTCAATATATGTTTTTTTTTCCTGTGAACTTTTTGCTTTTCTATGCAATTTAAAAAAAAGTAAAATAAAACCTGTTTTTTTTTCTACATCATTTTGTCAGATAATAAATACATTAACCAAGTTTAGTGTTTTGTTCTTCCCTCATATTTAAGACGTTTAAAAACTATCATATTTGATAGTTTTACCAAACTTGTAGGGTCATTAAAAACAACGGACATCCCTTTTGACCACTTTTGTATGTGCATGTGTAATGCAAAAGCTGTATAACTACATAGATTACCTGTGAACGGTTTATTTGATTATAAACAAAGAAATTATTAATTTATTTAATTTTTAAAGTTAGAAATTCATTACTGTGTACTGTGATTGATGCTGTGAAAACATAATTATTAAAGTAATAGCTTAGTAATTTGTAACAGATCTTTTTTTTTTAACTTGATGGGATGCAAACACTTTTGGAAAAACAACATATTATATTGAACCGTTGTACCTGACCAATAATAAAAATATATAGATTTTTTTTGAAGTTATTCTTCCTTTCAGGCATCTCTTCAGACTTTAATAATTCTGTCTAGAGGCAGATATTAGATGCTGTGTCGCAGAGATGAGATGATTTGGTGACAGAACAAGAAATCTGATGTTCACTGTTGTAACAAGATTAAATTCACTGAGGGATTGGAATGGAAAAAATAACCAGAATTCCAATATGAAGAAAAGGCTGTTAAAAATATAAGCAATACTTCCTGGTGATTTCATCAGATCTGATTCTATTAGAGTTCAGGCTGTTGTTCTGTGTCTACAGAGCCGATTTAATGCTCTGGACTTCATTTTTATTACTTCACGTTCACACCACAGTAAACATCTCAGTAGTGAACGTTTTTGATAGGCATCAACTACATACGGATATCCTCACATTCCACACTTGCACCACACAAAAATGGTAATGCACACAGACAAATTTGCACAAACAGAAAAAAATATGTGGGAAATACTTCAAAGCGTGTGTTTGAAGTGTAAAAGGATGCATATCATCTTCAGCCAGAGTTGTGGCGTTTGATATGAGCACATGATATTTTGATCTTTTTTCACAGTGGGTTCAACAGTCTGCTGTACATGTCCACACACTCTCCACGCTTCTGTATAGCAGCGCACCTGACATCACACACTCACAATACTGCTCAACATCTGCATTCATTCAGCCTGAGATCCTTAGATTCACTCGCACACATAAAGGCTTTTTATTGGCATTGATGGTTCCATGAAGAACCTTTAACATTTAACCATTGCACAGAAAGGTCTTTATAGTGGAAAAATGTTTAAATTATTCAAATGGTTTTTACACTACAAAAAAGAAAGTCCTTTTTAAGAACCGATCACTGAAAGGTTCTTTGAGGAACCAAACGTGGTTCTACCCCCTTTTGGAACCTTTATTTTTTACCTTTTATATATGTTTAAATAGATAGATAGATAGATAGATAGATAGACAGACAGACAGACAGACAGACAGACAGACAGACAGACAGACAGACAGACAGACAGATTAAGGTTGTCAGGAGAAGGAGGATTGCGCTCCTGCCCCTCAGGGGTTAATCAGTTCTCAACTACCCCTGACAGTATTGCTCTGTGCTCTTTAAACTCTCTTCTCCTTTTCTTCCTCTCATTCTGCCCAATCTTTGCCAGAAGCACTTTGAGATCCAGGTTTTCTCCGTTACCTTTGAAGGTCAGAGTATGTGAACACAGACCGAACCACCAGATACTTGGGAAAGCTCCCTAATCGCAGAGGACTGATGCGCTTTTGTTTCTTTTTAGACAGGAAAAGCTTTCCAGAACTTTCCGGAATTCAACTCTGCTACAAGAAATCAACGCCCTAAATTCAGACAGAGCAGGATACCAGTCAATATATATATAATTTAGGTATTAACAGTTCTTTACAACAACAAAAAAACCTAAAAAACTAAGAGTGGTGCATTTTTGCATTTCAAAACCTCCAAAAACCCTGCATTTTTGTGTCCTAACAAACACTGAAAGAAGCTAAAGACGACTGCGCTGCTGTGAATAATAAGTAATTCAGCGAGAATGTGAGACGCTTGGGGATCCACACATCTTGATGCGTCAGCGACAGACATTATTCTGCAGATTTAATTACAGGTAAAATATAAATACAACTGAATTCAGTCTGAATAGAAAGTTTGCCTTCACAATCCAATCAATACATGACACACTGTTGATATTTATTCGGTATTAACCACTATTTAATATCAATATATATATATATATATATATATATATATATAATTCCATATTGATCGTTAAATCAAATCAATCATCTGCAAGCGGCATTCCTGCAGATAAAATATAATGAATCACTGTATAACATAATATAATACCTGACACAGCCGGAGTGCAGCGATTTGCTGCATTTAGTGCCATTTGATCTCATTAATAATTTGCTTATTTATTCACTCATCACCTGTCGAGGTCAGAAGTCCACTTTTTTTCCCACAAAAAGAGTTTTATCAAGAGAAGTCCATTATCTGGCCATCCCATCTGCTTGATTTATATTGCACACGAGGAATTTCTCAACTAAATGCATACATTTTATAGAAGAAATGATAGTCAATCCCAGTCGGATACAGTCAGGTCATGCAAAAACACAATGACCTGTGATTGGTCACTTTAAATGTCAGTGAGGTCAGTCTATGGTCAAAATAAGCTGTTATGGTGACTGTGATTTTGTTGCAATCAAAAAGCAGTCTCTGACCTTGCTATTCCCAATGAAGTAACGGCAGTCTACAATCTCCCTGCGACTGGAGCCCTGTAATTATTAGTAATTAAGCGACTGCTGCAGAGAGAATTAGCTGATGTGTCACGCACAACATTTTCACAGTTATCAAGCAGTGTCACCTTTACACGTGCAGGTCCGCCATCATTAGGATTAGCATACACACACGCCACGCATTTATAGACACACAACTCGCCTCTTCTGACACCTTCCCACACAAACACATGCTACGCTTCCTCACGCTGTTATCATGCGTCAATGCATTCATACACGCGTATGAAAAACATCCCAGTGAGAGGCACAGGATGAGTGTCTTATTAATATCTCGACTCGCTTCACTTTGAAAACTCTTCGTCGTAAATTACTGAAGCCTAAAGAAAAGTCTTGAGATATAAAATACCGTTCAAAAGTTGTTTTAATGATTTATGCACACCAAGGATGTTTGTGAAACATGATTACAATCTAAAATAACTGTTTTCTATTTGAATATCTTTTAAAATGTAATTTATTCCTGTGATCAAAGCTGAATTTTCAGCATCATTACTCCAGTCTTCAGTGTCATGATGTAAATTATTAATTAGCCTAGTATCTCATAATTATGACCTTTGCATCTCAATTTCAACATTTTATGTCATAATTATAATTTAGTATCTCATATTTTTAACTTTTAATCTCATTATTCTGATTTAGTATCTCAATTTAGATTTTTTTATTCATAACTATGACTTAATATGTCAAATTGTATTGTTATCTTTAACATCTCATAATTATGACTTAGTCTCTCATGATTTTGACTTTTTGTCATAAAAAATTCTCATAATTTCAACACTCAATCTCATAATTACAACTTAATACATAATTACTATGATCTCAATTTCAACTTATGTCAGTTATTAATATCTCATAATTATAACTGTATCTCAATTTCAACTTTTTATGTCATATTATGAACTTTTACATCATTTTACATTATATTTGTCTTTTTATCTCATAATCATTAATTATCTCATAATTATGACAGAATCTCATATCTTTTACTTTTAATCTCTTGACTGATTATGATTATTCAGAAATCATTCTAATATGCTGATTTGCTGCTCAAGAAACATCTCTGATTATTAGCAATGTTGAAACAGTCGTGCTGCTTCATATTTTTGTGAAACATTTTTTCAGGATTCTTTGATGAATAGAAAGTTCAAAAAACAGCATTTATTTGAAATAGAAATCTTTTGTAACATTATAAATGTCTTTAAATCAATTTAATGCATCCTTGCAAGTATTCATTTCCTTCAAGAACTTTTGAACGGCAGTGTTTGAACACAACTAAACACCACAGGTCTGGATCCCACAGATAGAAACAGATTGAGAAGATTCTGCACGTCGACAGATCAACAAAACCCATAAACAACGCACAGGCATATTCAGTCTGTAAATGCAGCACAGAAAATATACAAAGAAAAAAAAAAACACCAAATAATGAGAATGAATTTTCTGGAGACGCACAAGAGATGCCCATTCGTCTGTCCTGAACACAAAGGTGTTGTTTTATTAGGCGAGAGGCACAAAAAGTTTGCCAAAAATTGCTATTGTCAGAAATTTTCATGGTTTCATGAGCAAATTCGAGGAGAGACACTTTTCTTGCTCTCAGAAAATACATTTCAAGCATTAGTGCCTCCAGTTCTGCGGCTCACGCCTTGCCGACCTCGCAAAAACACTTCAAATGAGTCGCGTCTGCTGCGGTTCAGAGGTCCAGACGCCATGATTCTGAGACACACAAACACACACATCTGCACTCGACCAGCAAGACAAAACCCTCACCAGTAGAGATCATAGTTAACCCGCTTGACTCTGAAACCAGTATCTTCGAGGTGAGTAAAATGAGCTAAAAAAAAAGGATTTTTAATTGGTTAAGCGTGTGGCCTCGGGTTTGTGTTGCGGATGAAGGCGGTTTCGTCTGAGTGAAGAGGTTATACTTTGACAGATCGTTGGTTATGACAATCGACCCACACACACTTCTTTCACACTCCATTTGGTTTGATTTCCATCATTTTACCCGCCGTCGAAGGTAGAAGGAATAACGCCTACACACACACACATCGAAGCAAGGTAATCTTCGGTTCAACTTTAATCGTGGAGACGGTCATCAAAGCCGAGCAGATGTCATGCTGGATGAGGTCATTAAATTAAGGTTATGGCACTCATGATAATGATTTCATTTATTATGATCTCTCGACTATAAAGCATGGCCTCATTTCCCGCAGTTTCATCCACTCTCAACACATCAAATGACTATTGGTTCCATGACAAAAAAAAAAAAAAATCACAGATGTATAGAAGCCCATGTCCGACACATTAGAAAAAAAGAGTATGTTTTGCAAGTAGAAATTATGAGATACTAAGTCATAAATATGAGATCAATAGTCGAACATTATAACTTAATTATGACTCTTTCAACTTCGTCAATTATGACTTTTATCTCAAAATTATGTATTAGTATCTCAACTTTGACTTTTTATATCATAATTATGATTTAGTGTCCCATAATAGACATTTGGTCAATTATGACTTTGATAACATAATTATGACTCAGGCTATGTTTACACGGAAACGATCTGAAGAGAAAACGCAAAAGTGGCGTTGCGGTATCACTTTTTATTCTGCGTTTAGACGAGCGTAATGGGGAGGGAATCCGCGTGCATATGGTGATGTAAAAGTGTGTGAAATTCGATGTAGTATGCACTACAGGCAGCTAGGTGGCGATGTGAAGCACTGACACACAACAACAGCAATATCTGAGAATATTTTGTACAACTGCTGAAAAGACTCTGTTTATCAGAGCTGCGAGGGCAACTTGAAGGTCCGACATATGGAAATAATCCGACATGTTGGTTGTTATTGTCCTGTACTGGCGCATGCCTGGACTTTACCATTAGGCAAAGGTCAGCAATTGCCTTGGGCCCCGAGCTACCTAGGGGCCCCCAAAATGCCCTGTTAACTTATGCTTAAGGTTTTTTTTTTTGTTTTTTTTCACAAATTATATATTTCTAAAAGACTCATTAGTGTCGCAGACAGGACGCCCCCCCCCCCCCACCTTACTACATTGGACCATTACATTATCTCACTTACTGCGCATCTGCAAAAGTGACAAGGCTGTAATGCGCCAAAAAAACTGACGGAGAAAAAGAAGTGATTGACAGACAGAGAGTACAGAGTAGTAGACAGAGTAAAAATGAAGCGAAGCTACCCAAGCGGTGCTGAAAAAAGGAGGAAGCGGGAGGAAAGCAAGAAGTTTTGAGCAAAATTGCAGAAGGTAACAAACTTTTTTGTGATGCCCGCTGACAATGACAACAATGCTAACGATACAACCACCATTAGCACTGCTGCTAGCAGTGGAAAACATTTTTTGTTTTTAAAATTCCTTTTATATAAGGAAAAATATGGATTGACAAAAGGGGGGAAACAAGAGATGTAGAGGGCCCCATGTCTGTGTTTGCTTTGGGCCCCAAAATGACTAAATCCGCCCCTGACGTAAAGCGTACGTGACGAGAGCCACCGCGAGCAGATTTGCGTTTTTACCCTTTAGACGGGAACGCCACGGTGGAGCGTTTTTAAGATTTCCACTCTGGAGGGTGGTTTCACTTTTTTGCGTTTTTAAGCCCCAAAAACGCCATCGCCGTGTAAAGAAAGGCACATCTGATAAAATATTTTTATATTTTCACATATTTTCATAAAAACGTTTTATCTCATAATTAGAACTTTTGATGTCCATTATCTTGAATTATGACTTAGTATCGCAATTATGACTTTTTATCTCATAATTATGATTTAGAATCTCATAATTAGGATTTAGTATAATTTTTTTTATCCTAAATATTAAATAATTTTTTCTATCATAATTATGATTTAGTGTCTCCTTAAGGCCCGACAATGTCTCAAACGGTGCTCAGTTCGCCAGGATACTTAAGTATGCAAAAGTCAGAGATCTCAATTAAGAGAACAATTTTTTATCAAATGACTCCAAGAACAAATCAAAGCTATGCTACCAGTCAACAATGGTCTCTTTTGTGTCTATTCCTCTAAAGGAGGAACATTTGAGGCAATTCTGGTCCTAAAATAAAAGCAAATGAATGTTCCTGAGCTCTGAAAGAGCAGAAGTGATATTTCCCAGTGGGTATAGTGCAGTTACAGCACATTGCATTCACACACACACTCCTCTTTCATACAGACACCGATTGAAACACTTCCTTTAATGCTTTATCTCATTCTCTCACACACTCCCTTCTTCCGCACATTTCTTTATCAATGTACGGCGATGTGTTAAAACAGAACAGATGAGATGTCACGTCTGCGCTGAACATTTCAGTTTAACACCAGAAGCATTTATAACTCATTTTTTCCCAGCCAATACATAATTAATTAGATGACTCACCTGACAATCCTCTTAAGGTTATACAATAAGTCACCTGTGATAGCTGACTTCACAAAAAAAAAAAGAAAATCACTCAAATCGCTTGTAAGAGGTAAGGAACGTTTCTTCACATTTCTTCGCATGTGAAACGGTATTTAGTATGCAGCAATAAAATGATTTTTTTTTTAAAATAATAAAATGAAATAAGTATTGCATATTTATGTTTCTGTTCTCTTGCCGCTTCTAATCATCTAAAGTGACTCACAATGCATTCAAGATATTTTATTTTATACATTTTGCCAGTTTATATGTTCCCAGGGAATCAAAGTAGCTGAGCTGCAAAAACAAGCAAAAAATACTCTTTGCACTTTTAAATGATTCAATTCACAGGAGTAAAGGGATGTGATCACATCCTAGTTCATAAATATATTTCAGCTCAATATGTATCACGAGCGTGCGCCTGATAAACGCTATGCCAATTAAAAAAGTCATAAGAACTGGGATGATGGAATCCATGAGAGAGAAGTCATCTGTTATGTAAAAATGTATCTTTTGCAACACTCAGGTCGTCCCGCTGAACGGAGAGGAAGCAAAACCACCTTTTTGCTGCATTGCATAGCCCCATTGCATCCTGGGATTGCGGTAATGTACTGTAAAATTAGGCAGAGGTGCCGAGGGGAGTCGTAACATGAAAGTGTCTTCTGCGACTCCATCAGATGACGGTTAATTGGAAACAACCTGAAAAACAGTTCTTTGGCACTTCAGGGATGATATACAAGTATGTGCTGCAATTCTATCTCTGTACGAAGAATATTATCAGTTTGTGTTAACATGATACACAGTCCATGTAAGAAAGTACACACATTCTTGTACTTCTATCTTTGTGAGGACATTCATTGACACAATATACTGATCTTCAACCAGATGGAACTGGATAAATATTCTGAATGTTCGGATGCAATGTGACCTCTGACCTGTAATGATGCCTGAATCATAATCCTACACTGTTCATTCGTTGGCCAGAGGAGAACTGAGCGACTGAGACTGGTTTCTCCCAAGGGTTTTTCTTCATTCTGTCACTGAGGGAGTTTTGGTTCCTTGCCAGTCACCTTTGGCTTTTAGATTGCTTAGTTGGGGACATTTAACATTTAATATTCAACAATATTGACCTGCCTGCAATGACACCATTATTTGAGAACTGAACTGAGCTGGGTGATGACTTCATGGTTTTCTCCAGAGTTGCTATATATATATATATATATATATATATATATATATATATATATATATATATATATATATATCTGTATTGTAAAAAGCACTATATAAATAAAGGTGACTTGACATGACAATGCAATCTCTAGCTCTTTACCCTAAAGCCCAAAATATACTTCCTGCATGTGATGCAAATTTCGTCACCAGAATAGTCCTAGATCATTGAGTTCATCTCAACAAAAATTGTTGACGGTTCCAAGATCAAGACTGAAGACGAGAGGTGACCGTGCATTTTCTGTTGTTGGTCCAAAACTGTGGAATAGTCTTCCTGTATCTTTAAAGGGTTTGTTCACCCAAAAATGTAAATTCTGTCAGTAAGTACTCACCCTCATGTTGTTCAAACCCCGTAAGACTTTCGTTCATCTACAGAACACAAATGAAGATATTTTTGATTAAATCTGAGCGCTGGATCACTCCTCATAGGCTTCTTAAGGGATCGAAACTGAAGACGTACGACACAGAAGCGCTGCGCAGTTCCACTACGTGAAATCTCGAGCCCACAGGGAAGGAAATAAGTAGTTGAATAAAGTCCTTATTTTTGTTTGTTTTTTTGCGCACAAAAAGTATTCTCGTCGCTTGATAAACTTAAGATTGAGCCACTGTAGTCACTCGGACTATTTTAACGATGTCTTTCATAACTTTTGGGCCGGCCAGTTTCGATCCCTAAGAAGCCTATGAAGGAGTGATCCAGCGCTCAGATTTAATCAAAAAATATCTTCATTTGTGTTCCGGAGATGAACGAAAGTCTTACGGGGTTGGAACAACATGAGGGTGAGTAATTACTGACAGAATTTACATTTTTGGGTGAACTATCCCTTTAAGACTAATATCCACAGAGTCCATTTTTAAATCTAAGTTAAAACCTACCTATTTTCACTGGCTTACAATTGTCCTTGATTTTAATGTTGAATTGTCAAATTGGCGTTTCTGATGTAAACTCCCTTTATCATTTCCTTTGCGGTCTGTCTTGTTTTTAAGATATTTATTCTGTTGTACAGCACAATGGCCAACTACTGTTGCTTTTATTGTGCTATATAAATAAAAGCTGATTGATTGATTGAATAGTGTTTAGACGTGCGCCTCCCATGAAACTATTAGGAGTGAATGTGTCAACAGCCTGTATTCCCGCATGCTATCAAACTTGAGTACACTTTGAAAGGCTAAGCTAGCGCACACATAAACAAAATGAAGTATACTTAGGGCTTAACCCTACCCATCACACCCGAACCCTTACCCTAAACCAGCCCTTAAACTAATTATAACCTAATCCCTCAAAATAAAGTCTTGACCCTCAAACAGGCCTTTAAAGAGTCTCAGAAAGTGAAGACCAGCCAAAATGTCTTCTCTCCAATGGTCTAAATCTCAAAATGGTCCTACAAATACACACACACACACACACACACACACACACACACACACACACACACACACACACACAAACTAATAGTGTGCAAACTTGTGTTTTTAAGATTAGAGATTAATTTATAACAATACTAAAGCCCTATTAGGGCAAGTCAGTTACTCTGTGGCAATCTTAGCATTGGGGAAGCTATTCTCAAGCCATGCAAGTACAACTCCTGTCTACTTGAAGGAGAAAAGGCCAAAATCTCAAAAAACACTTACAACATTTATCAAATAACCAATGAAATCTGACAACAAATAGCTCAAAAGCAGGTTGAAAAACTGCCAATCTTTGCTAATAAAGTGATTGGGGAGTTCCTGTTTATGAGTTTTGCATTGCTCTGATTGCTCTGGTCCGAATCCGTTCATGAAACGAACCAAAATGCAGTCACGTGACAACATCCACATCACTCATTGGCCAGATGTGTCTTGAACGCATTTCCATAATTGCACTTCCATTGGTCAGAATTAACGTGCGGGAAAATAACCCTGCACTGCTCCACAGATCTATGAACACCCCTTTCCCTGAGCTGTTCGCTAAACAAAGGGACGATCTCGCTGTTCTTGTGAGTTTTTGAAAGTTGGGACCTAATATGGTCATTAGGCCAAATTACTATGAGGCCCTGCACCTCCTCACAACTCCAAGTGTGTCTGCGAGCTGCCATGCTGAAGTGCAAACTGTTAACAAACATTAGTCCTCTTCCCATAATGCACAGCGCAGTGACTACGGCAGCTGGTTTAGTCCAAAAATGCACAGTTCTTTGGCAGTCGGGTCTGTTCGAGGTCGGATCACGTTCTCACCACAAACGAACCGCTCCAGAGTCCGTGTAAAAGCGCACCAGGACCAGCTCTTCCACGAGGTCTCGGTACGCTTGTTTGGTCCACTTTTGGTGCGCACCCGTCACCGAGTGTGAAAGTTATGAACAAACATTCTCAGAACCAACTCAGATAGAAAATCCCTGTAAATATGATGATTCTGACATGATTTGAAGGCAGGATTCCTTTAAATGTTAAAATCAACTAGAAAAAAGAAAAAACGTATAGGACAGCACATGGTTTTATCTATCGGGAACTAATTGGATGGTGAAAAGTGTCAAGTGGTTAAAAAATTAAGAGAGATTGATGACATCAGCAAAATTTAAAGTTATAGTTTGTTATTTTTATTTTTTTGGAATGATGTATGAATTGTGCACAATACCACTAAAGAAGGAGGCCTATAGTTCATTTTGATTTCATGTCGAATAAAAAAAAGATAAAAACTGCAGTGTCCAAGTGTGAATACGTTTACTTTGCCGTTTAACTGCTTAAGCACTTTTATTCAAATGCACAACTGAAATACTGTTTATTTTGATGCCTACATGCAGGTTTTGATGGGGTCAGATGAACTTTAAATGCATGCTATCTCCTGCGTGCCACCCGCGCTCCCGCAGAGATCACATTAGCAGTGCGAGGTTAATCGCTTCACACTAGGACGTCAAACAACTCCATGGCCACATATGTCAGGCATCTAAAGACATGCTTTAATGCACAACACCTACACTGTGAAAATGCATGCATTGCCAAAATCTCCATCAAAACATTTCATTATTGCGTAAAAACGAGCAGCTGCCAGCTCACGGACAATGGAAGGAGAGGCAGTAACTGGAGTGGGCGCGACGCAGGTATTTATCGTTTCGCTGCGACAGCAGATTTTGATTAGCAGGTGCTCTGACAGAGGAGTGTGTGAGTCGTGGGTGCAAATAGCAGATGGGTAATTTCAGGTTTTACACATGGAGAAAAACACTGTCACCTCCGCCACACGGGAAGCGTGAGCCGGTTGGGGGTTCATCCGCCACCCACTCGCTGCTTCCCACACATGCTCCAGAAAAATCCACTTTTTATAATATGATTTCTCGTGCTGAGGCTGAGACGTCTCCCCGGGGAGGCGGAGGAGATCCTAGCTCCTCAGTGGCAAGATTAATACTTGCTTCTAATAGTGCACTTATCTGGTCACAAACAAGAGCGAGTCATTAGTGACTCTGTGTGAAGAGCGGGCTGGAGAGGGATCCCGGGGGCTCAATTAGTCCTGTACGCGGATGATAGCACCCTGCCACGGGACACAGCTCCATGTGAGGGCCGGCGGATCGCATGTTGCAGGAGTTGGGGAACAGAGAGCCTGTGAACTCTTTACTGAAGGCAAAATGCAAAATGGAGGGACTTCAGATGATTTTTGTATGAATTTGACACTATTAGAAGATGCCATGCAAGAACATCAGTTTCATGTGCAATACAATGCATTTTTATTGATAGATTCAAAGCAAAAGTTCATCCCAAAAAAACTCTCAATCACAATAGAAGATGTTTTGCAAAATGTTCATCCTGCTCTTTTCCATACAATAAAAAGGGAATGAGAAATGAAGCACTAAAAAGATGCCTGCTTTTTTGATTAGTAGTTGAAAACGCTTTCTGCGGACGCTCTCAAATGTCATTTGAACACATTTAAAATTGTGCCTCAGGATGCATCAAACTTCCCTGTTTTTATGCATCTTTCAATGCTTCTGTTTTGAATTGAATGCAAGAGATTTTCAACAAATAACAGCCTATTTCGTATTGTTCATTATGCAAAGCCATTGTATGACTTCAGAAGGACAATTTTTATGATTTGTTTTATATGATGCTTTGAGCTTCACAGCCAGCATCCCACTTACTTTTGTTAATGCATGAGCAGCTTTGCTAAATTGTCCCAAATATTTTGTTGCATGGGTCAAAACGTCAAACCGGTAATTCAGTATTACGCACACTTATCTCTATGAACGATGGGGTGATCAGGCTTTTGCAGTTCCTGCCCCGAGACTGTGAAACAAGTTACCCCCTGATATTCACACAATTACAGATGTAACCCTTTTTAGGTCTAAACTCAAAACCTACTTGTCTAGAATGGCTATTAATACGCAGTAGTGGTGTGACATTTTCCTTTGTCCGTTCTATGCAACCTTTTATGATTTTACTGTTTTATCTGTTTTTTTTTCTTTTTATGATATGATATGTTGTTTTATTTTTAATCTGTAATGTGAAGCACTTTGGATACCTGATGGTTGTTGTAAAGCGCTATACAAATAAATGTTGATTGATTGATAATTACAATTCTCAATTACATGTTGTAAAAATTATAAAAATACAAATGCATGATAGAAAAGCTTGCAAATGCTTGTAAATGTTGACAGACATTACATGTTTACAGACTCAAATAAAATGCTATGTGAGTACAGAAGGATCCTGTGTATTTGCAAATGTGCCACCCATTAGTGAAACAGAAAAGAAACCTTAAGCTCATGACACACAAGAACAATGTGGGTCATTTAGTGATTTACAAACCCGACACACAAACCTCGACGTGGCACAAAAGCAAGTCAGTGGGTTAAACGCGGGAAGCATTAAAAAACATTAAAAGAAAAATGTTCTCTTGCTCTCTCTCTTCTGTAGCGCGTGAGAGCGGTGAGGTGGGGAAATTTACGGTGTGAGTACAGGAGAACGGGGCGCAGGCGGCACGACTTGTCATTACAGAAATGGAAATGGGATTTATAGAAGCGCAGCAGCGCTGTGACTTCTGTCGTTCCCGAGGGCATTACTCACAGCACGCTTCCCACCAGGACCTCAATACACACCCAATTACTATGTGCTTAAAACTATTATATGCACTCAGAATAATGCCCCTGTCCATTACCCTCACCGTAGTCAATGGAGGAGCATGCTGGGAAAACAATCTCCCTTTCTGATACACCTTTTCAACAGAGTTGCAGTCGAGACCATTGCAGTCAACAGCTTGACAAAATCAAGACCCATCCAGACAAACCATCCAGGCATTTGCCAGACAAGAACAAAGGTCATTTGCATATAAAGTATGTACATACAATTCAAATAGTCTTTAAGGTATATTAACTTCAATTCTGTCTAAAGTATCTGAGTGAAGAGTGGAAATGGCCAGCTGAATCCAGCCAGTGATGCGTGCGAAAAAAGAGCCAAGCAACTCAACTTTAGCCCAAAACAACGGTGTGAATTCATGGCTTTCAAAGAGCTATAGTTGTATTTCCAGGTACCATTGCACAAAAACACTAATTAATGAAATAAATAAATAAATCTGAATAATTGATTGTTCATATAAATGTGTGATGTAAATATAAAAAAATATTAGACTAAAAATAAATAAATAAATGTAAATTCAACTTTAAATGATGCACAACTCCAACATCTATCACATTTTTTATTTTGTATTAAACCACCTTTTTTATACAAAAAACTTATTTATTTGTAATATCTTGTATAATTTTTGTAAAGAAAGCCTAACATAAAAAAAAAATTAAATTCTGACAAATATAAATATGTAAAATATATAATATAAATAACAATATTAGACTAAAAACATAATGATTTAATGTTTTAATTAGCCTTTTCCCTTTTTTATGCAAAAAAACTAATCCTTTATTTGTAGTAGCTTATATTATATTATTATATATTATATAGTATAACATTAAAAAAATCGGACAAATATAAATTTACTACATAAAAAATAGACTAGAACACATACATAAACAAATAAATAAGTAAATTAATGAAATCTTCTCCTGTCACTTAGAAAG
Source organism: Meda fulgida (assembly GCA_030578275.1). Taxonomy (NCBI): domain Eukaryota; kingdom Metazoa; phylum Chordata; class Actinopteri; order Cypriniformes; family Leuciscidae; genus Meda; species Meda fulgida. Next base: position 2,198,471 of record CM060619.1, read on the forward strand.
CTGTCAATTCTGCTTCATAAGACTCGTGCCTGAATTGATTTGAAGATTCTCACAGGAGTAAAAGCATGCGCTGATAACTGATGTGCGAGCAGCCGTCGTGGCAGACCAACGCTATCTCACGACCAATTCGTACGAATTCGTACGAGTGATTAAAAAGTGGCTAATTCGTACGAATTCGTACGACCTCACTCGTACGATTTGTCTAAACCCACGTGATGGGTAGGTTTAGGGGCGGGGTCAGGGGTAGGTCATTCGTACGAATTCATACGAATTGGCCAAAACGTCAAATATGTACGTTTTAGCCCAAATCGTACTAATTCGTACGAGTGAGGTCGTATGAATTCGTACGAATTAGCCACCTCGTAGAATTCGTACGAATTCCCGTGAGATCGGGTTGGGCAGAGAGCCAAGAGTCAGCTCGCTGAAGCCATGGAGAACAAACATCCATCAGCGTAGATTCTGCATGGTCAAACTTTGCTTACTTAAAAATGACAGTTATAGGAACTTTTGAATTTCAAATTCAAATGTAGAATTCCGCATCCTGTTTCGCACTTACATTCAAATTCCGGAACGCGACTGACATTCTAAGGTCATTCTAAATTCAACTTTGAATGATGCACAACCGCACGATTTACTGATTCACGGTTTTTAATTAGACTTCTCCCTTAAAGAGAAACTGTTTTCATGCACCATTGACAGACGAGAGCATCAGTCAATCACGTGTCCCTAAGAGGACGGTAGTGTCAATAGGTCAGGTCATCTCATTCACAAGCCATCAGGTAATATGGCCTTTTCTGACTATTTATATGCATTCATCAATGGTTTTTGCATCACACTTTCTCCTGCAATGTTCCTGTCCGCTGTCTGGACATGTTCAGGCCTGACCTTCAGAGCCCGTAGAGGACGTCCTGAGCGCTCGGGTCCCTTCACTGGTAAAACTTTATGTCCATCTGTGTCTCTGTGTAGTTTTTACATTTTATTAGCGACATGCCTCGTCAAAAAGATTGATGAACGGACAGAGCTGCTCGTGTCTATGCGACCCACGGCGGGCTAATGTGCGACAGAGAGCGGGTTTATATGATTCCATTTATGACATATCCCCTTCCTGGTTCTGCACAGCATTTGTGTTTAACTCGTACAGCTCTATGCATTTGTATAAGGCATTACAGCTTGATTTTGTGCATATATAAAAATGTGAAATCAAAATCTTGCTAATCTTGTCTAAAATGACTTGGGGCATATTATTCCATATATACTAGACTAGAAAGATTATTAAAAAAGAAATTACGGATGACTTTAACATTTATAATTCACATTAATGCTGTTATTTTGAACTTTGTATACAGCAAACATCACGGTTTCCAAATAAATATGAAGTTTTTAACATTGATAGTAATCAGAAATTTTTCTTGCAAATGATAATGATTTCTGAAGGATCATGTGACACTGAAGACTGGAGTAATGATGCTGGAAATTCAGCTTTGATCACAGGAATAAATTACATTTTAAAATACAGTACAATAGAAAATAGATATTTTAAATTGTAATAATATTTAACTGTTTTTACTGTATTTTTTATTTTAAAAAATGCAGCCATGGTTAGAAAAAGACTTCTTTCAAAAACCAAAAAATCTTACTGACCCCGAACCTTTGAACAGTAGTGGGTATATACAGTATATATACATATTTATAATATATAATATATAATTTTATATATATATATATATATAAAATCTAAATGAATAACATTGCTCCACAGCTGAAAGCAGATGTCATTCCCCATTGATAAAATGAAGTCTAATCCTACATTTGTTCTTGTTGAATATGATGTATTTTAATACAAAATATGACAATATGGAAGTAACGTGTCGATTTTAGCATACCTGTAAAAAGCTTCAGCTTTCTTCATAATTCCCCCTCTAAAAGCTGGTCAGGGATTTTGAAGCTTCCCTTTCTTGGAAGCTCCTCTAGATTCTGCAGAACGGTGTGTGTTTCACGCGTCCCTACAGAGAGGAAGTTGCAACATCCTTAAAGAGAGATTACCAAAGCCTGCGCTCCAGCTCTCTTCAAAGACACACATCTCGAAAGACAAAAGGGAACATGCGCGCGGGCCGTTTTTCAAGACATTCCTACGAAATATGTGCAAAGCATATTCAGAATTCAGATGGATAATACTCGAGAAAAAAAAGGCATAAATGTCAATTTCTATGGATAACAACTGATTGCATTTGATTGAAATCTTATGGAAATTGTGTGTGCTGCTGTTTCATTAGCGAGTCTGATTCACTCAGATTGTATATTATTGTATGGTGGTCGTCATATTGAATTAATAAGGTCAATTATTAAACACACAAAGCCATAGAGCCGATAGCAGAGGCCGGGCAGGACACAGGTGTCTGTTTACTTCTCAGCGTGCCACGGCTTTGATTTATGGACACTTGACTTCTAATAGAGCAGTGGCTGGTGAAAAATGGCCTGTAGTTAATTATATATGACAGGGAGAGGTCTCTTATTAAAGGGAATTGTATCAACGCAGTGGTTCTCCTCAGCGTGAAAATTGTGAGAGCGAGAACGAGAATCGCACATGGTCTGCATGCTATTGTTATTAGCTATACAAAATCTGCAGCAGCAGCGATAAAGAAAAAATAGTGTCTCACATGCGGTTGAATGAAAAGCAGCGGGATCTATGTGCAGCAGATTTATTTATAACAAATAGAACATTTATATTTGCCAATCTTGAAAACTGCGAAGAGAACAACCACATTTACAAACTCAAGAACAAACTGATGGATAGATATACACAAACTAATGAGTAACCTTACTTACATTTACTAATGGGTAAAACAGGACAGGTGTGACTTAAAAACTAATGAGTAACCATAAAAAAACAGCAAACAGAGCAAAAATGTTTACACAACGATGTACCAACAACTGGAACGTTTTTCCTTTGCGTTTTAAACCACTGTATTCTGATGCCAGGCCAGTAGATGGCGCTGTCACATTCACGTTATTGTAGTTTACACAGACACGATAACTAAACCGTTTTCAAAAATGTATTTCAGGCCCTCAAAACACAGTTGTCGTGCAAATGAATGGCCAAAACGCTTTAAGTTTTCTATTTTTAGTTTCAAAATTCAAAATAAACCAAACCAATGTCTGCTGCTGCTTCTGATTGCTTTTCGAGATAAAAGCTGCCCATAACTGCTGTTCTAGGATCAGTTTTCTTTATAATAATAGCATATTGGCTAATCAGATTTGGCAAGCGTGAGGGACAGCTTTTTAGTGATTATAAAGCGTCATGCCAAATCACGCTTATGTTAAACAGTGGTTTATGAACATACACACTTTAATAACAAATAATTAATCAGGAGCGAAACTATTTCATGTAAATCTGTTTAAATGTGTTTTAAAGGGAAAGCGCATCTCAGCTTATCCTGGAGTTGATTCACCCTCCGTCCATGTATGGGACTCTTTTGAAAAACAAAAATAAATATTATATGATTTATAGAAGTATTTACTGATTGTGGCAACAAAACAATGACTTTGAGAGACAGCAATACTGTCTGACACAAATATTCCTGCGATACTGTTCAGTTATAATGCAATTTGAGAAATATACAAAAGTACAATGCAAAAAAACAATGTTTGCATGTTTACTTGAGGAAAAAGGCCTATAGGCTACTCATATATATATATATATATACACACACACTAATATACAGTATTAAAAAACAGCTATGCTACTGAAGCTAGTGGCATGTCTAATTTTAGTAAGCTACTCCCAAACTGGGTTCCACTCGCTCTTTTAGCTAAATAAAAATAACTTCTAGATGATATTTTAAGATGAAAATATTTTTTCACATGCTACTAATTTCATACGCAAAGTCAGTGTGCTTCCCCCATTCACCATAACTATCCTTCATCTCTCATTATCATATCTCAAACTGCCTATCCCAATAGGCTTTTGGATTGTTGCATAAAATCAGTTCAGGGACCAACAAAAGCCGAAGAGTTTTTCCTTTGTGTGCAGTCAACAGTGTTGTAAAAACGATCCCTGTTCACACTGATCTGCAAAAAAAACAAAACAAAAAAAAAAACGACAAAAACTGTACTCTTACCAGGCAAGTAGTTGGCGATGTCACTTTGACATGCTTATACACAAGCGCAAGATGTCACCGTTTTCACAAATTCATGTTTTTGGATCTTACACGGAGACAATAAACGTACCGATTTAAAAAACTTGCACTTTCCACTTGCAGCTATTCAAAACTTTGCGTTTCAACACCTCCAAAATGCTGTTATTCAATGAGTGGCCAAAACACATGAAAAGTTTTCCGTTTTTAAAATCATATTGTGAAAATGGTGTTGTGTAAACGAACCCTTAGTAATTATGTCTGAAAACAGTGTTTCCAACAGCTAGGGAATACACAGCCCTGTTTATGTATTTATATACACGACTACACCGCCATCTAGTGGTTACACAATGGTATTGCAGGTGATAAATGGTGCATAATTTAGAGGTAAATATTTAGTACTGTAAAAATCGTCTTTACATAAAAAATGTAATATAGCACATTCATATTTTATATTGTCTGGGCAAAAGCTAGTGTTTCTCATGAGCCCCACTGACTGGTTCTTACCGGTGCCATCCCACTTTCTCTGCTGCAACTCCATTTCATTCTCTCATTCTGATTTTTCCCCTCGTTCTCTCTGCTACTTCAGGATTGTGTGTGTGCTCAAGAGGAGCTGAAAGGTATCAGTGTACCGGCTGGCCTTGGGGAATGTGGGAATTAAAGTCGAGGGGTGACGCAAGTGGTCAAGTGAATGGAGATTATGAGCCTCCATCAAACTGCAAATAAAACACACTCACACACTTCTTCCTCCTCCTCCTGTGACAAACTCTCATCTCGTCCCTACGCATGAATAATTCACTCAGATACTCCAAAAGGAAGAGCTATTAAAATTACATGGGGACGGGAGAAGCAGATAAAATATTCGTACCTTTCCTTTCTTCTCGCTGTCCTGTAGCTCAGAGCTCACGATTAAAGCAGTCTGTTTGAGTTTTCTTCACCCCTTCTACACATTAGTAAACGACAAGATATTGGAAAATGTTCTCATTAGCATATGTTTGAGTGAGAGCCTGTTAAAAAAGCAGGTCAAATATCCCCAAAGCTCTGAAGGGAAATCGAAGGCCTCGTCCAGTAGTGTTTAGTGTCAGTGGTGAAGCATCTGGTGATCAGGTGACCACATTGTCATTCCAGAGATCATCTGATTGGTTAAAAGTTTGGCAAATGGACTCACATAAAAGCAACTAAACTACAATTTTAACGTCATGGGATGTTTAAGCATTTTGTGCCTGAAAAAAAATGGCATTTTTTGTTTGTTTTAAACATTTAACATCAAAATGTCACGGATTAACATTCAAGAAATTACTCATTTCATTAAGTTTAAAGAAAATAGAAGAATTAAATATGTAAAATCCTGCATTTTCTCGTGCAAAATGCCAAAATGCTAAAAAAAAAAGTAATTTATGATATTTGAATTCCAAATAATGAAGGTATATTTAGATTTTTTTTATGTAATAGCAATAAATGTGATCTTGGTAATTCGCTGAAAGTTTTAAAAATAAATTACATACAAAAATATATATTTTGCATTACACATTAAATATTTACAATTGTGACTTAGTTTTATTTTTAACTAAAACTAAAATTGTTATCCATGGAAATAAAGCTGAATTCAAATTAAATAATTTATTTAAAACAAAAGTTTGATAAAAAACTTAAAGTTGCTCCTAAATGACAATTAGAAATGTTGCCTTGAAAAAAAAACCTTTACAAAAAATAAGCTACAAATATTGTTTTTAATTTTAATAAAATTCCCAAAAGCAGAAAACAAAACAAATGAAACTTAAAATGTAAACAAAAAATATATATTTTTTTAATTTTAATAAATATTATAATAGTAGGCCTATATGTAAATATTAGCCTACTAAAACAACACGTACAGGTTCAGCATCCTGGTATAATCTTCATGGGGAAACAAATGGCACAGTTTCCTGAGAATGAACCATAAAAAATTCAAACATAAAATGAAATCTGTAAAATCAAGAGATGGCTTCTCCTTTGACGAGCTCAACTCAGCTTGTGGCACAGAGACAGCTGTAACAGGAGTGCATTGATGCCTATAGATCTGTGATGAACGTTGGCACTGCCGGTGAACATTTCATGCTTTAATTAGCCACCGAAGGGCTCCTGAGGGACTCCACTCTCAATCTACTACAGCAAATCAACTAGTCACATCTCTCTCTCTCTCTGTGCTAATGTTTTTTTCTGTGTCTTTTATCAATAATGTCACCAGCCTAATAAAGTGTGCGAGTCTTTCCGGTGTCTCGGTGACGGACACCTCTCTCATGCTGATCAGAGGGGCCGAGGGCCGGACGCACTGTCGGGTCACAGAAACGCCTGTCGCTGTCACATATCGCCTCGAATGGCTGACAGAGAGACGGAGGAGGAGCGAGAACGAGAGATTATCATTCAGGTGAGGCGTGAGGAGGCTATGGCACTGCAGTGATGACACATCCTTACAGAACACACCGGAAGTTGAAAAAAACTAGTGATCATCAGCGAGTGCTGTGAGTGAGTGGAGGCGGGGCTCATTTGCATATTCATGAACCGCAAATACTAAATGAGGCAAAGGTGTCGAGTTACATTCAAGATATTTTAACACCGGTTTAAAAAACTGGATATTTTAAATGTTCTGAGAACATTTCCACACCTTGATTGGGAATTTTCAAGAACATGTTTTGTTAGCTGGGAAGCTAACTAAATAAACTGACAAGAGGATATTACTGATGTTTTGAATAAAACTGATGAAAATATCATAAAATCCTCCTGTAGTCAATCATTTTATCCGTTAAAACTCATTTTCATCACCGAAATTACATATTTAAACGTTTTTTTCTTTAAAAAAATCTGATTGCCTTAAAATATCTTGAAGGTAACTCGACACCCTTGCCTCATTTATTATACGCGGTTCTGTGAATATGCAAATGAGCCCCGCCTCCACTCACTCACTCAGTGATCCACTCGTTGACGATCACACATTGATGTGATTGGTTACAAGGTAGTTTGTGATGTCAGAAACACCAGCGATTTCACACCGTGTTTTTTTTTTTTTGTCTTTGGTTCAGTTTTAAGGAGAAAATACTCCGCAATGCTGTCGACTTATGAATTTGCACATGGTTTCTCTTAAATCATATAAAAAACACCACATAGACATATAAACAACATTGAAAGCTTGATTTTCTCCACAGGGGGACTTTAAGCTAGTGTTAAACACAGACCTCATTTCAGGCATTTAACCAAAAACCCACTGACTTCAGGACGATGGAACCAGAAGTGCTAAAATTCTCGTTTCTGGGTTTTGGCCTACAAACATAAGCAAGTTGAGATGAAAATCGTACACCAGCCCAAATCTTTAACCACTTGGCCACACGATTCGAGTGCTGATGTAAATCGCCTGGAAATCCCACAACATCAAGAAAAGCAATTAAAAATGTACAGGGGAGAAGGTCTAAGCCTGCTAAAGGATGTGCACGCATTTCATTCCCACACGCTGTGAAGTCTGGCCTGACCCATAAAGCAAAAATGAGAGCACAATTCAGGCTAATCCATCTACATATCGCCACTCTGTCAAAGCAAGAAGTGTTGTTTCCCAGCAGTCTCTGAAGAAGCGTCCTGCACTCCCAGTCATTTTCAGCCAGGCACCAGATTTCACACTCATCTGCTTCGTCCCTATGGGCTTAACTGTGGGCAGCTACGATGCTACGCTAGCAGTCAAAACACACTCCAAAGTGCTCTGGATTCACTGCTCCAAATGGGCATCCAAGTACAGTGCTGAGCACTTCCACTGTGTGTGCATGCATTTTGTTCTAATATCTATTGCATGTTTAAAGGAATAGTAATATTTTAAAGGTTTGTAAGACTCTATTCTGTAAAGCTGCTTTGGAAATTGATGTGTTGTAAAAACCATGGCATTATTTTGAATCAGTCAGAATCAGTATTTTGTGATTATCACTGTAAAAAAAAATCCTGTTAAATGTATTTATTTAAATGTATGTTTAATTAAGGGATGGCATATTGGTGCATGTACACAGCAAAAAATATCTAAACATTCTTACAATAAGAAACATTTACTTGAGAAGCAAAATGACATGTTTACTTAAAAAACGTTATGCTTAAAACAACAACAAATATCTGCCAATAAGGTCAGAAAAATAAAACTTGTTTTCCTTGTGAATTAACTTTTTTTAATGACCCCATTGGCAGATTTTTTTTTTTTGTCTTAAGTATATAAACTCACTTAATTTTGTCCAACTAAAACATTTCATGAACAATACATAAATGTTTTTTGTGCTAACATTTTAAGAATATTATTAAAAACCATAAACCTTCTATTAATGTTACTGGAAGAACGTTTGTGGATAACTTTAAGAGAACCTTGCCAGAACGTACCCTGTAAGCTGGTTGCCAGCTTGAAAAAAAAAAATATGAGCTGTCATGAAATGCACCTTGATTATTAAATTTCATATCCAAAAAACAATAATTCACAACCTTTGAGTGTTGTGACCTTTGCTAGGAAGGAAATTTAAAGACTGGGCCTGAACTTTACCCATATAAACCCGTGTTATACTGTGTGTGTGGTTCTGTCTAATGAGCTCGCTGTCTGTTTTGTGCTCTGAGTCCATTATCTCACTCTTAATTCTCCTCATGGAGGAAATCAACGGTTGGAATAGTTAAGTGGCACCCATGGCCTCTCGCCCACGCGTCCTCGCTCTCATCCTCACGAGGTTTCCACCTCCACCGAAGCATCTGAGAGCGGCGCTCTTCAACCTGAACCCGTGTGCCGCGGGCAGCGTCTGAGAATGAGGCCCCCGAGGGCCGACGAGAACATGTATCTGAGACTGTGGTTATGACGTTAAAGAGGTACTTAACCACTGGCAAAATGTGCTTTCAGTAAAACTTGGCTGCCTATGCAGTAGAAAGGTGAAAAAACTGCTACCTGACTAGAGAAAACAGAGAAAAGGGGTGTTGTCTTTCCTCTTGCCAAATAGGTAGGAAAACTTCAACATCCATAATGCACTGTTGCCATCCAAGGCCACTCCCACTAGTCTGTATGGATACACTTATCAGAGTCAAAAACCACCTTGCTTTAGTAGGCAAGTTTATTTATATAGCACATTTCATAAACAAAGGTCATTTAAAGTGCTGTGCATGAAATGAAACAAATACATTGGAATAAAAATGGAATGCATAAGAAATAAAAATAACAGAAGGATGGAGGAGTTTCACAGCTGTTTGTTTTACTTTGAGATTTCCCTGTGTTTATTGAACTGTGCCTGTGGTGTTTTCATTTTTTTTTAACCTAAAATCGTCCAGGAAGAGCTCTTGGACTGACCCTCCAGTAGGAAATACCAACGCTATCTCACGACCAATTCGTACGAATTTGTACGAGTGATTAAAAGGTGGCTAATTCGTACAAATTCATACGACCTCACTCGTACGGATTCGTATGATTTGTCTAAACCCACGTGATGGGTAGGTTTGGGGGCGGGGTCAGGGGTAGGTCATAGTTTGGCAACTCGTAAAAATATGTACGATTTAGTAAAAACCGTACAAATTCATACGAGCGAGGTCGTATGAATTGTTACGAATCAGCCACCTCGTAAAATTCGTACGAATTGCCGTGAGATCGGGCTGGAAATACTCCTTAGCAAACTTTTATTTGTTAGACTTGTATTGTTCACGGGTGCAAGAATTCAAAGAGTAAGTTTAGCGGGAGTGAGTTATGTTCAGTTTCCAGTGAAGGATCCAGTGTGTTGTAGGCAGTGACTAAAGGCTCCAACCGTATCATAAATGTTAACATTTCAACCACCAGCTCCGCCGGAAAGCAAAACAAAGTCGCGTATGGTAAGGAAGCTGTTGACATAGTGTTCAGTTTTTAGGATAATGCAGAGACAAAGCACGATACATTTTTCAGTGATAAACCTAAACTTACAACAATTGTTTGGTTAGTAACCCTCTGTCGATCCGACTGTCTATGGACGGGGATACGCAAATATGGAAGGACAATCTGTAGTCTCACGAAAGCCCTGGAGCCGTCAAATGTTTTGCTGACAAATAAACGTTAATTTCTCGGTCCAGGCAACATGGAGAACGAGTAAACATTGTTCAATTACATACTGACGTAAACAAAGCAGGTCGAAAAACAGAGAAGTTACACTTTAAATTCTGCACAACAACAGTTTATTGATTTACATATTTTTGAATAGAGAGAAAATAATCAAATGCTATTTGTAAAGTACACTGGATTATTCATAAATATGCATTAGCTACCACATTAGTTCATAACATTTTCTCATTTAATTTGCAGGAAAAGCACTATAGCATGTCATAAAACACAAGCTTTCAGCCGTGCACAGATGTGCCTTTCTGTTCCAGCCAAGAAGATGCAATTTAATAGATTTAGGAAGGTGCAAAGGTTTATGGCCTCATGCGTCGATGCCAATGATTTTCAGTGCGCAAGCAAACCCATCTGCTGAAATTAACTTAAGAGGGCTGGTTCAATAACAGAAGAAAAAAAAAAGTTTATGAAAATGCCAACTTCATTACACAATCCATTATAGCGCAGTGCCAGGCGTGTGATTTAAGCCGTGGCGCATTTCGGGGTCTAAATAAGCCACTGATTCTGACCTTTCCACGAACACGCAGACTAACAATAACGCTTTTGCTGACTCAACCCAACATAATGTGCATCTGTTGCTTAATTACATTTTAATCTAAATGTTGTCTTTCTGGAGTAATGAAGCACAAAATCGTTTCATAATTCACGGGCTGTGCGACACATTAGTCTTTCTCTTTAACTTCAAACTGAGATGCAGAGCGAATTTATTAAAAAAAAAACATTTACACTCACCAATTTAGCTCTCAGCGTGAATGCGGCGTGATTTTACCTTTGTTCCCTTTTACATCAAGGCAAAAACCTCAAGTAAAAGCCACTGTGACTGAATGGACAGGGCTGCATGTTGCTACTGGATAAACAAGTAATCTCAATGCCTGTGGCTTGTAATTGAATCAGGCTTTCAGAAGTACAAAGGTTGGTATGTTTCAACACAATTATGATGGACGTTCTATTGATCAGCCGTATTTTGCACATCGCCGTCAAAAACCACCCAGAACCCTTTTGCTCACAGCTAAAATCTAATGCTGAAACCAGAAGCGAGTCATAAAAGTCATATCTGTCTGTCATGATGCAATCTGCTTTGCAAAAACTGTGCAATAATGTTAGTATATGAATGTGTTCACATGCACAGCATAACTATTACTCATTAGGCTATATAAAACGTTTAAAAGTTGACAAGTAAAGCAAACCAACAAAAAAGTGTTTCCTTCTTTGCCTTAAAATCCACAAAAAGCTTGAAAAGGATGTTGTTTACATCAAATGACATGTAAAATCCTGTTACAACACAAATTCTGTTCTCAGCAGCTTTTTGTATTACAAATAAACGAATGCTATTCAGAACAAAATCATTATTATTCAAGTCTATCTTGAAAGCGTTTCTGGGAAAAGTTCAGTCTGAATGCACGATGAACGCTGAGTGTTGGGGCCTGAACTCATGAATATGCATGCCAATTGTTTGACAATGAATGTAATATTGCGACAGTAAATATTGTTAAATAAATAAGACCAGGCAGCAGTGAAACGACGTCGCACTCGTGAGGTTCGTCAAAGCCACAACAAGCATCTTAATGAACAAGCAAACCCTCCGTCCCGCCAGCACTGATGGCAGAGGAGTGAAGATCCGTCCCAACAAGCATTTCTTGATGATGAGGCAATCCTAAAATGCAGCGTAAAAGGCAGGATAATTACAGTAACAAAAATTTTGTTTAAAATAATAAAAACTACAATTTTACTTAATATATTTAGCTAATTACTTAGCCTATTTACATATCTGTTAATGTAGCATTTAAACACGTTTTGCTAACATTATCATTAAGTAGTGAAAACATTGTTTCTGAATGTTTTCTGAACACAGTTTTTTAAAACATGCAAAGGCTAAGGAAACATTCCATATTATCATTCTGTGAACATTATGGAACGTTACGAAACAAGTCGTAACATATAAAAAACGTTCCATGAACAAAAAACGTTCCATGAACAATGTATAAATAACATTTTTGTGCTAAGGTTTTGAGAATATTATTAAAGACCAGAAAACAGAACAAGCGTTAAATTAACGTTGCTGGAAGATTATTTGTTCATAACTTGAGAGAACTTCCCTGTTAGCTGGGAGGCAGTAGACTACATCTTACAGAGCATATATTACACAACAGCATTATGCATATAAGAGCCCTTCCTCTTTCACTCTGCCAAACACGACTGGAGGCACTTCATTGCTCTCAGAGATCTCCTGAGGTAAGACCCCTGCAGGACTGCCCTGATAAATCACTTCCCCAATCAAATGCATCTGAATTGCACCTGCAGTGCGCTGGGACCGTCGGAGGAATGGAAAACAGGGGGACTAACAGCTTGTGGCCGTCCTCTCGGCATCCTAATGCTGTGGCGATTACCGAAACGGGAACTCCATATGTAGCATTCAGAATCACTATGCGCTGGCATCAACCCCTGTTCACAGTGATGCAGGCACTCTCAGTGGTTGAGAATCTCTCATATTAGCAAGTGTTTTCATGTCTAAACTTAACATCAGTGTATTTCAAATGTGCAATTTAAAGTCTCATGAAACCCACACCTCAGCACGGGTCAGTTTTCACCATCATTTTGGAAAGTAGGCATGAAAAGTAGCCTCTTTAATTGAGATTTTATTTGCATTTATCAACTGTTTCATCCACTCACTAATGAGGAAAAACACAAAATCTCAGTCTACAACAAGTATGCAAAGTAATGAGACATTTTTATTTAAACTCTGTTTCAAAAATACACACTAACGCGCTTTCAAATTTTTTAGCAAGTTAGAGACTTCCACAACATTGATCTTTAGATAATTGGTCTGATCTTTCAACACGCTCACAATGCCGTTTGTGCCAGACTGTGTCAGACTGCTTCTATAGTCTCAAATGATCCACAGACCATAACTCAAGCAAATATTCATTTGCTGCCAATGCTTCTGAAAAACGGCAAAGGGATAGAAATGAATCACTGCTGTCGCATTAGTAACTATCTAATAATAACAGCGTTTTGTAGGCCTTTAAATAGCCATGACCTGTTGGCAAAAGAACATGCATTCCTGTTGAGACAAAACACATACGCAGCCAAATAAATATTTGCATGCACGGCACCACAGACAACGTCTCTTCTAATCATGTTTAACGTGATTGCTTCCTGATATCAAAGTCTGGCAGCTGACATGGTGTTACAGAAAAAGATCCGCGCTTGCAATATGGGACATGCGTCATTTAGTGCGGATGGGTCGTTCGGCACAGCGTGTCTACATCAATCAGTCAAATCATGGTCAGCTAATGAGTGTGGAATAAACAGCAGAGTTTCATTAACATTGTGTCGTTATTTGGCACAGGACGGCCGTGAGTTGTTCCTATGACAACTACAATGAGCAGTCGGCCAGAAGTGTTATTTAGACTGCTTATTAAACATGACCGTGTTAAAATCTATTGTTGTCAAGAGGCCACTTGAAGCACAGTCTACAGACACGTATACACCTCTTTACGAGAGATAGTTAATGCAATCCATTCCAACTCCTAGAGGCGTTGTTCTTCTAGAAAACACTGCATTGTAACAGGTTGTCACAGCTGAACTTTAACTGTTTACATACATAAATAATGACAGCGAAAGAGCCCCCTGGTTTGCTTAGTATCCACCGACAAGCATAGCATAATGCCGGAGTTTATTTCACTGTCGCATTTGGCCAGAAACATCATCTTTCTGCTGTACATTTAGACTATAATAGTGTTTGGGCTGTATCATTCCCCGAAATCATCCTGCCTTGAGATTCTTCCAGGCCACTCTCTGTCACATCATGTTACAAACAACTGTAGTTTGAGTTATGTGAGGTCACCCGTGGTTATGAAGACCTTGTCTGCTTCATAGAACAACTGAAAAAGACTTAGAAGTAAGCAGGCAGAAACTTATCCAAAGAGTGTACATACAAGAGAGGATACAATGGCCATGGATTGCCTCTTGTGCCATTTTTACCAACAGCCTTCTGGCTCCCAATCTAGATTGTTAACCACTACGCTATAATATAACCACCATTCACAACAACTACAAACTCTGGCCTCATTCCCAGAACCTCAAACAGCCTCGTAATGTTGGCAAACGTGATGTAGACACATACATCCCGACATTAGGGCCTGGTCTCGATTGTATTTTCCAAAGCCCAACCCTGATTGTTAACAACTACACTACATTCACAACTCACTAGGCCCAATTTCCAGGCCCTAGAAAGGCCCTCTTATGTGAACCTGCTAACAGCCTCATAATGATGGCAAATATGAGACACATCTGCCATGATGACCCCAACTATTTGTTTAACTTGGAAAATATGGGCTAGTCTCAATTGTAGGTTTTCACCAACGCTATCTCACGACCGATTTGTACGTATTTTACGAGGTGGCTAATTCTTATCCAATAGATTTGTCTAAACCCAAGGTTTAGGGACGGGGTCAGGGTTAGGTCATTTGTATTAATTCATACGATTTGGGCAACTCGTAAAATACGTACGATTGAGCAAAAATCATACAAATTCATACAAAATAGCCACCTCGTAAAATTATTACGAATTGAGATCGGGTTTGTTTTTACCTATTCCCTTTCAACGCCTCACCCAGATTGCTTACCACTACATTACACTACGATGAATATTCACAACAGCTACACACTCTGTTCCATTCCCAGGCCCAAGACAGGACCTCTTATGTGACCCTGCTTACCTCAAATATCATACTTTTGGCAAACATGATGGAGACACATCTGCCGTGATGAATACTGGCAATATACGTGGCAAATACTGGCTGGTCTAAATGTGGGTTTCTACCTACACCTTTTAACCACTACCCTGTACTATAACCATCATTCCCAACAGTTACAGACTACACCCCACTCCCAGGCCCCAGAAAAGGCAAGGTAAGACCTCTCATGTGACCCTGCTTACCTTAAATACCTTCATAATATTGGCAAACATGATGAAGACATAATGACCGAACATATTGGCATATATCAGCCCGTTCTCATCCCAAGGCGTCATTTAATTGAGACTTTTGACCATGCGTCAACTAACTGACGCTAAAGGGTGCCTTTAGCGTCAGTTAGATGACGCTCATCCTCGGGCATCATGTAACTGACGCTTTTGACCATGCGTCTACATCCGACGCACATGGCACCCTTTAGCGTCAACATGAGACGCACCTAGCCTACCCCATACCTAAACCTACCCATAACAGAAGCGTCATCTAACTGACGCTAAAGGCACCCTTTAGCGTCAGTTAGTTGACGCATGGTCAAAAGTGTAAATTAAATGACGCCTTGGGGTGAGAATGCGTTGCATATATGAGTAACTATTACATAATCAGGTATTCATATTTTGTGTCCATAAATTCTTTGTATGACAGCCTGGCCAAAAAAATATGTCATCACAATTTAAACCAATTGACTCCAAGCGCAACTGTAGCAAAACAATATTATAATTTTTAGTAATATTTAAATAAGGGTGAAGATGTCATTTTCATGTCATACTCATAACATGACGAATATGTTCTGGTCTTGATAGGTTTTAGTCGACTCTCAGTCCAGATTATTGCTCACTTCACTATACTATACTATAACATAGTCATAGTTACATATGTTATAGTTAACACTAATTCATAAAAGCTGCAGGATACGACCCACTCCCACACCTCAGAAAGGCATGGTTAGATCCTTGGCAATTATGGGTTGGCAATTAACAACAGTTTGCATCCCAATCCCCATAAGAACAAGGTGATCTTAACTCACCTTAAAGAGCCTCAAGATGTTGGCGACCATGATGGAGACCGAGCTGGCGGCTGCACCAATGACTCCGACGATTTTGTCGGGCTTGGCAAATATGGGCTGGTCTCCATTAGCACAGCGTACATCCGAGCCGTCACGCTCAATGAGAGCTTGTACAAAAGTAAGCGACTGCTCCAGGGCGTAGGTGTCCCGTGAGCAGGTGTCCAGGATTCGGGCGCCCAGTGTCACGTTGGGTAGCAGCTCTGGGTCTTTGTTGATAAGGTCGATGGCAAACAGCATTGCCTCCAGTCTGTGAATACCCTTCTCCTTCTTTAACTCCCCGCAGGGAACGCCACGCTCACCCCGGGAGTGAACCGGGAACAGGCCACCCAGGATGATGTCCCCATCCAGGCGGATAGAGTGGGCGTATTCAATGGGTGGCGTCTCCAACTTTTGGAGAGAGACTGGTAGCCAGTGGCAAAGGAAGAAGAGGAGCTGGTACTGAGTCCGAATTAAGCGTACAAGATCCATATCCACTGGGTTGTTGGGGTCAGTGTGAGAAAGTATAGGGTTCAATTTCCAGGTAATGGGATTGAGGACTAACGGGGAAGCAGGTGGACAGGAACATCCATTCCCATTTCAAAGCTGAAGTCGAGCATCTTGATCATTTAGGCCACGGGAACGTCTCACGGGGGACAAACGCCTGGTGTGCATGTCATGTGAGTGGCAGCAGGTGATGTAAGAAGATGCTAAAGACGTCAGTGCCTCCTAAACTCTCACATCTTCAGAAGCATCTAAATAAAAGAAAACATTGTGTGAGTGGCTGCACAAAGAGAAGTCAAACATGAATCAGACACGAGCAACAAAGCAAACTCATCAAACTCACGGACATCTTGACAGAAAGGAAATTACATCACAGTCATTTGGAGCTCAGTGTGGTCTTTCACTTCTGCCTCACTGAATAAACAACAAAATCAAGGCCTCTTCCCTCACATTTGCATAGGCAACCAAAGACATTTCGCAGGGAGAGGAAAAGTGTCTATTTGCGGACAGTAGAGCTGTCGGGTTGATCTTTACACTTAAGCTTGAAGTGGATTTGAGAGTAATCAAGGTGAGTTATGACAGAGAGATCTTCACAACAGTTTTTTTTTTTGTCAGGATGCACATATTTAGAAATTTGGGGAAATTGAGATTTCCAGTAATTATTTTGATGTTAATGTTTAATTATATTATAAACTAAAACATATTTTTTCTTTAAATTATTTTGAAGAATAATGATATCAGTATTCAATTGTGTTCTTAAAAATGTTGGGTGTAGGGTGACCAAAAATGGTCAACAATCCTCACTTACATAAATTAACTATAGTGTCCTGTACCCAATAGTAAAAATAAATATAAAAAATTATATATGGTGTCTGAATCATTTTTGGTTGGACTGTATATACAACACACAAGGCTTCAAAACCAAGGTACTTAATTTACACTGTTGTTGGCGAACTTGGCACACACCAAGCACCTGAAACATTTCAGAGAGTCGAGACAGAGAGAGCCTCTCGTGAAACACCTCCACTAGAATGGAGAGCCATCGTTTGATTACGCGCAGTTACGCACAGCCTCGCGCTTCCGAGAGAGAGAGAGAGAGAGAGAGAGAGAGAGAAAGAGAGAGAGAGAGAGAGAGAGAGAGAGAGAGAGAGAGAGAGACGCTGCGCAATCTACCGCCCCCGTGCGCCAAGAGCATCACTCCACACCGTAAAGGAAGTCCACTGCACACTTGAGCTCTCCTGGTGAGCCACTAATGCCACTGAAATCCCTCACACTAACCCAGACACTGTGGAAAGATCCCCTCATTATTCCTGGATCTTACTGTGAACTTTAGATTACCTTCAAGACAACATTAGAAATGTTCTGTTTTAGAACAAAGACTCAGTTATAATTGCTTCTCTTGTTCTGACGCTTTATTGCTGTATTCTATTCTATTTTCTGTTCTTTTCTATATGCCCTGTTTTTCTTCTCCATTCATCTTTGGGAAAGACCAGTGCGCATTCGATTGAAAATGCATTTGCATATAGGATGGTCGATGCATAATTGGATTTGTTTTAGCCTAATATTCTTCTAGCTTGCACGAATTAATCTTTATGGGAGCTCAGGTCTTCCCTCTCTTCTGTCGTTTTTCCAGACACAGATGGAGTTATTACCCTGGGAGTCGCAGAGTCTCCCATTTCTCTTTTTAATTTACACGAATCAGTATGTGTCAAGCAGAACCATCTTCTGCAGGAGATGCCATTATATTTCCACCAGGAGAACCTGTCTCGTAGGAATCCAGAGTTCTCTCTCTCTCCCTCTCTCAACTGTAGTTGAAAAAAAAAACAATCGCGTGCATGAGAGTTTTGAGTCTGTTAATACAATTCATGAGAAGACACGAGACGTTATAACATTCAAATTAAGCACGCAAATTTCTGATTCATTTCTGAATTTATAACAAACATCATGTGTATGAATCAGCATGCATGCGTGTGCATTTACGCACATTCCTTCGATGCAATGATTCACACACTGTCTAGTCAACACAGCCTCTGCATTCTCCTTCATTCCTTGATAAACATCCAATGTCTCAATAAAAGCGCAACTATTGCGTCTAAAACAATAAAGTGCGGTTAAGTGACCATTGTCATCTTAAAAACAAATGAGCTAAACTGCAACATTCCTGTAGGTCTCAGTAACACAATAAAACACAAGTTATCTATTTGATCACTGACAGTTTTCGCGCTCAAAAGATTTCCATGATCAACATTCAAAACAAAAGAATGAGCAGATCATATTTTCTCCTAGATTATTATACTTGCTGTATAAAAGCAATATTTTAAAACATACTAAGATAGAAGTGCAGTAGATGTGAGATCTTACCTTCTTTCTGCCCTCAGATGGTGGTTTGTGGTGCTGAAATGAACAGCGCATCAACAAAATCCTCCCAGTGAATGTGCCTCTCTCTCTCTCTCTCTCTCTCTCTCTCTGTCTCTCTCTCTCTCTCTCTCTCGCGCGCGCGCGCTTCACATGCAGTCTTAAATGAAGCATGCTCTCATTTCAGAAGGAAAACGCACAGGATCGTTTAATCGGAACGATTAAGGAAACACCCACTCTTGTGCACACAAAAAAATAGATGCAGAAGTGCAGAAATAGTTGAAGAAAGGAGAGAATAAATGCAGGAATATGAAGAAAGAATCTAACGTTATTTTGGATTTCGCGATGCAGATTGACTTGAAATAAATATAATTTCTATCTACAGAAACGGCATTAACACGCATTTCAGTTTTTAGTGTCAATATTATGTCTCTGGTGTCATTTAACGCATTATTTTTGGATGTACTCTAAACTACCCTATAGTTCAATGTATTGATTTAATGAGTGTGAATGCAAACAAGTAGCCTAGTTTCAAACTCTCTTCAGCATGTAAAGTCTATAGGCTATTATTTATTTATTCAGTCGTTATTTTGACCACAGCTACAATTAATCAAAGCCACGTCTGAATAAATTGAACATGCATTTTACAACAGGAAAACAAACGAAACATTTTTGGGGGGTTGTCAGCTTTTGGTTGCATTATCCTTCAACAGCTGGTTTATAAACAGGGCACCATTGCCCTCTAGTGGGATCAAAAACACTTGCTCACTCAGGAGTCCCAAACTACTCAGCAGAGCCTCAAATATTCACTACTGCACTCTTTGGGATTTAAAATAATCGTTTAGCCTTTCTGTAATCAATAATACATGTATATACATTATTGAAGGAGAGTGAGGTGTTAGATAGGCTCATTTTAATTAAAAATAATGCTTTTACATGAGAACGCAAAATGCCTTTAAACTTCACTTACAACTTTTTTTATTATTTGAGACAAAGAAAGAAAGAAAAATACAATGCATATTCTAATTTTCTCTGTTTATTGTTGGTCAATACAAATAAAACTGAAAAATAAAATCAAAAGAGAAATAACACTTCTACCAACCTCCAGCCTACAGAAGGTTAAACAAAGAATCTACAGATATGCACAGTGAATGCATCTGAAGACCTTTTGAAAAATGTGAATAGACAAAAGAAGAGCGTAAAATAACATGAGAAGAATCTAAAACTGATAGCAGACGAATTAATGAGAGAACTGCAGGGACACACAATTAACCCGATCTCATAGAGAGTGCTTCACCTGCAATTCACACAAGCACAACTGCTCATCTTCCACAGAGCATAAAACATCCCATCAATATAACTGAGCTCATGCCGTTCCAGTGGTCTTCAGCGTCCAGAGAACAAACACTTCCAGATCTTATCACTGAATACCAATGAGCCTGATGGGAGTCAATAGCCAGCGCTCAGCATGTGTGTCTTGAAGCTCAGCCTGAACTACAACTGGACCCTGGAACAATCGCCTGGACGTTTTTGGACGGAAATGTCAAATCTTATTGATGTCAGCGGGGGAATGGACATATATATATTTCCTCTCACAATCGAGAGTGGTCAGAACCCCTCAGGAACAGATCCCAGAGCACAGCTGAAAATACTGTACCGTTACATTCACATACATTCTCCAATATGTGTTTGGGACGACAGAAAAGCCCCTAAACACACATTTCGCACTGTTTAAAGTCTTCTGTGTACAGCACTGGGCTTTTCTCTGTCACTTTCATGTCTTTGCGCCGTCGCTGCCAGAAGTCAAGTTCGCTGTCAGAAGATATCTAATAAAGAGAGACGGGAAAGTTAGAAAGAGACACCAAAACAGTATGATAGAAACTTATCATGATGTCTCAGAAATGTACCATGGTAAAACCATATTTCTATGGGCACATACTATAGTAATATCATGAAATTTTAAGTGTCTTGGAGTTCCTTGTAAGTTACATCATGGTCAGTTAAACAAAGTTAAACACTTTAAAATATTTGCATTATTATTTAGTAATATATTATTATTATTATATATATAGTAGCTGAAAAACTAAATATTAAATTATGTAAGTCTTATACTATTTTGTCTGAATAAATAAAAAAAATAAAGTTGATAAATTCTACAAGTGAATTTAGGCATCACAACACTATAATGTACAGAGTTAAAATCATATTCATTTTGAGATTTTCGAAAGATTATACTTTGTGTTATTTAATTATTGTTCCTTTCCCCTTTTCTAATGCTCACTTAAAGTTAATCTAAATATAAGAGAGGGACAATCAAAATGAAATATTGAACAATACTGATAAATTAAATAATATAATATAATAATACACTGAGGCTAATTGTTTATCGGACATAATATGCACAGACTGCAGTTCTTCATTGCTTTAGTAAGCAGTTTATTGCGTGAGTAACTAGCAGCAGGTAATCCAGCCTTCATGTGTTTTCCTGTTAGATGTAACTTACTGCAACCCAGAGACAAACACCAGGACTGAGACCCAAAGGAACAAGTGAAACGCTAACTGTCAGAGTGACATATGGACTTCCAGCACGGGGAGAAAATGGAGCATTAACGGGGAAAGAGCAAGTCAAGAATGGTCATGGATACCCAAGGCAACTCCGTCACCCTTATTTGATGATCAGAGAGCTTCTCTTGTCTCTCGGGTCGTGTGACAGAGCGTTGAGATTAATACGAGCCGTTTCCAGAGACACGTGTGAGTTATCTCAATAGCTTCTTAAAGAAGCCCCCCCTCACCGCTCTTTAAAGCTCGAGGTGAGGCCGGCCGGCCTGATTTCCGGGGCTTCATTCTCCCGTGCTGGAAGTCCACCCTGGGATTTCTCTGATTCATTAGCAGCGAGGCTGCAGAAACAATCCGCCAATCAAAGCACAATTCCTCTTTCCACACACCGCCTCCTTCGCCACCGCAGTTCAGAGGTAACACATGCTAGCACTGGACACAACTGCACACACACTAGTGAGCTGCCTACCTAGACAGCTCCTGACTTTGCATCAGGATTGATGTAATTGAATGTAATTGATGATGTGATGAATGTAATTTGCAGAATGCATTGCAATGAGCGGATCTGTCTTTAGAGATGTTTAGGACTAATTCAAGGGTAGAATTGCATGCATTTTTGTCAAGTATGCAATTGAAAAATGCATTGCGATGAAATGATCTGCCTTTTGAAAGCAGAATTGAATGCATTTTTTTGTCAAGAATGCATTGCTATAAGGGGATCTTGCCTTCTGAGATGTTTTGACCAAATTCAAAGGTAGAATTGCATGAATTTCTAATCAAGTATGCAATTGCAGAGCGCATTGCGATGAAGTGGTCAGCCTTCTTAAGACGTTTTAGCCAAATTTGAAAGCAGAATTGCATGCAGTCTTTGTCAAGAATGCAATGAGGTGATCGGCCTTCTGAGAAGTTTTCAAATTCAAAGGTAGAATTGTATGCTTTTTATTTATTTTTTTGGTCAAGAATGTAATTGCAGAAAGCATTGCAAGAGCTACGTGAAAAAACAAAAACAAAGTTGGTGGACAAAGCATAAAAAATGTCACCAAGGAATACTTGTATTTAATAAGTATTGTGAAAATAACCAGCTGTTTGTGTTGACTCATTACACTCACCAAAGCATGACCTTCGATCTTGTTCTGATCCCTGCGCTCTTTGCTGCAGTTTTTAGATGGCTTCTCTTGTGCAACCCTAGGTACCTTGTCTTTTTAAAGCTCTGTCCACATATGTTGCACACGTGCAGAGATTTCTTATTCACACTCCCTTTTGGGCCACTGGCCTTCACTTTTTTGCTATTGGTTCCTTTCCCAGTCTTCAAGGTCTTGCGCATTACTCCAGGTGCTTCCAGGTTCCTGCGTGTCGGATATGGTGAAGTGTGGTTGTGGTGGACTTTCTCTTCTTCTTGACCTTGATTTTTCGCGTCTTCTTTGTTCAACACGACCTCCGCCGGCTTCTTGACGGTGTAGCTCTCCAGTGACGACGAGATCCGGCAAATGTAGGAGGACGACTTCTTGTGAAAGTCCGAGAGATGGCGAAGCACGTCTCTTTTGCGGCGTGTCTTGTAACGGCAGAGCGGACAGCTGTAAAACTTCACGAAGAAGTCCGTGCCGTTGTCCGTGTGCAGCTCGATGTGTTTCTCCAGGTTTTGCACGGAGCTGAATGAACGTTTGCAGAGCTTGCAGAAGCGCGACTTGAAGTCAAAGCCCACGGAGATTTCGGCTTTGGACGGCAACTTGTCCTCTTTAGGGCTCCTCTGGCTCTGGGAGTTACAGGAGGAGCCGGGACTGTCTGGAGCTTTCCCGTTGACCAATTTCTTGGATTCGGACGTGGGATCAGTAGAGTTGGTTGAGGAACCGGAGAATATAATCTTGTGAACAGTTTGCAGGTGTCTCTTAAGGTGACCTTGAACCCTGTATGTCCTATTGCAGAGGGGGCATCTGCAGGAGTCGGAGTCTTCTTCCATTGGCTCATTCTGATGCTCCATACTTGCCTCTGCATCTTCCTCTCCTTTGTCCATGTTCTCTCTTTCATCTTCATCATCAATGCAATTCTTCTCCGCTTCATCTAAGCGGTCCTCCTCTGTGTGCAAGCGCTGGCTGTCGGAGGGGTCGTGTCTCCAGCTCTCTGTGCTCGTGTGGTTGGGACTCTGGGATGAAGGTGGCAGGTCATCTTCTTTCGACAGGTACTGGTACACGGCATTCTGGTTGCTGGCAATCGGCTCAAATTTCAGAACGTATTCCTCTTTATCTGAGCAGGAATAGATGGCTTCAATAAGTTCTTTCATGCTTTTTTTGCCATCTCCAGAGGGGTCTAGAAGACAAACCGGAACTAGATGTTAGTCAATGGGATCGTATCATGGAAAACAGGATTTTCTATGCTTTATTGATATTGAAGAGCACTATTTAGAAATACTATAACACTACAGGTGTAACTCGTAAAATTAGAATATCGTGCAAAAGTTTGTGTATTATTAGTATAACTTTTCTATTAAATTGTAATTGATTTTCAGGGGCATTTTTAATGCTGTAAGTGCAATTTTAATAATTACATTATTAAACGTATTAGTGTTGTCTTATGTCAAATTCCTTAATTGATCGGAACACAACAGGCATGTGATGTAACCAATAAAATGTTAACAACAACAAACACTGATGTTTACTCAGGGTACCCCCAGGATCCTCCAACTTAAATTCAAGGCTTTTTAAGACCTTTTTAATACCATTTCAAATGAAATTCAATGCCAACTTCGTACCCATTCCGACAGAAGTATGAGGGGAAAATGTCAAATCTGTATACATTTTAAACCCTAGAAAATAATTATGTACAAGGAGGTTACTTGAATTAAATATATATTGAATTATATATCAGTCATATTTAATACATACGCAACAGCATTGTAGCGCGCACGTGTGTGTGTAGGCCAGTGTTAATTTTGGCAGCCATTTTTGATTTAGTCTTAGTCTTCAGACGAAAATGCTTATTGGTCTTAATCACATTTGAGTCATCCTGTTTTTTATAGTTGTAGTTGACGAAAAGTCTTTGCATTTTTTGTCAATTTTTAGTCAAACTGCAGTTACTTTACTTTTGGTAAAAACTAAATAAGACCTTTGTAACGAAATCCAAGACTTTGTATACTAAATTCAAGGCTTTTAAGGCCTTAATTTGAGATGATCAAATTCAAGACTTTTTCAAGGCTTTTAAGACCCGCGGGTACCCTGTTACTGAGGCTATATTCTGTTCAAAAGCGGAATAATTGCATAATGTTATGAGATTAGTGTCATTTTAAAATGCCTACTTAAATTATCCAAATGACATCAAAATGGTTTTTCAAAATAATTAAAAAAACAGAAACTAAATGTAATGCCTTTTCATTCATTTTCACTTTTACTATAACACAACGGTAGTTATCAAATTAGATTGTGTAATTCATTTTGTTCCGTTTGATGACTCTTATCACAACCATAACAGGATCAACGGCATACAGTAATGCATCTTGACACACCCTGATTAATGGCAGTGTTAAATGTGTTAGTATGCGTAATTAAAACAATCAAAATTACGTATAGAAGTCTTTCTTAAAAGCACAGTAGCACAAACACTAAATAAGATGCACCAAAAGTTGCACAATTAGATGCTGGAAAATAAACAGAACGGGCAGAATCAATGTCACCAAAACATAATTACGTTTTATTTCCATAAGCCAATGAAAAAATATCATGGCAAACTCAACGCTGGTCTTTTGGAATTGAATGAACAGCAGAAAGGCGCTGTTATACTAACCATCAGGCTCAGGGATTTGAGTGAAACAATAGATTTCCTTGTGCTTGACGAGATTGGGAAGGCCACGGAAGAGACTGCGGCAGAGTTTGCACTCGAAGATTGTGTCCACCTCTTTTAGGAGAATGTGTTTGAGCTGTGCAGTGCCTGCAAATAAACAGAGGGCAGTGATAGGAGTCATTGAGATTCTGTGTCGGTCAAGAACAACGGTGCTCCACATACTTTCCATTTCATTATAATGGATTGTTCTATGATTATAAAGAGATGAAATAGAGGTGAGGTGGCACAACGCACCTGTGCGGAAGCATTCAATGATCTGATGGATGCCAGATTTGGATGTGAGCAGCTGTGTTTGTAGCAGAGCAGGATCTCCAGCTTCTGTGGAATAAACTGCAACAGAAAAACAGTATTTTTTACAGTGAATCACAGCTACATCAAATCATTATTGCACTAAGAACCGTATTAACACCAAGGACAACAACTGTAACGGTAACGATATAGTTTTTAAAATCATTCTAAATAAAATAAAAAAAGGATAGCAGGGTCCAAACCACAACTATAATGATAACGGAGCAGAGAAACTAAATCGTTGGAATCATTATCAGAACTATTTATTTTGAAGAGCTTGAGCATTTAAAGAAACACTCCACTTTTTTGGAAATAGGCTCATTTTCCAACTCCCCTAGAGTTAAACTGGTGAATTTTACCGTTTTCTAATGCATTCAGCCGATCTCCGGGTCTGGCGGTAGCACTTTTAGCATAGCTTAGCATAGATAATTGAATCTGATTAGACCGTTAGCATCTCTCTCAAAAGTCGCCTTGATTCACCAATGTCTTAAAGTTCTTTTTTTTTTCTTTTTTTTAAACTCAGTTTTTCATGTTCAATTTCAACCAAAAGAAAGATGGGAAAACTGGCACCATTTACATATGATTTACATGGAGAAAACAGAAAAACATCCAGAGGGCAGCAGCTTTCATTTCATGGATAGAGCTCTTCCCACAGTATTTACGCATTAGGTCAGTAGACGGTCTTTTGTTGCTGCTCAAACACATTCGGCCACATGCAATGTGGCTACACTACAAAACAATACAAAAAATGATAAAAAAAATACACTACAAAAAAAATGACAAAAATACACTACACTACAAAAGCAATGCGTGTTCGACTAAAAAAGTGGACCTGTATTTAGTGTCGGCCACCTGTGATTTGATCATGCTGACCAAAAACACATCTTAATACCAGGTGTAAACAGGGAAAAGAAAGGAAAGTGTGATGCAAATGAAAAGCGTCCTTCCTTTGCATCACAGAAAACATCCAATGAATCAACTGCCTCAGTTATAATACTGCCTATCTCTCTTATTAACACTTATGACAGTCTGTCAGGCTGAATCTCTTGGAGTAATTCTCCTCAGACAAAATCATTATTCAGAAATGATGATCTGAAGTCTAGTTTGCTGTGCTCAGGCCGGTATGTTTTGGATGGCAGATCTCACTGATATGAATCATATCCATTCAGAGGTTCAGCTTGTGCTTTCTAAATGAGACTTTATTAAAGTTTGCATTATTGATGGGCGCTGCCTGCGACTGCCTAGATGAGTATTTGCGAACGCGTCTGGCTCTGAAACAAAAGCCTTGATTTAACACGCATTTTTTTTCCACTGGATAAATCGGATCATATCTCTTACGTTTGCCAATATTTCAAAGTTGTGATTAATGAAGCGCTAGTTTGTGGAGAACATTACAGAAAATACTTTTATTAGTGGAGTTTGCCTATAACACTAGTATTATTATTGCTCAAACTTAAGGTTGTATTATCGTGGTGGCGAGTTTAACAAACAAAACACCATTTTCTTTCAAATCTAGAAATGCAGCTGTTATCATCTAAACCGACTCTTAAAGAGCATTTTCCGTCACTAGAGCTATATGGGAACAGATACACAGTGGGAGACAATAACTCTTCACTACATGAGGAGGTGGAAATCAATCGTGTGTAAAATACGAGGCATGAACACAGCTGTGGATAAAGCGACCAAATCAGTCAGAGATTGATGATGGGGATGTTGGGGAATTTAATGTCTGGAACCCAGCGGTGTGTTTAGAGAGGTCCTCAGAGACTCGCCTTATATTGCAGGTGTTTTATGTCTGTGCGAGGGATTTTCCTGGAGGAATGGCCGGAAATCTGCCAATATAAGGACCGCTGGGTGAAGAGGTGGCCGTCTACAATCTGCACTTCAACACCGCTGACTGATGCTTTTGGTTTGATGGCCGGTTTCCACCAGACCGTTCAGTCTGTACATTAGAGCCACGGGTCCAGATTTAGCACTTGTCAAGTGGTAGGTGAAAGACAAATTGGTTTTGGCTGGTAAATAAAATAACACTTGATTGACTCACTAGTTGCCTGAAAGTAGTACATGACAGGGTTGTTATTGTTATAACTATAAGTATTAAAATATTTTTAAAAAATCGGTTTTCGGTAACTGAAATTAAGCAGAAATAAAAAAAAAAATATTAATATTAGATGATATTAGTTTTGTTGGGCAACTATTACATCATGGGGACTCGTGTCACAGTGGAGACCTGAATAGAGGATAAACAAGCTTTTAAATCATACAGAATGAGTTTTTTTTTGGAAATGTAAAAATGCAGAAAGTCTCCTGTGATGGGTAGGTTTAGGGGTAGGGTTAGTGTGTGTGTGTGTGTGTGATGGGTAGGTTTAGGGGTAGGGTTAGTGTGTGTGTGTGATGGGTAGGTTTAGGGGTAGGGTTAGTGTGTGTGTGTGTGTGTGTGTGTGTGTGTGTGTGTGTGTGTGTGTGTGTGTGTGTGAGTTTGATGGGTAGGTTTAGGGGTAGGGTTAGTGTGTGTGTGTGTGTGTGTGAGTTTGATGGGTAGGTTTAGGGGTAGGGTTAGTGTGTGTGTGTGTGTGTGTGTGTGATGGGTAGGGTTAGTGTGTGTGTGTGTGTGATGGGTAGGTTTAGGGGTAGGGTTAGTGTGTGTGTGTGTGTGGGTTAGGGTTAGGGTGTGTGTGTGTGTGTGTGTGTGTGATGGGTAGGTTTAGGGGTAGGGTTAGTGTAAGGAGATTAGGGTTAGAATATACAGTTTGTACAGTATAAAAACCATTAAGTCTATGGAGAGTCCCCACAAAGATACTAAACCAGACATGTGTTAGGGTCTGAGTTTGATGGGTAGGTTTAGGAGTAGGGTTAGTGTGTGTGTGTGTGTGTGTGTGTGTGTGTGAGATGGGTAGGTTTAGGGGTAGGGTTAGTGTGTGTGTGTGTGTGTGATGGGTAGGTTTAGGGGTAGGGTTAGTGTGTGTGTGTGTGTGTGTGTGTGTGTGTGTGTGTGTGATGGGTAGGTTTAGGGTTAGTGTGTGTGTGTGTGTGTGTGTGTGTGTGTGTGATGGGTAGGTTTAGGGGTAGGGTTAGTGTAAGGAGATTAGGGTTAGAATATACAGTTTGTACAGTATAAAAACCATTAAGTCTATGGAGAGTCCCCACAAAGATAGTAAACCAGACATGTGTTAGGGTCTGAGTTTGATGGGTAGGTTTAGGAGTAGGGTTAGTGTGTGTGTGTGTGTGTGTGTGTGTGTGTGTGTGTGATGGGTAGGTTTAGGGGTAGGGTTAGTGTAAGGAGATTAGGGTTAGAATATACAGTTTGTACAGTATAAAAACCATTAAGTCTATGGAGAGTCCCCACAAAGATAGTAAACCAGACATGTGTGTGTGAATGAGTGTGAGTGTGTGCGTGCGTAAGTGTATGTGTGCAAGTGAGTGTGTGAGTGAGTGAGTGTGCGTGTGTGTTTGTGTGTGTGTGTGTGTGTGTTTGAGTGAGTGTGCGTTTGTGTGAGTGAG
This sequence comes from Meda fulgida, assembly GCA_030578275.1. Classification (NCBI taxonomy): domain Eukaryota; kingdom Metazoa; phylum Chordata; class Actinopteri; order Cypriniformes; family Leuciscidae; genus Meda; species Meda fulgida. The sequence continues at coordinate 2,227,547 of CM060619.1, forward strand.
TGCGTTTGTGTGTGAGAGAGGGTGAGCGAGTGAGTTCGAGTGAGTTTGAGTGAGTGCGTGCGTGCGTGCGTGCGTGTATGTATGTGTGCGTGTGAGATGGCACGCGATGACTGGTCTGGAAGCAACGTGTAGTAAGATATGTTTCCTGTCTATGAAACGACAAGATTTTAGGAATCAAAATCGTGTAATCTGACACAGTGACTGTCGTAAAAGACAAAAAAATCGTGTAATCTGAACCTGGCATTAAGCCCCTCCCCTGAGCCCACCTCCATACACACATCATCACGTGGGCGTGGCCTCTTGACATCCTACTACAACAGGGGCAAAGAGCAGACCAATCAATGTGTGTGTGTGTGTGTGTGTGTGTGTGTGACGGGGTGTGACCTCACCTCGGTAGGGGTCACAGACTCTAGTGGCCCCTACTGAGTGAAGGACAATAGCAGGCACTGGAGGAATTTGCTGTAATCCTCTAACGGGGAAGGATCAGAGCGGATGGGCTGCTATTAAAATGCCTCTTCTCTAGTTTCGGATTATGTCCATTCATGTGGACAGGTCAGAATGGATCCTATCGGTCAAGTTAAAATGCCTGTCATAGATGAAATTTGCATGTATTATTCATTTAAGATCCAAAAAGTGAAAGTTTACCTAGCGTCTTGCTCGCATGGTCAGGCCCGGGCACAACGGCCTCACCTGTGATGTCATCCGTCTGACAAGACTTCTCATTGGATGGGGTCGAACGGGCTTCCTCCATCTCTAAACCACTTCAGATGTGCCTCTGTGGAGATGGAGAGAACAGCAGATCAATAAACACTCACTCCAAACTCTTAAATGTACTGAAGAGAGGAGTTACAGCATGATGTACTGACAAACACCTCGACACAGAGCTAAAAAAAGACAATGAATGACAGTGATCAAAGACATACACACATATTTTTCTAAAGTAGGCTTTTTTGTCACACACACACACACACACACACACACACACACACACACACACACACACACACACACACACACACACACACACACACACACACACACACACACACACACACACGCACACGCACACACACACGCACACTCAGATATAATCTAATCAATCAAATGAAAACTGTTTGCTAATACGTTTATACATTTATATATTTGTGAAAATATTAGATATTTGTGTATTTTGCACAGTAAATTTGGGAGGGAACACCCGTGCACTGTTGTTCGTTAGGAAGTCGGTTTGGATAACAGCATGTATTAAATCAATAAATGTCAGTTTTAAGTAACGATAACTATTAAATTGCATGTATAATGCTGAATGCATGTTTATTAAATGTAATTACGGCTCACCAGTCTATGCACTGTCCTTTATAATGCATGTTGTTTATAATGATTGCAACTATGATTTAAGTTAGTTTTATTCCTGTTCTGAATGGCAATAAATTTAAGGATTTCTTGTGGAATGAGGGGAACTAAAATACATGTTCATAATGTTTCGTTTTATTAGCTTGAATTTTACATTATTTCTAAATGTAATATTTAAATCTGACACATATTACACATTTGTGACTTATCTGTGGGGTTTTTCAACTTGTATAGATTTGTATTGCATCTCTCAGTATGTTTGTTCATCATAACTTTGCTTTAACGCACTGAACATGCATCTGACTCTTTATCTCTCTCCCTGTCTATTTCACAACACTTCCCTTTGCTTTTGAATTGCAAATATCGGTTGTATAAGATCCTACACAAACACACTCACTAACAGTAAACCCTCAGACTGAAGCCCATGTAAAGAGAGCCATCAAACACCACTCACTGACACAATGTTATTGAAATGTGGAAGCAATTGACAGCGTAATGTAATAAGATGAGTGCTTTTTCAAGGCTAGATGATTTCAAACTACTTATACTGATAAACCGCGGGTCTAATATAACTAGCTAAATGGAAACAAACAATCAAAATCTCTTAAAAAGTCCCCACACATGTAAAAAAACGCAGCAAAAACAACAACAATTGACCTGGAATTTCTTAAATACATTATACATATAAATTTAAAGTGGAATGTCTAAACTTTTTCTCATTATTTTCATGATGATTTTCAATTAATCAATTCAGGTCAGTTTCTCAAACAAAGCTGTGCAACACGAGAAAGCTTTGAAAACAATAAACAAATCATTCACACTACATTTATGATTTTATATGGTGCTCTTTTTGTCATTTTTGGAGCTCAAAAGCCAGTTTCACTGTATGTAAAAGAGCAGCAGGAACATTCTGCTAAACATCTGCTTTTGTGTTCCACTGAGTTCTAATATGTTCTAATATCAAAATTCATTGGCAGCTAACTTATCAATCGATTTTTGCATTAAACGTTCATGCTTAAATGTTTTGATATACGTTTTTTAATAATAGGCCTTTATTACAGTTATCACTTTATCTCATTAGCAGCGTAAAGGAATTTCCACCTTTGAATAATGATTAACCGTCACCCATTATTGTCTACGATATAATGCTATCCAATCATTGCACTCAAACATGGAGGATATGACTCGTTTAAGATGATCAAACCAGTTATTTTTAAATAATTGTCTATGGGCTGGAAATATTCCTTTATTTAAACAACTTCAAATTTGATCTAATTATTGATGATTGCGTCGTAAAGCAAGTGCATGGAAAAAATGCGAACATTATTGTTTAATATAAGACTTCTCCAAACCTTTAATATTTTAAACTTTGCGTAATTCGAATACTCTTTAATGTGATATGGTGTTTGTATTGTATTCTTTCAGTTCTGTTATAAAATAAGGTGATGAGACTGTGAAATATTGCGCATACACGTACGAAATATGCGTCTGAATACTATGACACCTTTTTCACAATACTCAATGAATGATTGTAAACTAAAGTTGGTGTCTTAGAAGAAGTTTCTATTCCAAAATGTTATTCTCATTCTATGGGTAACGCATTACAAGTAACATTAGTTATGTAATCAGATTACTTTTTCAAGTAACTAGTAATGCATTACTTGTGGATTTACAACAAAATATCTGAGTTATGTTTTTAAATAAGTAGCCTAACTCGAGTTCCTTTGTTTTTCCCATGTATTGACCGACAGCTCTCCTGTCCTCATGTTGAGAAGAATCGTGAGTAAAACGTGTGTGAAAATTATGGTTATATATAGATCTAGACTAAATGTGAAAATGCATCATCTCACTTGCACAAAATCAGATTCAGTATTCCTCAAACTAAACAAAAACAGTGAAAAACTCACAATAATGCAAACTTGCAATAAATGTTAAATTACACAAGTATACTCAGGTGAAAAGGACGTACTGTTAAATGTATTAAACATGCATTATAGTATATTTTTATTTTACTAAAAACATACAAGTACATTTTTAATACATTTAATAGTACGTATTTTTCACCTGGATACTTTATGTATTTAATCTCACTTTATTAACCAATGTCTTTCCTGCTGACCTTCAATGATCCAATTAAACCATAGTAATACGCAAAAATGACTTTAGATAAACATCACATTTGTGTTTCACTATTTTTCTAAAGTAACTGTTGAACTTTCTTCTCCTGTGTCCTATTCTCCTGCAGAACAGCTGAAGGTTTGTTTGAGTTGCGCCCTCTACTGTACAGGAGTAAATTTGCATTTCCATCAGGCTGAGGCTTATTCATTTCTCCTTTACTGTGAAAGGGCCCTTATATTTGGCAAAAACAGGACCTTTTAATTGTTTAAAAATTCACAATGCATTACTTTCCATAAAAAGTAACTAACACCAGTTAGTTACTTTTTAGGGAGGGTCACAATATAGTAATGCATTCTTTTTATAAGTAATTTTTCCCAACACTGGTCGTTACATCGCGTTACGTGTGCCTATTCTCTAACATGTTCAGTCAAAATCTCCTGAAGACTGCAATACTGTGAGTTGTTCTGCAATACTTAAGTATGATCTTGGAGAATATGCTATACTTGAGTGCTATAGAAAATGAACACTTGAAATCTTGCATTTACAGTCAGAAACTAGCTGGCAATCACATTATAAACACCTGTCTTCAAATGTTAAACGCCTATAAAGTCAGATTCTGGTGAAATTAATGCTGTTTTCGTGTACCAGTTTCAGATAAACAACTCGTTTGTCCGAGAATGGTGATTAAACAAGTTGCTTTTCAACGATTTTTTTGCATTAAACTAACTTCTAAATTAAAGTAGAAACGTTTTTGGCCGGATATTTTGACTTTTGTTTGAGTTAAAATGTTGTCACGCTATCCAAACGGCCACTTTAACATATTTTAAAGTATTTTTAAAACCTCATCCACAATCTGAAACTACCAGACACAAGGAAGAACCACATACAACGCGACTTTAAACCCACAAAGTACGATTTACGCATATGAAAACGCATAAAAACGTAATCAAACACGGGAAATAAACTTTACGGCACATCAACATCCAGCTGCGCGGAACCGAACCACAGGCACGCGCTGCGCTTTGCTCGTCATTGCGCGCGGCGCTGGAGAGCCTCGCGCCATTGCGCGCGCTCTCCCGAGTCACACAAGACAAATATCACAACAAAACACAAACAGTGTTGCTAACAACAGTCATCCGCATCTAATAAACTAGGTACACATTTTATAATCACGCGCGGAATCGAAACCGATCGTCTCTTCGCCATCCACAGACTGAACAACAAAACCATGACGCCATTTTCTGCAAAACAACCGCGTTCGGAGAGGAAACGCGACGCTTTTGCGCGTTTAAAACGCACGTAAACCGCTCCATCAAAGGTCGCGATGCTTAAACGGAGCTTTTAGGTGTTCTTACCGATATAATCCGCAGATTCCCAGGAGATACTTCGACTCTATGAGCTCTGGATGATGTGTGACGCCTCCGCGCGCATGAATGTGAGTCTCCAGCAAATGCACGTGCCCGGCTGAGCAAACACTGGAGATCTCTCAGGGTTCGTGACCTAGTGCTTAAAGATCCGGCCTGGACCGAGAAGCTCGGGGGTTCGAGTCGCTATCACCAATCGACACATTTAGCTACAACATTTGATCAGACTATCACACAAATGCCAATGCAAATAAACTGACTAAAAGCAGTTTAACATTTCTAATAAAGAAAATTTCTGGCAATAGTGACATTTTAACTGTTTTAGAGGTCATTCTAATGGACTCAAAAAGTTTGTTTATAAATGTAAAAAAGTTCGTTCTTTTCATATTTTTATTATTACTTTTTTATTGGTTTAATAGCCTAGTATAAAGTTATATTTAAGTTAATTATAAGTTATACATACTACAATAAAGTCATTTTTCTTATCAGTATGGTTAATGAATCATTGAGAGTCAGCAGAAAATATATTTATTAATAAAGTGAGATTAAATGCAAAAAGTATACTTTTTAAATTTAGTATATTTAATTATTGTAGGCGTTATTCTGAGTTTTTAGCTGTTTTTATTCACTTTGAGGAATACTAAATGTGTTTTTGTGTAAGTGAGATGAGTAAATGTTCACATTTAGTCTAAAACTACAAATAATTAGGCTACATAGTATCGATATAAGACTATACTATTAGTAGGCTACTATATTATTATGTATTAGGGGATAATATATAAAATAAAGAGTAATGATCAATATTAGATTACTCGAATCCGAAATTGTATATGAATAGAATGTATAAAAAAAAATGAAGTGATTATAAGCTGGCAATGCCAAGTAAACTTCTGACCTGTCGTCAGGTGCTGGGTTGTTGCGTTGCTGGGTTGTTGCGTTGCTAGGATACCAGCACACGAGATTCGCGAGTAACACTTGTTTATATGAGCACGTGCGTCTGTTTTTATTAGCTTGTGCGCGTCAAAAGATAGATAGATAGATAGATAGATAGATAAGCTTTAAGCCTGTTCTTGAAGACAGTGAATCTTCTGTAAGAGTAAACACTAAATAAATTACCTCTCGACACAGACGCTTGAATACAAATCAAGAACGCAGGCAAGCAGGTAAGAAAAATTTATTTCTGTAACAGCTGAAATGCAAAATATCATCAAACCCGAAAATACACATCTATATCATTGAGAACACATGAGCCAACAGGACACACACTGTATAAAGGACACGGGAATGACAGAAATGCTGTCTCTGATGAGTCCAGGTATAAAAATAAGGCCTTATAAATCTTTACAATTGTTACAGCTGGGTCACACTGAAGCACTGAAGGTGTCGCTATAATACATCTATGAACATACGCATCACGCAAGAGTAAAGGGTGGAAAACCTCAATAACAGGCTGATTGTGCAGTGTTATGACAAACCACATATTTAGCAATGGCATTCACTAATAATGGCAAAGTAGTAGACTGCACACATGCAACAATATATCAGTAGACAAACTGAACTGATCAGACTGACTGTATGGAGAACATTACAGAATTAATTCATATTGCTGCAGGCGTTTTCCTTTAGATGGAAGCAAGCAGAGTGTCTTTCTTTCACAGAAAAAACAAACTGCGCGTGTTTTTGAGATCAATGTGTAACCGAGAATGTAGCTTAAAATACAATAATTCTAATTAATTCATCTGACAGTTATGATCTATGCCACAGATTAAAAAAAAAGTTTTTTTCCTCGCAATTTCGAGTTTACATCTTGCAGAATTGCAAGAAGTGCGTGACATTTTTTTTCCAGAATTGCGTGACATAATTGTGAGTTAAAGTCAGAATTGCAGTTATAAAGTCAGAATTACGTGTTAAAGTCAGAATTGGAAGTTATAAAATCTGAATTGCGAGTTATAAAGTCAGATTTGCGAGTTAAAGTCAGGATTGCGAGATATGAACGTACAATTGCGAGATATAAAGTCAGAATTGTGAGATAAACTTACAATGGCAAGATATAAAAGTCAGGATTGCGAGTTAAAGTCAGGATTGCGAGTTATAAATTCAGGATTGCCAGTTATAAATTCAGAATTGCGAGTTAAAGTGAGAATTGCCACTTATAAAGTCAGAATTGCGAGATATGAACGTGCAATTGCGAGATATAAAGTCAGAATTGTGAGATAAACGTACAATTGCAAGATATAAAGTCATGATTGTGAGTTATAAAGCCAGGATTGCGAGATATAAAGTCAGGATTGCGAGTTATAAATTCAGGATTGCGAGATATAAAGTCAGGATTGCGAGTTATAAATTCAGGATTGCGAGTTAAAGTGAGAATTGCGAGTTATAAAGTCAGAGTTGTGAGATATGAACGTACAATTGCGAGATATAAAGTCAGAATTGTGAGATAAACGTACAATTGCAAGATATAAAGTCAGGATTGCGAGTTATAAATTCAGGATTGCGAGTTATAAATTCAGAATTGCGAGTTAAAGTGAGAATTGCGAGTTATAAAGTCAGAATTGCGAGATATGAACGTACAATTGCGAGAAATAAAGTCAGAATTGTGAGATAAACGTACAATTGCAAGATATAAAGTCAGGATTGCGAGTTATAAAGTCAGAATTGCGAGTTATAAATTCAGAATTGTTAGTTATAAAGTAGGAATTGCGAGATAAAAAGTAAGAATTGCGAGTTATAAAGTCAGAATTGCGAGTTATAAAGTCAGAATTGCGAGTTACAAAGTCAGAATTGGGAGTTATAAACTCAGAATTGCTAGAAAAAAGTCTGAATTGTGAGATAAAAAATTGTTTTATTCCGTGGCGGAAACAAGCTTCCATAGTAATCTCACTCAATTCATTGTAAAATCAGCCTAGTGAATAAAAATAAGATGGAAAAAAAACAAAAAAACAAACAAAAATAAATTAAAAAATGCAACAAAAAAAAAAAATTAAATATAAAAAATATATAAATAAAATAAAAAATTGCACTGCATGCCATGGTGACAATCATTAATTTCTACAAGAGGGACGTGTATATAATAATAATAATACTTCATAGTTACAGTTCAACAATATTGATGAACTGTAGTACACAGTTTTTTGTGGCACTATTGGACCAAAACAAAGAGCCATAAGATCAATAAGAGACAAAGGGGTTCAGATCATAAACATTACAACTGCAATCTGGCTCACTCAGTTTACTTAACAGACTTTTCTGAAAAAATATATTATTGTGTCAATAATTCTATAGAATAATCTCTAATGATTGATGTGCAATGGGAAAAGGCAAAACATGTAACGAACATCCTGTGGTTTTCTGTCTGCGGCGTGGATGGGTTGGAGAAACTCCACATGAAGCGCTTCTTCAGCCGTTAGAGATGGTGCTGAAGGGATCCGCCTTGGTTTCTAGCTCGGGCTCGCATTGGCATCAAGGCAACACGGTAAAAATCCTACATGTTTTTTGGGGGGTCACAGCAAACAAGAAGCTGGCTTTCACAGAGCGTATCGTCTTTGCACAGTCGAAACAACTATATATGATTCATATATCAATAATTACATAAATAAAACTCAAATCTTGAAGAAAAGTGTACAAAAAAAGCATCTTTACAGGAGTTGTCTATTTGAATATTAGTATTCTTATGGTTGCGATGAAGACCCTCTCAGAGATGGAGCTCAAATTGTAAATTATGACAAAAGAATTTGGGAAACCTGTTTGGAAATAATCATAATTTTCTGTTTGGTGAGGTTAGTGGCGCAGACATTACACACTTCACCTCTGATGTCAACATGAAATACTCAATGAGATTCAATCAACCGTACTTCTTTTTGTAAAAATCGGTCATGATGTGCCGTAACATTTATTGTAATACATGAGACCAGGAGCATGTACACTACTAATTAATTTTTTTTTTTTTTTTTAAATAAGTCTCTTTTGCTCATCACGACTGCATTTATTTGATCAAAAATACAGTAAATATTGTGAAATAATATTATCATTTAACATAGCTGTTTTCTATGTGTATATATTGTAAACTGTAATATTTTCCTGTGATCAAAGCTATATTTTCAGCATCATTACTCCAGTCTTCAGTGTCACATGATCCTTCAGAAATCACTCTAATATGATGATTTGCTGCTCAAGAAACATTTATTAGTATTATTATATCAGTGTTGAAAACAGCTTAATATAATATTTGTGGAAACCTTGATTCTGTGATAAATAGAAAGTATATAAATGTAATTTATTGATCAATGTATTGCTAAATAATGTAAATAGGAAGTAAATTGAGAAGGTCTCTTTGAGAAGGTCTTCATTTCAGGTGGTTAAACACTAAAACACACACATATTGACCTTGTGACATCTTTAAAAAATAAAATTGGCAACAGACTGCCAATACTGGCTCACTGCAATGTACCTTTCCTCTAGAAAACTGTGGGCACATCATCATTTCAGTTAGTATTCCTTTAAAAAATAATCCGACAGTGATTATTAAATGGGACGAGCGAAGAAACGTCCGGCCCTTTCGTGTTTAGGTCTATGAAGATAAATCTGACTGAGGAAGATCGAAACCACTAAATCCTTGAACCTCTGAGAGATACTAACAATAAATACAACAGCAAAAAATATATCATAAAAGATATGTACACACATTTCCAACAATAGGGTCTCAATAATACTTAAAACTTTGAAAATGGCATACAAATATACTTCTGCTCAATGTGTGAAGCACTAATCAGGCCAGTTAGAAAATTAATAAAGACGATAAATTATTATACAAAATTCATCACCGGTTAATGTTGCTTTACAACAAGAGTACGACTCCTGACTTTTTAAAATCAACAAAAAACAAATAATCAAAAACCTAAATTCATCCAAGTTAGAAAAATACAACTTGCCAAAAAAAAAAAAAGCGTCTGTAAAATATTCCCTTGATAGTTTTTCCCCTCCTTTTGTGTAGTTCAGGCATGAAATTAAGTGCACTTTAGATTGACACGGTTGAGTCTGAAGGGGTTTCCCTCCATCCACATGAAAAGCAAAATAAAACCTGTATCGCTGAATGTCTGAAACTGGTTAAATCAAAAGAATCTGAATCTATGTGAAACTGAAGCTTGTGAATATCGTCATTTCAAAAGGAGACGAGAGATAGGCTTTATCTTCCATGAAGTCTCCAGTGACGGGTTTATTCCTAATGGTTTTGGAGTGGAAGAAGGCCTGTAGGGAAGGAGAGGGCGAACGCGAGACTCAACCGTAGAGCGATCAGAGGCAGCGGTGGGATAAAGGCAGGACAGGCGGCCCTCAGGAGCCTCAGGGTCTCGTTCCAGCGTCAGTGAGGGACCTTGGGCTGCAAAAGAGGCTTGTGGTCAGTAGGGGTGTCAATATATCGCAATACAAAAATGCAACAATACGTATCGTGGATAGTGACATATATTGTGTATAGCACACCCCCCAAAAAAAGAAAAAAGTCAAGTGTAGTGTCAGTAGTACTACTTTTAACTACTATATAATGTTGAATATAATGTATAATAATGCAATAGGGGAATATTTGTGTGTCCTGATAATGCCAGATGTCTGATGTTACCAGTAAAAAGTGCTATTTTAAATATATCTCAGTGACACAGTGCTAAAATAATTCTGTTTTCAGCTTCAGAATCATGAATATTGTTATTCTGGCGTCTCTATTGTCCTGTGCTTTGGGTTTCAGCTCCATGTCTATTCATTTACATCCACAATGTAATATCAAATTTAGCATTTTAATCAACAGTGCATTTTTTGTTACCCTTCTATCATATGTCTTGGAGTATCGCAATAATGTCGTATCGTGAGTTCAGTATCGTGATATGTATCGAATCGTGACATGAGGGAATATAGTAGTTAGAACTGTGAACTGAAATTTAAGCTCTTAGAAGCATTACATTTAAAAACGATTTTAGGCATCATTTGTAAAAAAACAATTCACATCAAGAATTGATGCGAATCACAGAGCATTATAGCAAAATCATGTGAAAATAGCGTGAATGGAGGAATACAATCACAGTATCAGGGTTCACACACCTGTGGAACAACAAATACAGGGGTTTTTCAGTCAATCGTAAGAATTTTTACGATTATTTTATAGGTACTCAACTCCCAAAGAACAACTTGCAGCTGATGAAGAGTTCAATATTTCAAAGCTAGAAAAGTTTATAGTCACTATAGAAATCCCATGATTTTAAATGACTTAAAAAAACATAAAAATTTGAATAAAATATGCTGTATATAATAAAACAATAAAAATAATAACAAAATAATAATAAAATATTATCAATCTTTTAATGAAAATAAATAGAACAAAATATAATAAAAAAGATATATTTTTAAGGCTAGAAAAGGAATATATAGTAGACTAGACAAATATGCAGTGAAAGATAAAAATTCCATGAACTAAAAAAAACAAAAACATACATTTAAATATATATATATATATATATATTTTTGTATCATAGTTCTTTTCCAGGCTCGAAAAACACATAATGGAAAAAGATTTCATGAACTTTCATGAACAATCCGTTTATTGCGTCTGTCACGTGACATGAACGAAAGACTTGGAAGGTAAAGTAATTAATTATGTTCCCTGTAAAAAAATGTTTGACTGCATTATAATAATTTGTTAATTCAGAATATGATCAAGATTGCGTAGGTGGATGTGTTCAGGGAATTTGGCTGTTAAAAGTACAACATTTAAAGCCACTTAAATGACCGAAATGAAAAAAAGATTAGTTTATTTTGATGAACGAGATCGATGAAGAGAGTCAGTAAAATGATCCGAACTTCCCATCAGTAGTAAGGAAGCATTTCTGCATGGTGTTGCTAAAAGAGTGTGTTTCACCTGTGTGTTGAGGACGCTGTGGGCCGCTTCGCCTGACGACAGCAGAGCGCGGCTGCTCTTCCTGAATATCCCGTCCAGTGCTGTGGATTTGGTGCTTTTGCTGGGTTTGTGACTCGATCCGGCGCTCTTCCTCTTCTTCCCATCAGAGGAGGTGTAGGACAGTGTGTTGTGATCCCCGGTGAGCGCCTGCGGGAGGGACAGATCCACACTGCCGAACCGGGGCTTGACCCGCATGCTGAGGGCGGCCGTCCCGTTACTAGGGGTGTAACAATACAGTATATCGTGTCACAATATATCGCAATACTAAAATGCAACAATATGTATTGTGGATAGTGACAATATATATTAGTGTTGGGCGATATGCTCCATTTTCATCTCGTCCTATCGTCAGCCTGTGAGATCGGCGATACACGATATTATCGTGAGGGGGCGGGGCTTACTTATTTACTCATTAATTTGCTTGTTTTATTACTTCGTTTTATATATGAGAATCTTTTTCTATTTTTCTAGCAAAGGAGGAGCGTTTATGAATAGGCTAGATAGATCAGGTTATTTTCTGGTATAGTGAGGTAAAAAAAATGAAATAATTTTTGTATCTGAGTATTTCAAAATGGCGGCCGTCCCGTTACGAGGGGTGCAACAATACAATATATCATGGCACAATATATCGCAATACAAAAATATATATCGTGGATAGTGACAATATATATTGCGTATAGTTCACCCAAAATGAAAATTACTGTGTGGGAAAAAATTCACATTTTCAGAGTTTTAGTGTCTACATTAAACCACTATATATAAAATGTTGAATATAATGTATAATAATGCAATAGGGGAATATTTGTGTGTCCTGATAATGCCAAATGTCTGATGTTACCAGTAAAAAGTGCTACATTTTTTAAATATATGAGTGAACGCATATTCGTCTAAAATAATCCTGTTTTCAGCTTCAGAATCATGAATATTGTTATTCTGGCGTCTCTATTGTCCTGTGCTTTGGGTTTCAGCTCCATGTCTATTCATTTACATCCATAATTTAATATCAAATTTAGCATTTTAATCAACAGTGCATTTTTTGTTACCCTTCTATCATATGTCTTGGAGTATCGCAATAATGTCGTATCGTGAGTTCAGTATCGTGATATGTATCAGATCGTGACATGAGGGAAGCGTTACCCGTTACTGATGTGCGGTGGGAGATGGCAGCTGTTCCCGCTTTTCCTGTAAGCCGCTGCTTCAGAAGCGGGAGGCGTTTTCCGTCTTTTGGGTCCCGGTCCTTCCCCTGAGGCTTTCGGTGTCCTGGCCGGTTTATTCCTCTGCAGTCGGGGTCCGGGATGGGGTCCGGGATCAGGGTCCCTGATGCAGAAAACACCAGCGCCGTTATGGGAGAGAGAGGAGACGCTGTCCACAGGAGCCGTGAGGAACGCTGAGCCCAGGGGAGAAACTTCACATGAGCTTGTCATGCTCTCCACCGCTAGGGGGACTTTCCTGTGGCAAACAGGATATGACATCACCAGTCTGTGGTAGGAAGCTATGTGGCACGTTAACCTAAATAATGTGCATTTACAGAGCGAGAGAAAGCATTGTGTGCGATTACACAGCTTGACTCAAGCCAGAAACATTTCATTTGTTTCTGCCTGAAGTTAAGGCTTCTGAGAATAACCACAAACATCTGGGTCATATTTCACCCCCAAATCAAAGAAAACATGTAAAATAATATTTTGCTAACACTTTACAAAAAGGTTCCATTAGTTAACATTAGATAATGTATTAACTAAAATGAACCAAAACATTTGTTACGGGATTTATTCATCTTTGTTAATATTGTATAGCCGTGTATTGTTTGTTCATGTTAGTGCACAGTGCATTTAACTAATGTTAACAAACACAACTTTTGATTTTAATAATGCATTAGTAAATGTTGAAATTAACATTAATTTAAATGAATAAATGCTGTAGTATTGTTCATTCTTAATTCATATTAACTAAAGTAGCTAACTAATGAAACCTTATTGTTACCAGAAAATTAAATCTATTATTGGGATGCATTGCAATATTAATTTCATCAAGTTATATTTTATAGCATTATTAAATATAATTTATGTTTTAGGCTATATTATTATATATAGGTTATATTATTATTATTAAACATTAACATTAAATTGTCAGATAATACTGAATAATTCAAATTGTAAATGTGCTTAACTGCCAGGAAAATGTTTACTAATAATTATTTACTTGTATTATTAACAATCATATTTATGACATTATTCAGTTTTTAAAAAATATTATAAATTATAATTATTATTAATAAAAATGTATGTTTAACCACTTGTTTAAAAATGTCTATTTATTTATAAAATTCTAGTATTATTTTCCTAATGCAAAATAATTTTCTTTATTTTTTTTTGGGATGAAAGAAGATTTGGGATGGGAAGAAGGAAGATGAAGATTTATTTGCACCGCAACAGTGTTCATGTGGTTATTTTTTACAGCACTTAAATATAAATCTTTATTTTAAAAAAATAAATAAAAATTTAACATCAAAATAATGTGCAAAAACAAACATCCAGAATGGTCCTAAAAAGTCTTTATTTTCCTAACACACATTATTATTACTTTTTTTGATTATAGGGTGAAATGCCACCCTAATATTTGAAAGCTTTTCTTAAATTCCCAGTGATGTAAAAACAAGTGGGTCCACCCATAAATTCTCCCCCGATGTGTCCACAATAGCACAAGCAGACAAAGAAGTGTGTAGAAGTGTGTAACTCGCCTCCACATGAGAGAGTTGACGTGTTTTTCCACCATGCAGTGAAGCGCCAGCCTGACCCGATCCCACCGCCTGTTGAACACGTAGTGACCTCTTCCCATCATCCGACTGCTGAACGCACAACACTAACACACACCAGCACAGACAGACAATAGGTTTCTCAGAGTCTATTACTTAAAGGGATAGTTCACCCAAAAATGAAAATTAGCCCATGATTTACTCACTTTCAAGTCATCCCAGGTGTATATGAACCCTTCTTTCAGACCAATACAATCGAATCGGAGTTACATAAAAAAAATGTCCTGGCTCTTCCAAGCTTTATAATGGCAGTGGATGGCCGTTTCTGTTTTGAAGTCGATAAAAGTGCCATTATAAACGAACTCCACACTGCTCTGGCAGGTTAATAAAGGCCTTCTGAAGCGAAGACATGCGTTTGTGTGAGAAAAATATCCAAATTTAAAACTTTATCAACTAAAATAACTAGTATACGGCCAAACGAACATACTTATGTGAGTAATGCGACGCACTGCTGATATTTACGCTACGCCAGGACACACTATACGCTACTTCTGACGTCACAAGTTGTGTAAGTTGCGCTTTAGGCATAAGTAGAATCCGTAAGTTTGTTTGGCCGGAAGATAGTTATTTAACTTTATAACATGTTAAATATAAATATTTTTCTTACACAAACACATCGGCGCCAGAGCAGTGTGGAGCACTTTTATCATGGATAGATGCACTTTTATCATGGATGGATGCACTTTTATCATGGATAGATGCACTTTTATCATGGACAGATGCGCTTTTATTATGGACGGATGCACTTTTATCATGGATAGATGCACTTTTATCATGGACGGATGCGCTTTTATTATGGACGGATGCACTTTTATCATGGATAGATGCACTTTTATCATGGACGGATGCAATTTTATCATGGACAGATGCACTTTTATCATGGACGGATGCTCTTTTATCATGGACAGATGCACTTTTATCATGGACGGATGCTCTTTTATCATGGACGGATGCTCTTTTATCATGGACGGATGCTCTTTTATCATGGACAGATGCACTTTTATCATGGACAGATGCACTTTTATCATGGACAGATGCGCTTTTATTATGGACGGATGCACTTTTATCATGGATAGATGCACTTTTATCATGGACGGATGCGCTTTTATTATGGACGGATGCACTTTTATCATGGATAGATGCACTTTTATCATGGACGGATGCAATTTTATCATGGACAGATGCACTTTTATCATGGACGGATGCTCTTTTATCATGGACGGATGCTCTTTTATCATGGACAGATGCACTTTTATCATGGACAGATGCGCTTTTATTATCATGGACGGATGCGCTTTTATTATCATGGACAGATGCGCTTTTATTATCATGGACGGATGCGCTTTTATTATCATGGACGGATGCACTTTTATCATGGACAGATGCACTTTTATCATGGACGGATGCACTTTTATCATGGACAGATGCGCTTTTATTATCATGGACGGATGCGCTTTTATTATCATGGATAGATGCACTTTTATCATGGATAGATGCACTTTTATCATGGATAGATGCACTTTTATCATGGACAGATGCACTTTTATCATGGACAGATGCACTTTTATCATGGACGGATGCGCTTTTATTATCATGGACAGATGCACTTTTATCATGGACGGATGCACTTTTATCATGGACAGATGCGCTTTTATTATCATGGACGGATGCGCTTTTATTATCATGGATAGATGCACTTTTATCATGGATAGATGCACTTTTATCATGGATAGATGCACTTTTATCATGGACAGATGCACTTTTATCATGGACAGATGCACTTTTATCATGGACGGATGCGCTTTTATTATCATGGACAGATGCGCTTTTATTATCATGGACGGATGCCCTTTTATTATCATGGACATATGCGCTTTTATTATCATGGACGGATGCACTTTTATCATGGACAGATGCACTTTTATTATCATGGACGGATGCACTTTTATCATGGACGGATGCACTTTTATCATGGACGGATGCACTTTTATCATGGACAGATGCACTTTTATCATGGACAGATGCACTTTTATCATGGACGGATGCTCTTTTATCATGGACGGATGCACTTTTATCATGGACAGATGCACTTTTATCATGGACAGATGCACTTTTATCATGGACAGATGCGCTTTTATTATCATGGACGGATGCGCTTTTATTATCATGGACAGATGCGCTTTTATTATCATGGACGGATGCGCTTTTATTATCATGGACAGATGCACTTTTATTATCATGGACGGATGCACTTTTATCATGGACGGATGCACTTTTATCATGGACAGATGCACTTTTATCATGGACAGATGCTCTTTTATCATGGACAGATGCACTTTTATCATGGACAGATGCACTTTTATCATGGATAGATGCACTTTTATCATGGACAGATGCGCTTTTTTATCATGGACAGATGCGCTTTTATTATCATGGACGGATGTACTTTTATCATGGACGGATGTACTTTTATCATGGATACATGCACTTTTATCATGGACAGATGCGCTTTTTTATCATGGACAGATGCGCTTTTATTATCATGGACGGATGCACTTTTATCATGGACGGATGCACTTTTATTATCATGGACAGATGCACTTTTATTATCATGGACGGATGCACTTTTATCATGGACGGATGCACTTTTATCATGGACGGATGCACTTTTATTATCATGGACAGATGCACTTTTGTCATGGACAGATGCACTTTTGTCATGGATAGATGAACTTTTATCATGGATAGATGCACTTTTGTCATGGACAGATGCACTTTTGTCATGGACAGATGCACTTTTGTCATGGATAGATTAACTTTTATCATGGATGGATGCACTTTTGTCATGGACAGATGCACTTTTGTCATGGACAGATGCACTTTTGTCATGGATAGATTAACTTTTATCATGGACGGATGCACTTTTATCATGGACGGATGCACTTTTATCATGGACAGATGCACTTTTGTCATGGACGGATGCACTTTTGTCATGGATAGATTAACTTTTATCATGGATAGATGCACTTTTTTATCATGGATAGATGCACTTTTATGAGCTTCAAAACAGAAACGGCAATCCACTGCCATTATAAAGCTTGGAAGAGCCAGGACATTTTTTTAATATAACTCTGATTGTATTGGTCTGAAAGAAGGGTTCATATACACCTAGGATGGTTTGAGAGTGAGTAAATCATGGGCTAATTTCAATTTTTGGGTGAACTATCCCTTTAATGCATATACAGCAATATAAAATGTCCCAAAACACAACAGACAAACAGCAGTGCGGTGATTCATGGTTTTCTTCAGCTCACGCTCAGGGGTTGTGGGTGTTGTGGAGAATAATGGCACATCAGCTTCTCTGTCTCTTCAGGAAGATCCGCTTCTCCTTCATCACTGGACAGACGCGAGTCTCCGCTGATTCTCTGCCAGTCGAGCGCCGGTTCAGGAGCAGCGCTGAGCAAGACCCCACACACCCTGCAGAGCAAGACATGATCATCTGACAAACCTTCCTGGCAAGGCGAGGTTATTCATGTGGCATATACAGGGTGTCTACAGATATAAACAAGTTCAACTTAAGACTTTTTAATGCCACTTTCAATGAAATTTAAGACCAAACCTGTGACGGAAATACACATTATATTACATGCGTATATGTAAAATGTAATGTTTAACCCAAGTAATTTAATATTAACTACTTGTTTATGGAACTAAAATCAATGTAACATTTGCAATCGTGAGGATATTAAGCAAAATAGCTCCCATCATGTTATGTTACTTAACTATATCATATGTTATAAATAAAAAAACTCAACATTTTGAGTGAGTCAAACTCACAATTTTTTTTTGTGTGTGTGCTTTTATGCTCATTTGTTTTGATTTCTCACTATAAAATCTCTAACAGTCTCCACAGCGCTACCAGAAATACATTATCAATCGCTGTTTATGTAATAAAATCAGAATCATTCTCGCGATTCGATGCTTCACTGGTTATTTGACGGACATTCAGTCTGTCAGACTACAGAAATATTAGCGGTAATGTGACCAGAAATATTTAAGACCCATCGAATCTGAATTTAAGACATTAATACTTTTTAAGGCCTTTTATTAGGAAAACTGTATTTAAGACATTATAAGCTTTTTTAAGGACCCGCAGCCACCCTGATAGCACATAATTCAGTGTTCAACTCTCTTTAATGTGTTATGTTGCTGTTTGAGCATGAAAGAGTTCTTCTCTATATCAGTGTTTCTGAACTCCTGAAACGCCTCCATTGTAGTCTTGAGTTTCTCCGGGAACGAACACATCACAATATTCCTCATTATAATAATTCATACGAAGAATAAAGGGGCGGGGCCTGGTTGAGTTAGTAGTGTGTTAAACTGGTGGTTATTGTAAGGGGCGGGACATTTTTCAAACACACGAAGCGCTCGACCAATCACAACACACTGATCCAGCCGACCAATCAGAGCACAGTGTGCTTTTCAGGAGGAGGGGCTTCATAGAGACAGGAAGTAAACAGAGCGTTACTGACAGACTGGGAAGAGAGGAGCTGCAACAATGGAGAATATGAGGAAAATAATCAACATTAAAGCAGGAAAACCTGTTCTAGTAGAGTCTGAAAACATCAAAAATCATAAAATAATCAAAACAGATGCATAAGAAATAAAAATAATAAAAACATCTGTTAGACTAGGGCTAAGCATTATACTGAATATACACGATTCACAGATGATTTTTTTGGCACTTTAAAATCAAGTAACGTGAATATTGCAATGAATTTAAAATGCACTTTTATTTGCCCATTAAGTTTCCTAAAAAAATGTATTTTATATTTCATTATTTTTTATCATTATTTATATATAATTTCACAATCTTTTCTTGTCCCAATTTAAACTTTAGTAGCAAAAAAAAAAAGATGGTAAAAGTTGGTAAATTTGATTCAATTCTGTGAATTAATTCAGAACTCAACGATTCAAAGCGCACCCTCACTAAAATGTTTTCGTATAAATATTTAGGAAAATATGCCACTTTATTGAAGTGAATATGTTGGTGCATTTAAATAAAAATGGATTCAATAGAATATGTTTATATATTGATAAACGGCATATGAAACATTCCTTGATTGTTTTAACAACATTTTTACAGTTTTACCTCTGAAAGTAAATATTATGAACCTAACTGGCAACAATGGTTCAAATGATTGAGTTAGCACTTTTAATCAATGTAGTCGGCAGAACGTACCTGTGCAAGTGTGAATTGGCCAGCCTCAGTTTGAGAGTGGGAGTGGTCTTGCCATTGGTACAGCTTGCGGATTGGTTGGGTGCTGCGTCATGTGACTGTGTGACCTGCACTGATTGGCTGCCTGCTTGAACTTCCTTTTTTTGCCCCAGCTCCTTCTCCTTCGCCCGTCCTTTATGCTCCGCTAGAAGAAAGTCGAAGTCTTTCCTCCGTCCTGAGACGGCTCGCCGGTGAGTCAAAGAGTGAGTCTAGAACATACATGATCAAACACATGTTATGAACACCAACACAGCGAACATTCAAATCAACAAATGTGATTATGAGTAATGGTACCAACCTTACAGGTTAACGAACGAGTGCAGGGCCGCTTCGTCTCCGGGTCTAAAACCCCACAGTGTTTATTAGGATCAAACACTCGCCCTGGACAACAAAACAGAGTGTGACTTTATATTGTTATTTTCAGCGAAATATAATTTATTTGATGTATTATATTGAATTAATAGTGTATACTATGCGCTATTTCATCAAATAGAGTAATTATTTGTATATTTTTCTATGTATGTATGTATGTGTATACATATACATACATAAGTGTATATATATATACATATATATATATAAACTTGAAATATATATTTTATTTATACATTTTATTATTTTATTTTATAATTTATATTATTTTAATTTTTATTGATATGTATTAGTATGTTATGTTGATACATATCAAATAATATCTCAATATCAAATGATTCAATACATGTTCATTAATTGTGGAAAACATGCCTTGATTAATTTAAATATTTAGTCTGTTTTACTTATTAAACAAATATTTAGAACCTCAGTGGCAACATTTATTTTGTGTGTGTGTGTCTGTATATGTTTGTTTGTGTGTGTGTGTGTGTGTGTGTAATGTATTATTTTTGTACATATTAGATTATTGAGTATTTAGTTTCTCAACATGCTAATGTCAAAATGCATTGGACTCAAGTTTGAGTATTGGTTGAATATCTTGTGTGCAATGATCTCAAAAAAGTCATTTCCCAGGTTTCTTCTCATTTAGATGCGGCGTATGTGAACAGTAGACAGCGAAGAGACTCAGCAAGAACATATTTCACAGCAGAGGTTTTATCTCTGAGAAACTGTGGAGTCCTGATTACAACAGTCCGAGGATGTGCCGGCCGAAAGCAGCATAAATCAAGCCGAGAACAAGAGCCGAGTGAGTTACGACTAAACATTCATGCTTCCAGGCGAACCACAACTCTACAAAACAAACCACAGAACTTGAGTTTGAAAACAGGTGACCGCATTTATTTCCTTTATTGCTTGTTCATCCTTTTGATTTGTGTTTTTATTTCTCTCTCATCCGTTCTAAAACAAGAAACATCAAATTAAATCTAAAAACAAAACAAAAAACTCGGACTATATACACTTTTTTTTAATTATTAATTTAAATTGTTATAGTATTTTTTTAACATTTTAAAATTGTTATTTTTACATTTTCAGGTTTCATTATTTTGCTGTGCTTTTTGTAATTTTTCATATTTATTTATTTTATTTAGCTTTATTTTT
The DNA here is from genome assembly GCA_030578275.1 of Meda fulgida. Lineage (NCBI taxonomy): Eukaryota > Metazoa > Chordata > Actinopteri > Cypriniformes > Leuciscidae > Meda > Meda fulgida. The sequence continues at coordinate 2,248,942 of CM060619.1, forward strand.
CATTTCAGTCATTAATTTTTGTACTTTAATGTCAGTTATTAGCCAAGGCAACATTGCAACTTTTTGATTAAGTTTTTTTTTTTTTTTAAATATATCTTTTTGTTTAATTTCAGCTTTATTTGAATAACAAAAAATATTTTAATTGTTTTAGTTAACAATAACAACACAGCATAAAACATACAGTAACTAAAAAAATAAAATAAAATTCAAATTCCACTAGATAAAACGACTTTTCTTTATTGATGACATCACGAAGGCCATACAGGCAGAGGAAAATAATATTAACCAATAGTATCGAAGCACAACCCTCTCCTACTCAAATCAAATCCTGTTGTTAAAAAGTGGTTTCCTACATTATTTCTAGTTGAATTCTTAGTTTCTCTAAAAAAAAAAAAAAAAAAAAACACACAGCAAATTAAATTTTCTTCACTTTTCTTCTCAAAAAGTGTTTTTTACTCACCCGAAACTCTCCGAGGCCTCCCGCCTTTGGCTCCATTCTGTTGCTTCTTGTCTGGAGGAGAAGGGGGGACTATCGGCCTCCTGTCCAATAGGGATGGAGACGTGGAGGGTGAGGGGGCGGGGCGTTTCTCCAAGGGTGACTGTGACGGGCTGGGCCGCCTGTCAATCAGTGATGGAGGCGTGGTGGAGCGAGGAGTCCCGGGACCTCGACCGTTCAGGAGCTTCTCCTGGATCTTGTGAGATGCTGGTGACGTCGAGGAGGACTTGAGAGGAGAGGAAGACGAGGAAGAACTCGCTGTGGGAGACGAAGAGTTGACTTTGATGTGCGCTCCCTCCGATCTGTTGAAACACGGCATCTTCTCCAGACTCACCACAGGTAAAGACACGCTAGAGAACAAAACATTGTGCATTTAAAAGACATAAAGTGTCAAATTTCATTAGTCTAACACAAGTTTTGGGACAAAATAGACACACAACCGTTTAAAGGTTTGGGGTCAGTAAGATTTATGTTTATACTAATTCAGCAAGGGTGCATTAAATTAAACTGATTAGAAAACAATAAAGACATATAAATTGTTACAAAATATTTAGATTTCAAATTGATGCTGTTCTCCTCAACTTTCTATTCATCAAAGAATCCTGAAAAAAAATGTATCACAGTTTCCATAAAAATATAATATAATATAATAATAACAGCACAACTGTTTTCAACTCTGATAATAATCAGAAATATTTCTTGAGCAGCAAATCAGCATATTAGGAGTGATGATGCTGAAAATTCAGGTTTGATAGAATAAATTACATTTCACAATATATTCACATCGGAAAAGCTATTTTAAACTATACAAATATTTCACAATTTTTACTGTATTTTTGAACAAATAAATCTTACTGACTCCAAACTTTTTGGTATATACTTAAATATTATAAACATTAATTTTGACTAACTGTGCCTATTTATATGTAGAATTTTTTTTCTCCAGATTAGACCCATTTCTCTAAAGTTCAATATATATTGAACACAGCCAAAATAATATTAATGTTTTTTTTTTCTTTGTGAATGTGCCTACACGCCAAAGAGCTTCACAGTAACATTACAGCAGTAGACGGTGTTTACAAACACTCTGCTTTATTACACACTCTAGAACACTAAATCAAACCCATAATCCTGTGTTTGTCAGGGAGGGCAGTGTTGAACCCACCAGGCCTTGGCTCGTGCTCCCTTGGGCGGATACACGGCCAGCGGGGCCTTGCTGAAGCGTGAGTGTGGGTAATCTCGAGGAACCCGGAAGGGAAGGGGATCCACCTCGCTTTGACCCGCAGACATCTTGGCCTTGACAGGAACCAGAGGAGTCCTGGAGCTGCTGGGCGAGCAGTGTCTCCTCTCTGAACACAACCGTTGTGAAGAAAATCGAATTAAAATTTGTCCTTGAAAATAAGCACTTGTTTGGCAAAGACTGCGATTATTTTATGCGCAGTTTGTCAGTGCAGCGGCTGATCGGTAGTACATGCTCCATCTGAACACCAGAGGGCATCTCACACACACACACACACACACACTCCATCTGAACACCAGAGGCCGTCACACACACACACACACACACACACACACTCCATCTGAACACCAGAGGGCATCTCACACACACACACACACTCCATCTGAACACCAGAGGGCATCTCACACAAACACACACACTCCATCTGAACACCAGAGGGCATCTCACACAAACACACACACTCCATCTGAACACCAGAGAGCATCTCACACACACACAAACACACACACACACATACACACTCCATCTGAACACCAGAGGGCGTCACACACACACACACACACACACACACACACTCCATCTGAACACCAGAGGGCGTCACACACACACACACACACAAACACACACACACTCCATCTGAACACCAGAGGGCGTCTCACACACACACACACACACTCGATCTGAACACCAGAGGGCCTCACACACAAACACACACACACACACACACTCACACACTCACACACTCACGCACTCACGCACTCACGCACTCACGCACTCACACACTCACGCACTCTCCATCTGAACACCAGAGGGCGTCTCACACACACACACACACACACACACACACACTCCATCTGAACACCAGAGGGCGTCACACACACACTCCAATATGCCCCGCCGCAGAAGTATGATAACACACATCATTCCCTTTGATTGATTAAAGATGACTAACAAACACACGACTGCCTTATTCTGTGTAAGAAGCACGTTATCTCACAGAAGGAGGAGCTCAACTCTGGTTATGAAGTGTGTTTGGAGTAAAAGCATGTTATTAAATGTTGTTTTGTTGGACAAGAGGTTCATAAACGCTTCTCATGTTTGGAAAGACACGCGTTGCTTTTTCAAATGCACGTTATAAGAGACTCAAACTCGAACAGAGTGAGCAGCGTTTACTGAGCCGTACGTCACTGACAAGCTGCACATAACAAATAATCACAGCCTGTGCGCTTTCAAAATCACGAAAAGCCAAATCGGTTTAAGCGTGATTTCATGTTAATTGCGATTAATCCTGCAGCCCTACAGAAGATCATCAGACTCTCAACAGGAAGTTCCACTGGAGAACCTCTGCAGAAACACATCGGCACAAAGCACTTCCCAAATCATGATACATTAAAAGAAAATTACTTCTGCTAATATTCCACACAACCCACTTACAAAATTCAAGAGAGGTTTGTGAGGTTTTCGATTCACTTTTTCAACTGTAGTAATAATATGTTTATACACGTTGAAAAATCTGAGGCTAAAAATGAAACTGCAGTTTTAAATGTATGAAACTAAAAGATAACCAGCAATGGATTTTAGGAAAATGCTTTTAGCTCGATTATATAGATAGCTTACATAAAATGCAAACAATATGCGATACATAAAACAATAATGAAATATTATTTTATTAATATTGTATTATATTTATATTTGTACTATACACGCACACATACATATCTAAAAGTATCTAAATACATATACATTATATAAATATATATATATATATATATATATACATACACACACATACATACAGGTGAAACTCGACAAATTAGAATATCGTGCAAAAGTTCATGTATTTCAGTAATTCAAATTAAAAGGTGAAACTAATATATTTAGTATATATAACTATATACATATGCATGATTATACTTTTCAGAGGGCCGACATTTCTGTATTTAAAATACTTTTTTTTATTGATTTCATGTAATATTCTAATTTTATGAGATTTTGAATTTGGGGTTTTCATAAGCTGTGAGCCATAATCATCACAATTATAACTTTTGCACGATATTCTCATTTTTTGAGTTTCACCTGTAAATATATATATATATAAAATGCCTCGCATAGACTTCCATCAAAATTTTTGCATGACAACTCCAACAAATCACTGAATCCGAGGCTTGAACTGATTCACAGCAATAAAACAAACTTATCGACTCTGACCCCCTTTTTTGCTGCTGAGGTCTAAACCAGAAATGCTATTAAACTATGCTTTCTTAAAAATAGACAATGCACATGGTTTATTAAAATAGCAGCAATGCTTTTGATGTTGCTTCACTTTATATTTCAAGCAAAACCATCATGAAAATCCCACAAATACATAATCCAGTCCAAGGTATTAATACGCCCCAAAACTGACATAACTGATTCTCCAAAAGAAAGTGCTAATCCACTTACGGTTCTTGCTATGCATGGCTGTGGAGCTCCTCTCTTCTCACTGTTCAACTGTTCCCCAACTACCTGCAATGATCACACACAACACGAATTACACACATAATCGACGTATGGCCAATCAAAACATTACACTGTCTGACCCAGACTACTCTGAAAATAAACAAGGATGTTTTTCTGTTTTTCGAAGTGAATAATGATAATAATGGTTCGATCCGGCAGCTCAGTGACTGGCCTTGGCCTTAACATCGAGTCTCATCTGCCAGAGAATCTCAGCCAAGAGCCACAACAGTGTTTGCCAGGTCTCAAAAGAGCAGATTTCAGAGGCTCTGTTTGGACACGGCTGACGGGGAGAGCCCCTCTCTCTCTCTCTCGGTCGAGCGAGGGGAACAATGGTTCGTTCGCTCTGACCGCAGGGGTAATTCAGCATTGGGACGGTCTGAATACACGGCAGGTGTGCAAATACGACTGTAGGCGTATCTAGTGCAGCTGGGCTGAGGAAAGAGGAAAAAATAAAAAAGGCCATCGTGTTCACAGGTTTGCTGGTGTTCTGATCTGCTCAACGCAGAAGCTGCTAAAACTTTACTCAGATGAAGACTAAGATACACTACCGTTCAAAAGTTTGGGGTCAATTTGTTTGTTTTTTTAAAGAAATTAATACTTCTCTTCAGAAAGGACGCATGAAATTGATATAAAGTGACAGTAAAGACATTTATAATAATGCAAAATATTTATTTTTTAATTAAATGCTTTTCTCTTGAACTTTCAAAGAATCCTGAAAAAAATGAATCACTGTTTGCACAAAAATATGAAGCAGCACAACTGTTGTCAACTGATAATAATCATAAATGTTTCTTGAGCATCAAATCCTCATATTAGACTGATTTCTGAAGGATCATGTGACACTGAAGACTGGAGTAATGATGCTGAAAATACAGCTTTGATCACAGGAATAAATTACATTTTAAAATATATTCACAGAGAAAACAGCTGTTTTACATTGAAATAATATTTAACAATATTACTGGGTTTGTTTTGTATTTTTAATCAAATAAATGCAGCCTTGGTGAGCAGAAAAGACTTCTTTTAAAAACATAAAAAATCTTACCGACCCCAAACTTTTGAACGGTAGTGTATAGCTATGTTTCCACCCAATTATTTTTTAATGCCATTTCGGGATATCGCTAGGGCTGCACAATATATATAGAAATGATCGAAATATCGCAGATCGCGATATGCATTGCAATAACTGCGGTCATGAGCAAAAGACAAAGAGAAAATCACTCGCTGCTCTTGACTGAATAACTTTTGTAGCTTTAATAAGAATCAGTATATATTTAATTCAGCGTTTTATTTTTACATTTGATAATTCAGTTTCAGTTGTTAAATAAAGCTAATGCCCTACACCCCGTGGTTTACACTGATGTTAAAATAACACTTCTTGCTACAGTTGTTCACTTTCAGAAGCTGTTGGGATGTTTTCTTGTCACAAAAAGAATGTGAAACACATCTGTAGGTTATATAATAGATAATTTAAATTTCTTTTACACACTTTAAGCATTATTGTATAGCATATCGCATTTTTTAATATCGTGCAGCCTTACATATCGCATTAAAAACTGCTGGATTGAAACGGCAAGATGTGCATAAAAAAAAATGTATGCAGCGCTCGTTTGAGTCGGATACATTAATCCATGTTTACGATGGAAACACATTCACAGAATAAATTCCTCAATGCGCATTGTGACTTGACTGGACTAACTAGCGGGCCGACCTCAATACACAGCCTCTGAATGCTGTTCTGAAATGCCTAAGAAAGAGTCTGGCGTTAAAGTGCTATAATTACCTTCCAGAACTGTCTTATACTGTTCCCAAACCACAGGCTCTGAGATGCAAGTCATTTATTATATAAATACAAAAATGTATTTGTCATTGAATCATTCATTCAAGAGCTTCGTTTAAAAACACTGATTAATCAAGTGATGAAACCAGTTTAGCATTTTGAGTGAGTCATTGAATCATTCACTCAACCCGATTTTATCAAATAATTCATTCAGGTTAATTACACATTTTAAATAGACTTATTAACATGTTGTCAGAACTTATAGTAAATGACATGTTATTTTGTTTAGCTGTCTGTTCAGAATCATGGGAGAATCTCTGTTTGATTCTCAGTTTATCCAGAAGCTGCTTCAAGTCCAACACACCTTTTACTATCCCATGAGGCCACGGGAGAGGATTTATGAATGGCAGTGAAGTGACACAACTGACACTGGTAGGTCACATGACAGTAACAACATGATGAATGATGTCATTCATACAACCCACATTCTTACTACAGAGCACACAAGTAAAATCAAATGTAGTACCTACTAC